>ML786934.1:355189-408695 GCA_009831015.1 Picea engelmannii
AACACCTTCAGTAACCACTCACATAACCAGATCAAAGATCAACACACCGATGTTTTCACGTGGTAAAACCCCTACGGGGAAACATCCACGGCCCCAGCCAACGCGGCCACTTGGAGCAGTTTATTAATGCAAAGAAAAGATTATAGAGAGATTTTACAAGAGAGTTTCTCACAATAGATCATCGACAAATGACCCTCCATGCTCTTTAAATAGAGATCATGGACCAATCGGGTGTTAAGCCACAGATCAATGGCTGTTAAGATCGAGGAGAGTATGAACCGTCAGATCAATGTCGGGAACATATCGTGAACGTCAGATTTCCTAACTACAAATGCATACTAATGCATACTAAAGAAACACACTTTTACCTAACGACATATTAGACCAAGTAGATCTTAACTAACTCCTAAGTGTCTAAATATCCTAACAACATCTAAGCCATCTATTCGTATAGATCTCCAAGGGATCATTGATAAGAATTCCAAAGTATTTGAAGATATTCCCAAAGGTCTTCCACCCACTTGAAATCATGATCATGATATTAACCTAATTCTTGGGATTCTTCCTCCTAACATCAATCCATACAAATACCCTTATGCCCAGAAGAGTGAAATTGAGCACATGGTTGAAGAAGTGTTAGAGGCAAGCTCCTGTCTTGACCACTCCAGATTTCAAAAAAACCTTTATTGTGGAATGTGATGCCTCGGGAAATGGAGTTGGTGCTGTCCTAATGCAAGAAGGAAGGCCCTGGATTTTGAAATTCGACCACTCAATGAAAGGACTTACACAAACCCATTTATGAGAATTAAATGATGGCAATACTACATGCATTGAAGAAATGTCATCCTTACCTAATAGGTAGGCACTTCAAGGTCAAAACATATCATGATAGTCTTAAATACTTCTTGGAACAAAGACTATCTTCAGAAGAAAAACAAAAATGGGTAACCAAGATATTAGGTTATGATTTTGAAATCGTCTATAAAAAAGGGAAGAAAAATGTTGTGGCAGATGCACTCTCAAGAAAGGATGAATATGTTGAGGCCTTTCTCTGTGCTATCTCGATCATCCAACCTGATTCAATAATAAAAGCAATGGATGAATGGAAGAATGATGAAAAAGTGTGGACTCTCATTCAAATGTTGCAACAGGATTCCAATGCATTAGATACATTTACATGGAAAAATGATTCACTATGGTACAAAGATCACTTATATTTATGTAAGAAATCCCAACTCAAACAAAAGGTACTATTGGAATTGCACACCTCTCCAGTAGGAGGGAACTCGTGATTTTTGAAAACCTACCATAGGGACAAGAAGGATTTTTTTTGGGATGGCCTTAAAACTGATGTTCAAAGGTTTGTGGAAGAATGTTTGGTTTGCTAACAAAACAAGGTGGAAACAATTAAGACCCCAATTCTTTTACAACCATTAGCCATCCCAAGTGAGCATTGGGAGGAGGTTTCCATGGATTTCATCACAGGGTTACCGAAGTCTAAAGTAAAGAGTGTAATCATGGTGATTGTTGATAGATTGACCAAGTACACACACTTTTGTGCACTCTCTCATCCCTTCAAAGACAGTACAATTTCCACCGCATTCATGGAGACAGTTCAAAAGCTACATGACAACCCAAAGATTATTGTAAGTGACAGAGATCCCATCTTCACTGGACATTTTTGGATAGACTTATTTTCTTGTTTGGGTACTCAATTGGATAATAGCTCATCCTATCATCTTCAATTTGATGGAAAAACCGAGATAGTGAACAAATGTCTAGAAGGCTCTCTTCGTTGCTTTGTCTCTGATAAATAAACACAATGTTTCAAATGGTTAACCTTGGCAGAATGGTGGTATAACACTTCCTTTCATACTGCAACAAAAATGACACCATTTATGGCACTCTATGGATACCACCCTCCTTCCATCACTTCTTCTCTAAAATAAAAATCTAGGGTTCAAGCAGTGGAAGATCACATTGAGCATCAACAACAAATTTTCCAAATATTAAAGGACAACCTAACCATGACACAAAATCACATGAAACAACAAGCAAATCAACATCGTAGTGAAAGAAGTTTTGAAGTAAGAGATTGGGTGTTTTTAAGACTACAACCATACAAACAGATGTCCCTCAAGCAAGCCAAGAAGGATAATAAATTATCACCAAAGTACTATGGCCCTTATAAGGTGTTGCGAAATATTGGTACTATGGCATACAAATTGGAGTTGCATGCATCTTCACGAGTACACCCAGTTTTCCATGTTTCATGCTTAAAGAAGGTTATAGGTGACAATATCCCAATTCAAACTATATTTCCAAAACTTGATGAGGAAGTAAAAATCATATTGGAGCCTGAAGCCATCACTGACACAAGAATTCGCCAGCTGAGGAATAGATCCATTTCAGAGTATCTCATTAAATGGAGGAAACTACCCGCTGAATATTCCACTTGGGAAGACGAGTCTTTTATACAGAAGCATCCAGAGTTACTCAAGTATTGCGGACAACACTTGTCTCAAGGGTAGGGGCATGTTAATCCCTAAATAATGGCTCATTACCCCTTAATTGGGGCATATTACATTAGTAATGTTATTTTATTTATGTCGGCTTTAGTCCATTAGTTGTAATTATACCTCCTAGTCTCCTATATATACCAAGGAGACATTTTCATTTGGAATCATCTTGTAATTGTACATTTATGTGGGCATAAGGAGGTTGCACCCTCAAAGAGGCTTATTATATGAATTTCTCTCTTTTTCAAGGCGTTGAGTACTTATTCTGGGGTTTTTCTATGCTATATTGATATTTGGTTCTTAACATTGGGATGATGAGGTCCTTTCAGAGGATGTTAGAGGCACTGATCAAATGTTTGGATAGATATGAGGCTAGGGCACCGACACATCCTGAGGGTCCACCGCGTGCCTCGACCAGTACTGGTAGCATTCACCGCGAACTTGAGAAGGTAAAGTTTCCCGAGTTATTTGGTGCCCCGGATGATGCAACTACTGAGGCATGGTTGGAGAATATGGCGATGTTCTTTTCATTTCGTGACTATACCTCCAACATGAAGATTCACATTATGGTATTTAAACTAAATGGGATCGCTCTACTATGGTGGAAGACACTCCTACCACAATTGAACATGGTCGTCGAAGACGTGTCATGGGAACTATTCGAGGAACGGTTCTGGGAGAGTTATCTGTTGGAGGAATTCATTGAGCATCAACTCAATTAGTTCAACGCCTTGAGACAGGGCGGTTGTACGGTGCCCAAAAACAAGGCCCAATTCATGGAGCTGCTTTGGTATGCTCCCCACCTGAATATTGAGAAACTTAAGGCGAACAAGTTCATGTTCATAACTAGTGTTAGTATTTGTGAAAAAGTGAGGATTCTGATGCCTCAAACCTTGCACGATGTTGTCCAGAAGGCCCTCATAATAGAGGAGGATCTCATCACCGAGGATCAGAGAAGGACTCCAGTGAGACTAGAAGGACATGCGACATCTTGTGCACAACAATAATAGACACCGGCTAGACATCCACCAAGATATCGAGTCACTCCTAGAGGATCCACATTCACTACACCATGACGACCGATGCCTCAACAAAGGAATCCTTACAGAGGAACTCAACACGAGTAGCAACGTCGACCGCAACAACAACAGTTTAGGCATGTTCATAAGAATAGACTAGGGTTCTAGGCCGGTGGGCCGTCAGCTTCTACTTCGGGTAGCAAGAGTAATGGACCGAAGATCAGGTGTTGGACATGTGGAGAGCCACATTACCAGTGTGACTACCTAGTTGAGAGGGCCATAACAACCGAATCAGCCAAACCCACTACCGTGGGAGATTTTTGCAAGGCCCATCAGATTCATGCAGTGATGAATAACCACCAGGCAGAGCACCGGTATATTGTGCTCGAGACATCAGGTACCGTCATTGACCAGGCCCTTAGTATTTTTATAGATCCGAGCGCTACAAAGAGTTTTATTTTTGGTGTAGCGCTAAAAATAATTAAGGTAAAGGAAGTCAAATAGGACGAGTTTATCTTTGTAGAAATGGTTTCGGGATCCAAACAAAAGGTTGGAGGGAAGATTATGGGTTGTATCCTTAAGCTGGGATAGTTTGTCACAAGGGACAACTTGTATGTCATGATGTTGTGATCGGTATGGACTGGTTGGAAGTGCATGAGGCGATACTCAACTGTAAGACAAAACGGTTGAGCTTGGTTAATGATGAGGGACAAAGACATGTGATTGTAGGTAGGAACTAGGGAGTTTCCCTAAGGGTCATATCT
Source organism: Picea engelmannii (assembly GCA_009831015.1). Lineage (NCBI taxonomy): Eukaryota > Viridiplantae > Streptophyta > Pinopsida > Pinales > Pinaceae > Picea > Picea engelmannii. The sequence goes on from ML786934.1 coordinate 359,492, forward strand.
TCATTACAACTACAGAAGAGCATGCGCAAGGGATGCAAGATATATGAGATCCTTGCGTTAAACGAAAAGGGCATGGCGGAAGGCCTAGAAAACCTTTCGGTAGTGCAAGAGTTTGTGGATGTCTTCCCAGAGGAGTTACCCGGGATGCCGTCGGAGAGGGAATTGGAATTTACCATTGACCTAAAATCGGTAACTGAACCAATAGAAAGAACACCTTATCGGATGTCGACCCCAAAGTTATAGGAGCTGAAAATTCAACTGAAGGATTTGTTGGACCTAGGAATTATACGTCCAAGTGTGTCACCGTGGGGTGCGCCTGTTATTTTCATATGAAATAAGGATGGGTCGTAGAGACTCTGCATTGACTACCTCTACTTGAACAAGGAAACAATCAAGAACCAATATCCATTTCCAAGAATAGACGATCTCTTTTATCAAATGAAGGGTGCGACAGTGTTCTCAAAGATCGACTTGAGATCAAGGTATCACCAGTTACAAATCAAGGAGGAAGACATTCCTAAGATTGCTTTTAAAACGAGGTTTGGACATTACGAGTTTACTGTTTTATCGCTTGGACTGAAAAATACCCCAGGAGTAGTTATGAGCTTGATGAACGGGGCATTTCGCGAATACTTGGACAAGTTTGTTCAAGTATTCATTGGCGATATTTTTATATGTTCTCGGACGATTGAGGAGCATGACGAACACTTATTCTTGGTACTACAATGTCTACGAGAGAGCAAATTGTTTGGGAAACTGTTGAAATGCTCGTTTTATCAATCGAAGATTCATTATTTAGGGCATGTCATCTCCGACGAAGGCATCGTTGTGAATCCCGCGAACATGGATGATTTTAGGGGATAAATTTCCCTCATGGGCTAATTTTCCATGTTTTTTCCAAAAACGAGATTCGCTATTTTAAAAATGATTCACCCAAATTCTATAGGATAAAATTATTTTACCTTAAAAATCGCCAAAAGTTTATAAAAACAATATACAATCCTTAGAAGTTTGAATATTTTTACAAAAATATCGCCAAACATTTATAGTTGGCATATGAAGGATTAAAAAGTTTCGCCAAGGTTTCTACATTTAAAAGTAAATTTCCATCCTTAAAATCATCCCTGCTCGCGAAGGTCAAGGATATTATGGAATGGAATGCAACGACGAATGTTCCAGAAGTGTGTAGCTTCATGGGTTTAGCAGGATACTATCGACGGTTCGTCGAGGGTTTTTCGAGGATAACAAATCCGATTACGAAATTGCAGAAGAAGAACAAGAAGTTTGTTTGGATTGAGAAATGTATGGAAGTATTTCGAAGTCTCAAGGAGCTATTGACGATAACGTTGATACTAAAGGTCCCTGACATGGACGAGGGATTCTTGGTATGCACTGACACATCCAATAAAGGCTTAGCCGGAGTCTTGATGCAAGACAGTTGAGTGATCACTTACATCTTGAGAAAGTTGAGAAGGCATGAGGAGAACTATGTGATGCATGATTTGGAGTTGTTATCCATCGTGTATTTCTTGAGAGTGTGGAGACACTACCTTATTGGATGAAAATTCAAACTAAAAACAAACCACTGTGGTTTACAACACATTTTTACGCAAAGAGACTTGAACGCACGACAAAGGCGTTGGTCGAAATTGCTTAGCGAGTACGATTTCGATATTTCCTACATAAAAGGAACAATGAACATAGTGGCTAATGTGTTGAGTCGAAGACCACACATATTTTCAGTAATACCTCTTCAGATGAATCTACGTGAAAATATTCTAACTTTCATCGTGACAATGACTGGTATAAATAGGTTAAGGATTTTATCAGAAAAAACACAATGATGGTACCAAAAATTGAGGGATTTACTGTGGACAACGACGAATTATTGAGATTTAATAATTGGATTTACGTACCGCCCAACAGAACATTGAGGAGTTTGATCCTAAATGAGGCTCATAGAGTAGTGTACATGGCTCATCCAAGAGTCAGGAAGATGAGGGCATAACTTAAAACCTTATTCTTCTGGAAGGGATGAAGGCGAACATAGTCAACTACATGGCAACATGTCTAGAATGTCAGTAGGTGAAGGCTGAACATAGAAATCCGACATGATTAATAGAGCCACACGATATTCCAGAATTGAAATGGGAAGTCATTGCAATGGATTTCATTGTTGGATTTCCACTGACGGAAAGGAGGCATGACTTGATTGTTGTAGTAGTAGACACTCTGATGAAGAGTGCTCAATTTATTCATGTGCGTACGATGTATCAGGCACCTGACATAGCTAGAGTTTTCATCAGTGAGATTGTAAGGTTGCATGGCATGCCTAAGAGGATCATATCCGATCATGGATCGATGTTTACAGGATGATTTTGGACTAGTTTCCAAGAGGCCTTGGGAACCCAACTTAACTTTAGTACCACGTATCACCCTGAGACAGATGGGAAGATTGAGAAAACAAACCAAATATTGGAGGATATGTTGCGTATGTACGTGATGGACCAACATAATCATTGGGAAGAATTCTTTCCACTGGCAGAATTTGCATATAACAATAGTTATCAAAGGACCATTCAAATGGTGCCATTCGAGATTCTTTACAAGCGACCCTGTCAGATGCCTTTGAGTTGGGATCCGCTTGAGGATAGGATCCTATTGGGACCATAAGGGATCTAAGAAATATATCAAATGAAAAAAATAAGACAAAGGATCAAGGAAGCATAGAATCAACAAAAGAGTTATGTCGATGTGCATCATGTCGACTGTAGTTTTGAAGTTGGCGATCGAGTATTCTTTCGTGTGAAAGCACACAAGAGTTCGATCAAGTTTGGAAAGGGTGATAAAATCTCTCCTAGGTTCATGGGACCCTTTGAGGTTGTGGAAAGGAAGGGGCCTGTGGCCTATCGATATCCTTGCCTGATTCTTTGAGGCATATGCACAATGTTTTTCACGTATCTGTTTTGATACATTATGGTAGTGATCCTACACATGTGATTGACATGATTTCCTTGCAGGTATTAGATGAGGGTGCGCTCACAATGGAGCCAATGCACATTCTGTACCATCACATTCAATAGTTACGGTGTCGAACAATAGATCAGGTCAAGGTCAAGTGGGACAACTATAGTCCGCAATCGATGACCTGGGAGGACGCATATGAAATGCGTCAATAGTTTCCATTTTTGTTTGATAACTAGACATATAGATAACGTGATATATTTTATTTCAACACTTATATAATGTGAAACTCTAGGACAAAGTTTAAAACAAGAGGGGGTGTATGTAACATTCCGCTCTTGCACAAACCTGATTGGACTTATTCTTTGAGGACACTTGCGTGCAAGTGATCTGGTTCACTATATGATTGACTAATTCGATTATGGAGCATGATGATGTTTGTGGATTTGATGATATGTTATTTTATGATATTTATATTGACTGGTGCTTTTGACTGGTTTTTCCTAAGTGTGCACAAATTTAGATTGAATAAGGATGATGACGGCATTGATGGGCCTCCTTGGACTCCAGATCGAGTCAGGGGGTGGACTGTTATGGTTTGAGTGTTTTTGATATTGCATGTGTGACATATGTCTACTAGATTATGATGTTGATTTTGATCGCTGACATGTTTTGTTGATGGATGTAGGCTGACAATAACTTGCCAACCAGAATCAAATTTGGAGTAAAGGGGTCACACATGACAACCAAAGACATTGAGGGATATGTGTGGCAGAAACCCTACTACAACCTACTAGCACTCCCGCCGTGGCTCAAACTATAGGTTAACGATTACCTAGTTTGAGATATCCACGATGTTGTGAGGGAAGACTATAAAAATCGCTCACGATGATTCTAAAGGGAACAAAATAAGGTAGGGTCCTTATTCCTTAGAGGCCCTTAGTCTCCCAAAAGTTTACTCGATGGAGTATTGACTCCAGGGGTTTGACGTCTACCAAAATCAGTCAAAAGGTGAGTGGCACCCTTTGAGCACGTAGTGCGTCTTGAAAGGCACATCACATTTTTGTTAACACTGGTAAGTTAAAGAACTTAGTGTCTAGAAAACTATGTCTTCGTAGGACTTGTTCAACCTTAAAATGAATGTTGCGTGAGTAAAGATAACTAATTATATTTTTCCCTAAAAAACAAATTGTTGCCAAGCCTAGTGAATTTAAAATCTAGGTCTAAATAGGACTTGTGAACAAAAAAAAAAAACTAAATAGACATTTAACAAAAGGGGATAAAGAAAATTCAAAATTAAATAATTAAAGTAAAATTTTAATGAAGGATTAAATTATTAAAAGGGTAAATTGTTGTTTATATGGATACTTGCTAATTCCGAACTTAAATAAAAAGGGGAAAATTAAAGAAAATTGGGAATGTGGAACATAGTAGGGAATGTAGTCTTTGGAACTTTCTAATTGTGAACTCAACTAGGCTTTAAGAAAGACACCAGTCATTTAAGAAATGTAAGGGAATAAAGGGACATCGAGGAGCATTTTTAGGAACACTTTTTAGTGGGTAAGGGAAATAGGAAAATTTAATTAATTAATTAATTGAATTTTTGGTGCAACTAAGGGATCGTGTGACATGTGTATGGGGGAGGTTTATCCTAATTAATTTTCAATAAAAAGAACTTAATGAGGGTTTTGGCAACTAATCTCTAAGAAACCTCTATAAAAGGAATGGACAAGGAGCAAAAAACATCACGTCTGGTATGCATAAGGTTATGCTGCTAGATTTTATCTTGACTGAATTTTTCTTGTGGGAGTTGGGATACCCAGCTTGGATAATGTGTCGTAGGTCGAACTTGCGAGGCGAGATGGGAGATATAATATCTAGTTGTGAGCATGGACCCTTTGCGGCTCGAGGCGCTCAGGGGGAAGAAGAGTACCCCTAACATTGTCTTGGAGGTACCAGTGAGTTCTTAGTGGTTGGAAAGCAGGAGTTGGACATAGCGCAAGTGTGAGACAACCACTTCTTGTTCTTTTCCATTGGATATGGTACACATGTGTAAAATTTGTATTAAAAAGGTAGTTAAATTTTCTATATATGAATATCTATAATGGCGAATGTTGAGTTGAAATTTGGACAATAGTTGTGAAATGTGATTCAGATAATTTTTATTCCATCTTAGAATTAAAATTGGTTGCAATGATTTACTAAGAATATTCTCGGAGGACTTTATATGATAGCTAGTGAGTAGATCTGTGTTAAAAAAATTCATAGAAATTACACTCCCAGCCTTGTTCCCATGACAACTTATCTTGTTGTATATTCTCTCCTCGCCATATTTAAAAGGTCAACTCACTCCTAACCGAGATATCTTGCGCCTGGCCTTGTCCCTACACTTCCGTTACAAAGGCATCCTCAACATTGATGGTTTTATACCTTTGTGGTTCCCTTTTATAATCAACCCTTGCCAAGCACAAGAACGAATTACTCTGCGTTTCTCTACCGGATTTATCTCTGCTTGTTTATCATTTAAATCTCTACGATCCCATACTTATACAATGAATTTCTAATCAACCGCTCAACGATTCCTGTTACTTGTATGCACAATGATTTTCTTACTGCCAACTCTGCGTTTTTAAGGCCTTTAACCAACATTATAACCATTATTTTTCCTGGCATATCCACCCATAAAACCTTCTGTGTTGTGCTTACAATTTCACCTAGCCATATTGAAACTCTTGCACTCCATCTCGGGGATAACCCTCTGCATTATGCTTAGGTGAAAATTACCCACAAGTTATGCTCTGCCACAAATTGATTATGGAAGGAGAGTTAAGGGTTCCTCCTCATTGTATTTGTTTCTTGCACATTCGCCCAAAACGGGAAGCTCCAGACAGAGTGCTCTCAAAGCTATGCCTATCGTTTTCTATCCAATGAGTTGTCTTTGGTGTATCCCTAAATATCCCTGATGGATTGAATGGTGTATCTTCCGATTTTTTTCCTCAGTGAATTGAATGTGGTATCTTTGAGTTTACCTCTTGGCCCTCATAGCCCCTTCCTGTTGTGCCTTGGCTAACACACCAACGATTTCAGAGGGGCGTAAATCCCAGCGTTCCTCCTGGTTTATGTTATTTTATTTTAGGAACAGGTTTGGGTAGTGACAATTGATTATATTTTAAATGGTGGTTGGTTGAGATCAAGGTGATTCATTTCCGTTGAATTTACAGGAAGGATTGGTAGCTAGTTTAACTATTTTTACAGTCATTTTCACAATCATTTTAATCATTTTCACAATTACAGTCCCTAATTACAGTTTTCACAATCCTTTTAATTACTTCCCTTGAGTTTTTAAAACAAACCCACGGTCGTTTTAATCATTTTCACAATTACAGTCCCTAATTACTTCCCTTGTGTTTTTAAAACAGACCCTAATTACACTCATTTTCACAATTGTATTAATCATTTTGGTAATTACAAATGTTTTCACAACAAACCCTAAGTTAAACTCACTATATTCCCCTTTTCCAGCATTGCACTATGCTCATTGCCGACTTGCTTTGGGACCTTTCCGTCCTTTTCTCTTGGAATCAACTTAACCCGAAAGTACAGTGATGTTCCTTCTTCTATCAAGTGTTGGCTATTGCTTGAAAGTTGAGTTCGTGCACTGGGCGTGAGGAGAATCAACCTCCTCATCACTCTTGAATGGAACCCCAAATCACAACTAAATTTGGTTAGTCTCTTGGGTGTGTATTGATGAGATAGTAATTACAGTCAGTCCCATGATTAAATGTGACTGTTGTGTATTTTATATAGAATGTAATTTCTGGTAATTACAGTTTGTCCCATAGTTAAATGTAACTACTATGTATTTATATAGAATGTATTTTTCTGGTAATTACCGTCATATACTTAATTCAATGTAACTATTGTGTATTTTTAAGTAGAAGGTAAATTCTGATAATCACAACCAGTTCCGTAATTATAATATAAAATTATTGTGTATTTTAATTATAATGTAAAATCTAGTATTCATAATCAGTTCCATAAATATAATGTAACTAAAATGTATTTAATGTTGGTTGATTTCAAAATTTCATGAGTAGCTTAGTGATTGCAATTCAACGATTACATGCACATATATAATGTAGTAGATGGTCTAGAACTTTGTACAAGTCACTTATAACCATTATGGGTGTATCAGACCTTAGAAGGGCATCTTTAAACAAGATTATTAAATTACTTACAATGTGTTACTGTTGTTTTGGACCTTGTAGTAGTGATGGGTCTAGCCTTTGGACCCCTTGCACAATGGAAATTATGTCTAAAAATAGTTTAAGATTGATTCTTTAGTGCCTTGTAAGCTGTTTAAATTATGTTCAATTATGGTTGATTCCCTTGCACTTTGGAATAAAAGGGCTTAGGCGCTCATGTGCAATCGAGAACGAGGATGCATGATTCTCTTAGAACTAAGTCATTCTTGCCCTCATGAAATTTAATGAATAGAATGATAGTTTCAGATGTTAGTTTTGTTTATTTAGTTTTATTTTTTTTGTTTTCTAGTTTGTTTGTGACCCGCGGGACTAGCCTGTGGCTAAGAAACCACGACTCAAGGGCATCTAAGCTGTAACGATCTGCCCTGAACAACCTGAGGCCAGATTATGCCACTCCAGAGAAACCACTCATTCTCTGACGCCAGTCGGTAACATACCCATCCATCAGGCCAGGCCATGCTACTCTAGGGAACACTTTCGTTCCCATACTGCGGAACATACAATAGCATACCCAGTAGTCAAGTAAGCAATGCCACCTAAATTTACTCTTTAGACTACATGTAACTAAAACATATACATACAACACACTCACGAAATCTTTACATCTAAACATAAACAAATAATTACTTTCTATAACATACGAATTTTATATTAAAATAACAGTAATTACCGATATGCGTCATTTACAGGAAATTACCCATAAGCAATCATAGTCACATATATGATAGAATCGTAACATAGGCATGTAAATAACAAAACAACATATCCATATATCATACAATTGGTACTTATCTTAGAAACACTGTCACCAACTTCTTACAGACCGTCCATGAACCTCCTAGCCATAAACTACACTGTTCATCACTCTCAATAGTGAATCATCCCCGAGCTGAGATTGAAATCCACCCAGGGTAAAGGGATTCCTATCTAGGCTAAGGCTCATGGACATCAGGAAAGACTCCGTTTCAGGTGCTCACTCAACTAACAACCTACAACATCTCATTCCCCACATGTCTGTCCCACCCAAGGAAGTGTGCCCCTTCTCTGCTCAACAATCCCTCGACTGCCCCACTTCCCTTCTAGGGCTTCAACAATAGGCCAGACTGGAAGTCTCAAAGCGCTGTAGCTACAGTTTAGCACCTACGAAAATCAATCTCGAACAATTCTCTTGCTCAGAGAACTGCTCACGGGCTTGACAACCCGCTTCTTCAATCCCGCTCAAAGCTAACCAGGTACACCAACCAAAACGGATGGGGAAACAGGCTTCGAAAATTTGAAATGGCTATCTCAAGGATAATGGAATGTATGAGTGAAATGGTCATGGAGTCACTGACTGGATAACTAAGTGTGTTTTGGAATCACTGTGAACTCTTTGTCAAAAGTGATGGACCGCCTCATTTCCCCCCCTCCCCCGTTCCTAAGGTATCCGTGAGAAAAATCCCCCCCTGAGCTAAGTTTCCCCATGATATGAATGCATGTCCCCAACTTGACACTTTTCATATCGTAAGTTACTTTTGTCCACTTGTCCCCAACTTTAGAACTTAGGATAAACTAATTATCCATACTTTATGTTTTAGGAAATATTAATATAATATTCCCTTGACTTTTGGCCCTCCCTTTCCCTAACTGGTGAAGTTCATCCCCCCATATATTTTATCATGGTCGGTCTTCGCGCAGTGATGTATTTTATATTAATCATGAGTCATGTACAAAGTAGGCGCTCTAGCCTTTAACATCTAGGCGCGCTGGCCTAATTCCAAGACATAAGCATTCTGGCTTATAATATTGGCTCACCAGCCTATAATGCATATTATATACACAAAGGTTCGTTGACCTTAGTATTGCGTGCACTTAGTTACTGTGTTCTGTATCCTCTATCTTTAAGGTTGCGCGCACCTAAGTTATTGCACGCGGTATTCAGAAATGTGCATATTACATCCCTTTACTGTGCAGTATATGCGTGCACCATGCCATGAAAGGTGTATTACAAAAATGATGTCTAAATAGATCACTAGATTAAATATACTTGGATTATATTTACATTTGGGTTCGGCCGAGGGATATTATAATCCCCTCCCCTTATTTATGCATTGTCCTCAGTGCATCATGTACCCATATACAACAAAATTCTCAAAATTATTCAAAAAGATGAGGGTATTCTGCTTGCATTGCATCCTCATGCTCCCAAGTAGCATCTTCAGGTCCGTACCAGGTCCATTCGACCTTTACAAGCCCTATGGCTCGATTTCAGAGTTGTTTTATTTTTCGATCCAGGATGCACACCAGTTGCACTTGGAAAACACCTTCTTGCTCCACTTGAATAACATTCCAATCAATAACATGATTATCATCGGGTATATATTTCTTTAGCAATGATACATGGAAGACATTATGAACAGATATAGATGCAGGTAATGCAATCATATAAGCAACTGGACCAATCCTCTCTAGGATTTCAAATGGTCCACAAAATTTGGCTGCTAATTTGGCACAGCTTCCCAGCTTCAGGGAGCTCCTGTTAGCTTTCACTTTCAGGAAAACATGATCACCCACTTTTAATTCTCTATGGATCCTGTTTTTATCAGCATAACTTTTCTGTCTATCTTGGGCAACTTTCAAATTCTTCTTAATTTTTAACATTTGGTCCTCCATCTCCTTGAGCAATTCTTGCCCGACTACTGTTCTATTAGTTGGATTATCCCAGCTTACTGGAGTATTGCACCTTCTTCCATAAATTGCTTCAAATGGGCTCATTTTCAATGATTCCTGATACCCATTGTTATAAGCGAATTCTACTAAATGTAGGTAGTCTTCCCATTTTGATGGTTTATCCATCACATACATTCTCAACATATCTTCTATCACTCTATTCACCCTCTCTGTCTGTCCATCAATCTCAGGATGGTAAGCTATACTAAAGTTCAGATTCGTTCCAAATCCTTTGAACAATCCTTTCCAGAAATTCAAGGTGAATTTTGGGTCTCTATCAGACACAATCGTTTTAGGAATTCTGTGCAATCATGCCACTTCCTTCATGAAAATATCAGTGACATCTGCTGCCTTGTGAGTAGTTTTTAGTGGAATAAAATGGGCAGATTTTGTAACCTTGTCCACCACTACCATAATCGAATCATGTAGCTTTCCTGTTCTGGGCAATCCCGTAATAAAATCCATTGTCACCACCTTCCACTTTCATTCAGGAATGGGCAACGGTTGTAGTAATCCTGTTGGGTGCCTATGCTCTGTTTTAACTTTCTAGCATTCCATACACCTAGTGATGTATTCTGCAATTTCTCTCTTCATACCTAGCCAAAAGTATTGGCTCTTGATCGCTGCTATGGTTTTCTGATATCCAGGGTGCCCTGCATAAGGATCATTATGCATCTCATGCAAAATTATACATTTCAAGTCCTGGACATTTGGTACAAATTTTTTGTTCTTGTACAGTAGTATTCCATCTACTCCCAACTTATAAATATCCATCTTCTGTGGTGTCTTACCTTGCTGTAGTTTTTCTATCAATTCTTCGTATTGCAGGTCTGTATTTGTAGCCTCCAGAATTTTTCTTTTAACATCAGTCTGATACATGCTGATGGCTGTAGCATGAAGCTCATGCACCCTCCTACTGAGTGCATCTGCCACTTTATTTTCTTTCCCTTTGATATGCTTTATATCAAAGTCATATTCGCTTAGAAATTCTAACCATCTTCTTTGTCTAGTATTTAGATTTGGCTGATCAAATAAATATTTCAAACCATTGTGGTCTGTTCTTAACTCAAACCTTTTTCCCATGAGGTAGTGTCTCCATTTCCTTGGGGCATGCACTATGGCTGCCAACTCCAAATCATGAGTGGAATAGTTTCTTTCATGATCCTTCAACTTCGTTGATTCATAACATATCACAAATCCATTTTCACTAAGGACTCCACCCAGTCCTTCATTACATGCATCTGTGCATACAATGAAATATTCATTTGGGTCTGCAATCCTTAGTATTGGAGCACTTGTCAATAATTGTTTCAAATGTTGGAAACTCCTTTCACTGTCTGACGTCCACTGAAACTTCATACCCTTTCTTTGCAAGGAAGTGATTGGGTGTGATATCTTCGAGAATCCTCCAATGAATCTCCTGTAGTAACCTGCAAGGACCATGAAAGATCCGACCTCTGTCACATTCTTTGGTTCTGACCATTCTCTACTGGCTTCTACCTTCTCAAGGTCCACTGCTATCCCATCTTTTGAGATGATATGCCCCAAATAATGATTTTGTTTCTGATAAAATGAGCACTTTCTCAATTTGGCATACAACTGATGTTCCCTTAATACTTGCAACACCATCCTCAAATGATGTTCATGCTCTTCCTCTGACTTGGAATATATAAGAATGTCATACAAAAATACAATGAAAAACTTGTCCAAATATTCTCGGAAAACACCATTCATTAAGCACATGAAAACATCTGGTGCATTTGACAATCCAAATGGTACCACTGTGAACTCATAATGACCATACCTTGTCCTGAAGGCGGTCTTGCTAATATCTTCTTCTTTCATTCTTACCTGATGGTATCCTGATCTGAGATCTATCTTTGAAAATATCCTTGCATCCTTCAGTTGATCAAAGAGGTCATCAATCCTTGGTAGAGGATATTTGTTCTTAACATTCACTTTATTCAATTGTCTGAAGTCAATGCACAATCTTAACGTTCCATCTTTCTTTTTCAAAAACAAGACTGGGGAACCCCAAGGTGATACACTTGGGTGTATATACCCCTTCTTCAGAAGTTCTTGAAGCTGCATTTGCAACTCCTTCAATTCCTGTGTACTCATTCTGTAAGGAGTCTTTGATACTGGCACTGCTCCAGGCATCAAATCTATAGAGAAATCAATGTCTCTCCTTGGTGGTAGTCCTAGTACTTCCTTGAATACATATTCAAACTCTTTCAGGACCGCATAATCCTCCAAATTTGGCACCTTGTCTTTAGGTGTCTCCTCCATATGAGCTGCAAATATTTGACATTCTCTTCTATAACATTTCTTCAACTACAATGCTGGAATTTCTCTAATGGTTACTGCCCTGGGAATTCCCTGTACTTTACTTTGGTTCCCTTCTTCATCCAAGCAAGTGAATGTTTTTTTATGAAAATCCAATAGAGAATGATGTGGGTCTAACCAATCCATCCCAATTAAACAGTCATAGGAACCTAAGAGTAAGATGTTCAAATCTGCCCTGGTATTTAGTCCATTTATGTCTATGAGGCGGGACTTAACCATCTCATTAACTTTTCTTTTGGCTCCTATAGCCAGTTGCACCAACCAGGATTTCCCATGCTTGATTTTTGAGAATTGAAAACTTTCCACCATCTTAGGGTCGATATAACTATGGCTAGATCCTAAATCAATTAAAATAGTAAGGGTTTGGTTGTTGATCATACCTTCCACTTCAATCATGTGGGACTCATACTCTGCTTGCTTGTTGTCTAGGGTTGCATAAATCCTTGGCACATTTATGCCCATGTCTTTTATTGTCTCAACTCGTTGTACATTGTGAAAAACCCTACCTTTTTTGCCTCTGTGAGGACAATCTCTGAACCTATGGTCTCCTTTACAACCCCAACATTGCATAGGTGGTTGTCTTGGCCCTTGACTCCCTGTGTCAATCAGTCTGGTTTCCTTATGCTTTTTCTACCATTGTGGATTATTTCTGAAGAATGGTGGCTTAGTTCCCTTCTTCCTCTGATCCATATTGAATTTTTTATTGTCTTCCCCAGCCTTTTGGAAAGCTGGTCTTTCTTTCAGCTGGTCATATAAGCATTTAACTCTCCTTATGGTGTCTTCTAATGTCTTGGGATCATGATACTGTATTTTTTCACTGATGAATGATGAAAATCCACTTAAGTACCGTTGAATATTGACTGTCTCATCCTTAATGAAAGAGACATACTTCAACAGTTCTAGAAACCTTCTCTCATATTCATCTATGGTCATACTTCCAAGCTCGAGTTCAAATAACTCTTTCATTTTCTTGTCATAGTATCTCTTGGTCAAGTACTTCTTCTCAAAATACTTCTTGAATTCTCTCCAAGTAACACTTTTCTCTACAATGTGTTGTACCTGTACAAGTTGATCCCACCACATGGAGGCCTTTCCTTTGAGTTGATAGATAGAGATTCTACCTTCAACATGAGAAGAATAATTATGCAATTGAAAATACTTCCTCATGCCTAACAACCATGTTTCGACATCTTCATCCTTCTTTTGCTCACCATCAAATGTAGGAGGTTTGATTTTGTTCATTTCTCCTCACAAATTATCCACCCCAGATCTCTTATACCTTCTGACATGGGATAGACTTGAGTTGTTGCCTACTCTCTTATGGGAATTCCTATGGGGATGATGGTGATGTCTACTAGCACTTTTTACTTCTCCCTTCTCCTTTGAATATTTGTGACTCTCATATCTACTTGAGTTACTCTCCTTAACCAATTTCTTCTCTACTTTGTTCAAACCTTCCAATAGCTTCATGTTGAAGTCATCCTGCTGCTCTTTGGCTTTCATAAGCCTTTCATTATCAACTTTATGGCTTTGGACATCCTTATGCAAATTCTTAATGGTCTCAACCATATTCATATCTTCATTCCTCTCTTCCATGTCCATTGGAGTTCATTCCTTCCATGCCCAAATGGACATCCATCCCTCTGCTCTTCTCTGGATGACTATAATTCCCCTGTGCCTCTTCCATTCCTATGGAATCTGCACTGGTCTAACCTGACTGAGTTGTTGTTAATTCTACAAAACGTGCAGGCATCGAAACTAATCAGACTAACAAATCAACAATTCATGAGAATATGCACCATTTCGATTCAACATACACATCAACATTATCACTCCCAGTTTCCTGGTGTTATCACCACAACAATTCTATATAAGACCCAAGTCTCGAGAATGCTGACACGCAGTGCCTTCCGAGATACACTTGCGCAAGAAGGTGGTTTTGTTGAAACCACTTTCTCCAAGACGCGGTATTACGTTTCTCAACATGTCCAATCCACCACTCGTGGAGTGGGCGATGGCTATTCAGATCACCTTGCTTCATTTGTTCGATACTTTGTAGCCATGTGACATCAACTGAACGCCGCCATGTAATGAACTCAAAAGATAATCATTCGAAATGGATTGGCTGAGCATGGCAATCCAACGCTCTTTGTACATAATCTATCTGCGCTTCATAAATGGAGTTTTATAATTACCACTCCCCAAGTATGAAGATATTTGCGTATCCATAACCATAGTAATCTTCAAGCTGCTCGAATTCCTGCTCTCTGTAAAGACACATTTCGGTATCCCCAACCTGAGATACATGGACAAAGCTAAGTCGAGTGAGACTGGTTATTCAAGAAACATGCTAGGTTTTCCTGCGAATAAGGAGGAAAGGGTCCTTGTGCACCTTCTAGGAACTAAGTTCCACACAGAGCCGATTATAGACTCGCGATTGGAAGTCAGGCTGAATCCCACTATAAAGGATTTAGTCATCAATAGGCCAGCCGCTAAGAAGAAAAGGAGTAAGCGGCATAAGAAGGAGGAATCTATGGTTGAAGCAGCTAAAAGTGTTGGAGAAAATCAACCGGTCTGGTTAGACTCTTATTTAAAGGCGGAGATCGCTAAGCTGAAGTAAGTCTTCAACTAAGATAAGCATGTCTTAGCGAATTTTGAACAACCGGTAGTGGAGGTAAAGAGTACAAGAGATGATAGGCCTGTTATTCAACGACCCTTTTTACAACAGGCTAAATGTTGTCATCACCCTTTTGTAATTTTGTTATTAATATGATTATATAAATACAGAAATAGATTTTAGACTGTTTTATTACAATTTATATATGGTGATGTTATGACTCTTGTTTTATTTTATAATAAGTTTTTCTTGTAATCTTATATTTTATTTTCATATGTCTAAATCAGAAGAAATCAAAATTCAGAATTCTTTTTAATTAATGCTTCAATGCGGTTATGTGTTTATTTTTATTTTATTATTATGCAATTTAAAATCAGACTCTTCGCCTTCCAAGCGACTTCGCGCGCATTAACTTGACCTGTTCATTTATATTATCGTGCATAGCAGTATTACAAGGTAAACGCTTCTCCGCGCACCTAAATCTACTGTGCATTTCTTCTTCGTCGTACCAACTACTTACACGCACTACTCTGGCATTGTGCGCTAATATCCACTGCGCACAGTTTCGATACTTCTTATCGATATTCCACATGCATTTTCATCCTATGTATGCACCATGTCAAGTTTAACATTTTCTTTC
This sequence comes from Picea engelmannii, assembly GCA_009831015.1. NCBI lineage: Eukaryota > Viridiplantae > Streptophyta > Pinopsida > Pinales > Pinaceae > Picea > Picea engelmannii. The sequence goes on from ML786934.1 coordinate 375,033, forward strand.
GCACTCAAATATCTACGCACACTACTGAATACATCGTCGTGAAACAACTTATACTCATATTTATGCGCGTACCAACAAAAATCCTCTGCATTAAGAAATACTTGCACACCCCATGTGCACCTTATTATGTGTGTGTTTACTATGCAACGCTAATTTCAGCGTGTGCATCTAGACATAATAATCTTTCGCACGACGCCACAATTTACCGCATAAACTGGCACACCACGATTTCCCGCATGGTGCCAAATTTACCACATGCGCCAGTACGCCAACCTTTTCCAAGGACACTCTATGAATCTAATTCTGGTCACTTAGAAGTTACTTTTTTGTGAATATTCACTTCAATTGCACCCTTATGGCCCATCCAAGCTTAGTGTTGAACTAAGGCTCTGATACAATACTATAAAGATCCCCCCTGACCAACCTGAGGTCGGGGTACACCACTCTAGAGAAACCACTCATGCTCTGACGCCAGTCGGTAACATTCCCAGCCATCTAACCAGGCCATGCTACTCTAGGGAACACTTTCATTCCCATACTGCAGAACATACAGTAGCATACCCAGTAGTCAACTAAGCAATGCCACCTAAATTTACTCTTTAGACTGCATGCAACTAAAACATATACATACAACACGTTCACGGGAGATTTACATCTAAACATAAACTAATAATTACTTTTTGTAACATATGACTTTTATATTAAAATAATAGTAATTATCGATATGCATCATTTACAGGAAATTACCCATAAGCACACAAGCAATCATAGTCACATATATGATAGAATCGTAACATAGGCATGTAAATAGAAAAACAACATATCCATATATCATACAATTGGTACTTATCTTAGAAATACTGTCACCAACTGCTTATAGATCATCCACGAACCTCCCAGCTATAAACTACACTGTTCATCACTCTCAACAGTGAATCACCCCCGAGCTGGGACTGAACTCCACCCAGGGTAAAGGGATTCCTATCCAGGCTAAGGCTCATGGAAAACATGAAAGTCTCCATATCAGATGCTCACTCAACTAACAACCTACAACCTCTCATTCCCCACATGATTGTCCCACCCAAGGAAGTGTGCCCCTTCTCTGCTCAACAGTCCCTTGGCTGCCCCACTTCCCTTCCAAGGCTTCAACAACAGGCCAGACCAGAAGTCTCAGAGTGTTGTAGCTGCAGTTTAGCACCTACATAAATCAATCCCTAGCAATTATCTCGCTCAGAGAATTGCTCATAGGCCTAACGACCCGCTTCTTCAATCCCACTCTAAGCGAATGAGGTACACCAACCAAAAAGGATGGGGAAACAGGATTCAAAAAGGTGAAATGGTTGTCTCAAGGATAACAGAATGTATGAGTGAAATGGTCATGGAGTCACTGACTGGATATTTGAGTGTGTTTTGGAATCACTATGAACTCTTGTCAAAAGTGATGGTCCACCTCATGTTCCCCCCTCCCCCGCTTGTAAGATATCTGTGAGAAAAATCCCCCCCTGAGCTAAGTTTCCCCACAATATGAATGCATGTCCCCAACTTGACACTTGTCATATCGAAAGTTACTTTTGTCCACTTGTCCCCAACTTTAGAACTTAGGATAAACTAATTATCCATACTTTATGTTTTAGGAAATATTAATATAATATTCCCTTGACTTTTGGCCCTCCCTTTCCCTAATTGGTGAAGTTCAATCCCCCATCTCTTTTATCATGGTCGGTTTGCGCGCAGTGATGTATTTTATATTAATCATGAGTCATGTACAAAGTAGGCGCTCTAGCCTTTAACATCTAGGCACGTTGGTCTAATTTCAAGACATAAGCATTCCGACTTATAATACTGGCTCACCAGCCTATAATGCATCTTATATACACAAAGGTTCGTTGACCTTAATATTGTGTGCACTTAGTTACTGCGCACTGTATCCTCTGTCTTTAAGGTTGTGGGAACCTAAGTTACTACACGCAGTATTCAGAAATGTGCACATTACATCGCTTTACTGCGCAGTATATGTGCGCACCATGCCATGAAAGGTGTATTACAAAAATGATGTCTAAACAACTCACTAGCTTAAATATACTTGGATTATATTTACATTTGGGTTCGATGACAAATCTACCTGAAAATATTCTAACTTTACAATGTGATGATGAGTGGTATAAATAGGTTAAGGATTTTATTGGACAAAACACAATGATGGTACCAAACTTTGAGGGATTTACTATGGACAAAGATAAATTATTGATATTTAATAATCAGATTTACGTACCGCCCAACCATGAGTTGAGGAGTTTGATCCTTAACGAGGCTCATAGAGTAGTGTACATGGATCATCTAGGAGTCATGAAGATGAGGGTAGACCTTAAACCCTTATTCTTCTAGAAGAGATGAAGGCGAACATAGTCAACTATGTGGCAATATGTCTAGAATGTCAATAGGTGAAGGCTAAACATAGACATTCGACATGATTACTACAGTCACACGTTATTTTGGATTCTAAATGGGAATTCATTTCGATGGATTTCATTATTGGAATTCCACTGATGACAAGGACACTCTGATGAAGAGTGCTCATTTTATTCCTATGCATACGACGTATCAGGCATGTGACATAGCTAGAGTTTTCATCAACGAGATTGTAAGGTTGCATGGCGTGCCTAAGAGGATCATATCCGATCGTGGATCAATGTTTACATGATGATTTTGGACTAGTTTCCAAGAGGCCTTGGGAACCCAACTTAACTTTAGTACTGTGTATCGCCCTAAGACAGAAGGGAAGACTGAGTGAGAGAACCAAATCTTGAATGATATGTTGTGTATGTATGTGATGGACCAACATAAGTGTTGGGAATAATTCTTGCCACTACTAGAATTTACATATAACAACAAATATCAAAGAACCATCAAGATGGTGCCATTAAAGTTTCTTTACGGGAGACCGTGTCAGACGCCTTTGAGTTGGGATTGGCTTGAGGATAGGGTCCTGGTGGGACCATAAGGGATCCAAGAAATGGAAGATCAAATGAAAACAATAAGATAAAGGATCAAAGAAGCACAGGATCGACAAAAGAGTTATGTCGATGCGCATCATGTCAACTGTATTTATGAAGTTGGCGATCGAGTCTTCTTGCGGGTGAAACCACACAAGAGTTTGATCAAGTTTAGAAAGGGTGATAAACTATCTCCTAGTATTGTGGGACCCTTCAAGGTTGTGTAAAGGAAGGGGCCCGTAGCCTACCGACTAGCCTTGCCTGATTCTTTGAGGCGTATGCACGATGTTTTTCAGGTATCTATTTTGAGACATTATGTTAGTGATCCTACACATGTGATTGACATGAGTTCCTTGCAAGTATCAAATGAGGGTGTGCTCACGACAGAGCCAATCTGCATTCTATGCCATCACATTTGATGGCTACGTCATCAAACAATAGATCAGGTCAAGGTCAAGTGGGACAACTATAGTCCGCACTCGGTGACCTAGGAGGACATATAGATATTGCGATATATTTTATTTTGGAACTTATATACTATGAAACTTCGAGATGAAGTTTAAAACAAGAGGGGGTGTATGTAACATCCCTCTCTTGTGCACACCTGAATGGACTTAATCTTTGAGGATACTTGCGTGCAAGTGATCCGACACTATATGATTAATGATTCGATTATGGAGCATGATGATGTTTGTGGATTTGATGATATGTTATTTTATGATATTTATATCGACAGGTTATTTTGACTAGTATTTCTTGAGTGTGTAGGACTTTGGAACGAATAAGGATGTCGATGGCATCGATGGGTCTCCTTGGACTCCGGATCTAGTTAGGGGGTGGACTGTTATGGTTTGATTTTTTTTGATATTTCATGTGTGACATATGGCTACTAGATTATTATGCTGATTTTGATCGCTGACATGTTTTGTTGATGGATGCAGGCTGCCGATAGCTTGCCAACCAGACTCACATTTGGAGTAAAGGTGTCACTCATGACAACTAGAGACATTGAGGGAGAGGTGTGGCAACTTCCCTGCCACAACATACTAGCACTCCCGCCGTGGGTCGAACTGTAGGTTAACGATTACCTAGTTCGAGAGATCCACGATGTCATGAGGGAAGACTGTAACAGTTGCTCACGATGATTCTAATTGGTGCACAATAAGGTAGGGTCCTTATTCCTTAGAGGCCCTTAGTCTCCCACAAGGTCCCCTGACGAAGTATTGACTCCAGGGGTTTGACGTCTACCAAAATTAGTCAAAAGGCGAGTGGCACCCTTGGAGCACATAGTGCGTCTTGAAGGGCATGTCGCGTAAATAAAACAGGAAAGAAGGTGAGTGACACCCTTGGAGAATGTAATGCCTCTTGAAGGGCATGTCATGTTTTTTTTAACACTGGTAAGTTAAAGAAATTAGTGCCTAGAAAACTGTCTCCTTAGGACTTGGTCAGCCTTAAAATTAATTTTGCATGAGTAAAGATAATAATTATATTTTTCCCTAAAAAACAAACTGTTGCCGAGCCTAGTGAACTTGAAACCTAGGTCTAAGTAGGACATGTGCAAAAAAAAACTAAATGGACATTTAACAAAGGGGGGATAAAGAAAATTCAAACTTAAATAATGAAAGTAAAATTTTGTTGAAGGATTAAATTATTAAAAGGGTAAATTGTTGATTATATGTAGACTTGCTAATTCTGAACTTAAATAAAATGGGGAAACTTAAATAAAAAGGGGAATGTGGAAGATAGTAGGGAATCTAGTATTTTGAACTTTCTAATTGCGAACTCAACTAGGCTTTAATAAAGGCATCAACCATTTAAGAAATGTAAGGGAATAAAGGGACACCAAGGAACGTTTTTAGGAATGCTTTTTAGTGGGTGAGGGAAATAGGAAAAATTAATTAATTGAATTTTTGGTGAAACTAAGGGATCGGGTGATATGTGTACGGGGGAGGTTTATACTAATTATTTTTTAATAAAAATAACTTAATGAGGGTTTTGGAAACTAGTCACTAAGAAACCTCTATAAAAGGAATGGCTAAGGAGGATACATCACGTCTAGTATGCGTAAGGTTATGATGTCGGATTTTATCTTGACTGAATTTTTCTTGTGGGAGTTGGGATACCTGACGCAAACCCCCTTCCCTCCAAAGGGATGCATGACATCTCGGTCTAGGATCATTTCATATCTGAGTCAAAGTGACTCCTTAGATTCCTCCTTGGAAGCCGAAACTCTATCACAGGTCCTTCTTTATCAGGCGCAGGCTGTGTGGCACCCACAGACCCTCTCCTTATCACTTTCCAAATCTTAATGCCAACAACACTATATCTCTATGCTAGGCCCGCTCTGTAATGTGACCATGGACTATGGCCATGGGCCATATCCATTCAAGAATTTGCACTTCAAAACTTTCGCAAGCTGCTTACTCCTCTTTCCCAATATCCGAATTGGCGAATACTTCGGGACCAAATATACAGTCCACGTTGCTCTCACGATCAACGACTGTGATCAATTCACGAGTTTGGACTTCACATGTCCTCTCTCCTCCTTAATTGGCTTCTCCTGATTGTGAATCAATGAAGTGTTGATCTGTCACCATGCATCTTGTCTCTATGGACGACCAATATTACTTCGTCTCGTAGCTCTTCGGGTATTCTTCCTTTGAATTATCCCTAACTACATGGATCTCTGCCATGTGCCCTCTGGATCCAATGGTCTAGAATTACTTCATGCCTCTCGACTTCGCGAAGATCTTTATCTGCTCCTGGAAGACCTTTCGAAGTTCCTCCTCCCGAACCTTTTGATCTGCTTCCACCTGTCAACCTTGATGATGGACAGTCCCGATTGCTTTAGAACTTCAGGACTTGGAATAGGTTTGACTCTTGTGCATTATTTGCACTATCTCTTCTAAGGTTCTTGAACTTTCTCAGTCTCCCAAGGGATTTTACCCTTCTACGTCTTTCAAAAGACGTTTTGGTGCCCTCTTGGCACGTTCTGTGCTCTTCCTCCTGTTGGAGCCGCCTTTGTTTTTTAACCCATTTTGAATTTTATTTCTTAATGCTCGAAATCGGAAGTTTTAATGCGGTGACGGTTATCATACTCTCAAGGTGAGTTATACTTTTCGTTCAAATGATTTTTTCCCCTTTCTTACCTCGGGATTTTACATGTCGGGTGTTATAGATCACATAATTCACAAGTCCCGAAGAGCGAAACGATGAAATAACCTTAAAATTTTACCCAGGTCAGTAGCGAGAGTAAAGATTTTCTAAACTACGGTTAAGAATCATTGGGATTTCGTGTCTCGGCGTTTACTAACTCCAAAAGTATTACCGTCGTAATCCCGATAGTTGAAACCACGAGACTCTTGTTTTAAGTAACCCAGGTTAGTGTTAAAGGTAAAAATTTTAGCCGTGGTTAAACTCAGTCGAAAATTCACAACTCGACATGTTTTCCCTCAAAGGCTACACCGTCAAAGCCCCAAGTCATGATAAATATACAAACATAATTAATTAAACACTTAATCCGGTTTTATCCCCCAAATTAATTAAATCAGATCATCGCGATCTCGCGATTTCGCAACTCGACATACTAACCTCCTAGAAGATATACCTTCGAAGCTCCGAGTCGCGAAGTCGCGATCTCACGATTTCACAACTCGACATACGAACATCCTGGAAGCTATACCTTCGAAGCTCCGAGTCCCGATATGAATAACCACGATATTTGTTTTTTTTTAAACATGATTAATTAATCACTTAATCATGGTTACATTTTTATTTAACCAAAGCTAACTATCATAATCTCGGGTTTTAGAGGCTGGAATGGTTAGAGTGAAAACTCTAGATGTAGCGAGTACCAAAAGATTAATTAACGTTGATAAAACCTGATTAATTGAGCTAAGCCAGTATTTCTCGTGATTTGATGCATGCACAGTCTACGAGGCAATCTTAATTTTTCCTTGCGCCAACTTGCGTTTAGAACTGTCAAAATTTATGGCATTAATTAGAAACAAGGCGAATCTACAAGTAAGGATTGGGTTTTTATTGCTAAATTATATTTAAGAATGATTTGACCATTCTGTTCCTGAAAAGTACTGAGTTTTTAGTGGTCGAATGTATAGATCTGTTATTTGTAATCGCAAATTCATTTCTACATTACACAGAGCAAACTTTCTCAGCGAACTAATTTCTGTATGTATAGATATTTTTATCGCAGAAGAGCTAAATCAGAATCCCCCTCCATGGCCCCGCGAAAAGCGTCTAAAGCCAACGTTGAGGTTTTAGGACAAGGTTCAGACAACGTCTCTAATACTTCACCTCGAAGTGTCGACTCTGTCAATACTTGGTCGTTTGTTTCTGAGGTTCTACAGTCCGAATTGGTAGATTATTCGGATGATTCCAGTGACAATGAAAAAGATGACCTGACCACCAAATATAAGATCATAATCCAAGATGGAATGCATAAATTAGCGGCCAGGCCATGACTTCTCCCTTACTATGATATGGTCCAGTGGGCATTAGACCATGTGGATATACCAACCAGAACCATCATCAACGACCAGAAGGTCACTATTGGTACTTTCAGACCTGAACAACTTCAGGCTATGTATAAGTTGCCAACCATGTCAAACCTTACATACAATGCCGAATTCTTGGAGAATTTCAAACAGAAGGAATGTGTACAATATGACAAGACTATGTCCAGTTTGATCAAAGATTGGGTCTCACACCCTGCAAAGTTCATGGCGGATAGTAACGGTATATATTCAATAGCTTTCTTGGAACCACAGTTCAAATATGTAGCTATGATGACCTGCAGATTATATGGGAGAGAGGACACCACACATTTTTTCCTTCAGTGGGTGCCTCTAATACATTCAGTCGTTGAAGGATGTTCCTTCGACTGGGCTAAAATATTGTCTGATAGCTTGACTAGTCGAGTTACATAATATCGAGCGCAGAGGGAGAGCGGAAAGATTGCTTCATTCTTTATGTCCACGTACATTATGGACACCGTGTGTTTTCTAACACCCTTTCCCTTAATGAGCTGGAGTTGGACTCCATCAGAGGCCGAGCCCATCCATGTCTACCATTCAAAACTGTGGGAAAACAAAGCGACAGATTTTGTGTATGAAATCTTTAACTGGGTAATGGTACCGTTGCACGTCACTATTTTTGGCCACCTGCCACCCAGGATCTCTGACAGTATAGTGATGAATCTGAGCAATATAGATGACTGGTATGTAGAAGCAAAATTCTCATATCTCAGAGTTTTCGGGGCTTTTGTTCCCCCACATGTATTACCATTATTCATACCCGATAAGCTAGCTTGTCGTGAGGTTTCTAGGCAAACCGTAATCAGTGGCATAAGCAAGGAGCTTAAGGGGTATTCAAAGAAGGTATGGCCACCTTTCCTTATTCATTTAAATTCATATTCTTTGTTAGATTTCGGGCATGCTAAAGTTGAGGCAATAGCCCTAGAATACCTAAAATTGGTTCATGTTGAATTCAAGAAGCACAATCTGCAAAGGGTCATAAGTAATCACTTGGCCAGTTGTGGACTTAAAAGGTTCGAACACGAAAATTCGCCCTCGGATGACATTTTCCGAGGTGCAAGATCTTATGAAAATTCCAAGAACATCAACATAATTGTCTTCCCTCAGTATTGTGGGGTGAGAATCCAAGTACAATAGAGGTGCAACAAAAAGAAGCTGAAGGCTCCAACTATGCGGCACCCAGCCAAGAAAAACACCAGGACGGGGGAGAGAAAACTAGGAGTCCGAAACTAGAGATAAAGACTCCCTAACCGCCGAAAAAGCAAACTCCAGTTACTACTCCAGGACAGCCAGCTAAGCAAATCGGAGATCCCATCGCCTCCATTACTCCCTTGCAGTCAACTCAGGGAAACATAGATGCAAGGTGGATTTTAAATGAAGAATTGAGGCCTATAAGGATGGAAGAGCTCCCTCCAAATGAGTTCTTTTTCGATAAGAAGAGAAATGCTGTAGTAGAAAGAGAATTATATCAGGAAGAGGGATCAACAAACAAGAAGTTCAAGGTGTTGACCGATGGGAAAGACAAGAAGAAAGAAGATTTTGCGATAGAAATAGCTGGGACATTAGGGGCGTATGCTACAACAAACCAATTTTCAGTCAGGGTTTTGAAAAATCAGCTGAAGCAAAAAAATTTCCTCATCAAAACCTTAGAAGCTAAAACAAGCCACAACAGAGGAAGCTACCAAGGTCCAGGAAAACACAGGAATAGAACAAGCAAGGCTGGCCGATAAAAAGGAGATAGAGCTGCTCAAAACTAAGCTTGAACAAGCATAGCTGGTAGCTCAGACCGGTCAGATACAAGTGGGCCAACAAAAAGACTTGATTGAGCAGCTATAGGCTAGAGTGGAAATCGCCGAAAGTAAAGTTATAAATATCGGGATGTTCCAGTCCCAGGCGATAGAGATTCGGAGCAGAGTTTCTGCAGCCCAGTGAAGTTTACTCGCCAAGGTAGAGATAATTCGGGACAACTTCTTACTCGTTGATCAAGTATTGGAAAATTTATCTGTCAAAGAAAGAGAAGCTGGAGCAGCTCGGGTCGCATTTCAAGAGGCTGTAATAGCTACAAACAACAGGGAATCGGGAAGTACTCCCAAGTTTTCCATTTTGGAGCAGACCAGAGGAAATATTTTATTGAAAGAATGGGAGCATAGTATATCAGAAGGTAAACTGCAAGCCAATAAGGTAATGAAATCCTTTGAAGAAGATTTTGGTTCTATAGATGGTAATCTGTTAGGTATTGATAGTGAAGGAAATGCTGAGACATTAAGTCAAATGAATATAGCGAAAATCTCGCTTGATATAAATGAAAAAGAAGAAAGAGATTCGGCTGAAATCTCACAAGTAGCTATGGCAGACATAGTTCAAATAGATAATTGTATGATTAAACCAAGTGTGCAATTGTGAGCTATTGACATCCTAGACCGATAGATAGAATAAAGGTTGTCACAATTAGCCCGAGATTGTTACTCTTTTGAGGCCAATTGTCAAGAGGAACCGTCAAGGTTGATATCTTGGCTAGTGGAAAGATGTATCACTTGTACCGAGCATGCGAGAGGGAAAGCTTCTGGTACCAAATAAAGATAGAGATAAAGAAATGAAACGATTGATCTCCTTCTTGTTGTAACTGAAAATCATAGAATGATTGAGATTCCATCATATGTAAATCTATATAAATATACAATAGAAGGAAGGAACAATGGTTGGACCTTTTTGGGTCGATTGTAATAGAGGTTTTCTATTTTGAGAGTTAATATAAAGAAAATCCGAAGATTCTCAATTCCGTCACGACTGTGTTATGAGTTTGTTTCCTTGTATCTCATATTTCATTTCATTTCATATATGTATCTAATGAATGCTTCGCTATAATTTAGTACAACCTCTACTATAGTGAATAAATTCTAGTTTTCTATATTGTTTATTGTTTTTCCTTTGTACCAGCTATCAGCAGGTATAAGACCAGTCAACACTTTAGGTTTCTATATATATATTTTATGCTTCATCGGGTTATTTCCTCATCTTTTTGATTCTTCTGTTTATAAGTGAGATTCTCCCTTGATAGGAGCCTTACATGATAGACAACTTAATGTTTTCTCCCACCTCATACATCTCTATTTAAAATATAACTCAGTTACAGGAAAGGGCCTTTGGTTTGCACCCTATTTTCACTACTGGAACTGTTAACTCTTTTTTATATGACCAAATTGAGACAACACCTAAAATTCCTTTGAGATTTTCTTATCATTTTGTTCCTCTTTGTCTGTCCCTGTAACAAGACAACCTAATATTGAACCCGAACTATCAGATTAAACACATATTGCCTTAAATCTTTTTGATACTTTTCTTAAAATAGCCACTACCCGGGTTGAACTCGAACGTTCATGGGCAGCGATTGAACGAGATATAAACATCCAGGAACAGTTGGAAGCTAGACAATGCCAACCCAAAAATCATCCCTAGATTCCCTTGCCGAAGGTTGACATTTCTTCCTTCTTTACCCCTTACTCACTTTCATATGCCTAGACACTATACTTCCAAGCCTTAAGTACAGACTCTGGAACAACACCTCCTAAAATTACGAACTTGAATCAAGTTATCTCCTTCGCATACTCCTTGTGCTTGACTGGCCTTCAACTGGGTTGTCTTTCAACACTTCTTCTGAGTGTTGGCCTAGTGCACTCCTTGCATAGGTCTTCCTCCAGAGTGTTCAACAACTCTGTTTCACTTTGACATTCAACTACTCAAACCTCAAAGGTCTCTACCCTTTTATCCTCGAAGGGATATCTGTGCCCTCTTGGCAACTTCTACTCAAGCAGTCCTTGCTGATATTTCCAGAATATTCAGTAACTTTGTGAGTATCTTTCTATGATACTCTTCTCCTTGAACTCAAAAGAGAGTTCTCCTTGTGCACTCTTGCACCTGCTCGATGCCCACCTGGCATAGCACTACAAAGTTCTCAGTGGCTCTGTCTCTCTGTGCTTTCTTTGCACAACTTCTCCTCTAAGGTGTTCAACAACCTTGAGGCTCCTCTTGAGTCTATGAATTCCTCTGGTGTGCCCTCCTGGCACGTTCCTCCTTGAACTCGATTCGAGATTCAGGTGTGCACTCCATGCACTGGATACAAAATTTCCAATACTCTATTGTGCACTCCTTGCATGTCCTAAAGAACCTAGAAACAATCCCAACAAAATCATAGATAGAGAATTCTATCTATCCCTACTGATGAAATCTATCCCAATCACCTACAATACACATTCATATAAACACACATGTGACATTCATTCATAAATATATAAACACGCATAATCATATGTAGGAAAAACTGCTTTGTATTAATCTCAGAATGTCAATACAAATGTTTACAAAGATTGGACTGCAACCGAGTCTCAGTTCTCTTTTATCATGAGCTCTCTACTCGCTCCTCTACACACTAGCTATAATATTCTAACCTCCTTATGGAATTTGATACAAAGATATTTTTACAAAAGAGGGGCTCCTCGAGTTCTCCCTCCAAGCTACCTAACTCTCATTAATTACACTGACTTACATTCAATGTCCATCTAGTCCTAATCGGATCTAGATCTTCATCATCGTATCAACCATTAAAGGCGACCTTATCTCCTATCTTCTCAAAGGCATCGGCTTGGCTCTTCCAACCTTACAAACATTTAATTACATTTAATACAAATCAAAATTTTAAAATGAGGGCAAAATGAGAGGGTTGGCGCCTCTCCCCTCCTTGAATGTGCATCGATGTGCTTGAATGCTGGCATATTGCTGAGGTAGAGCGATGCTCCTGCATCAATACCCAACTCAGATAACAAGTGGTAGCTCTACCTTGCAAGGCGAGCTGGGAGCTAGAATCTTTGGTTGTGAGTGTGGCCCCTTTGCGGCTCGGGGGCCTCAGGGGGAAGAAGAGTACCCCTAGCATTGGCTGGGAGGTACCCCCTCTAATGGTAATTTCCCCTGTCTGAATGCGAATGAATGCACCAAATTATAAAGAACTATAGCCCAGTAAAAAATGAAGGAATGAAAAACCTTTTAAATGGGAATTGCAAATGATAACTGGGTATAAAAAGGTAAATTAATGGGTTCTAAATGCAAAAAGTACCGAGGAAAGGGTATCTCAAGCTAGAAATCACTCCCTCTACAAAACCGCTCATAGAAATGGATTTAATGACACCATAAGACATGACGTAAGCCCCAAAACCATATCACTATCAGACTTACTCTTGAAGGGTTTTTTTCTTTCCTATTTCCCTCAGGACCTATCCCTCTACCTAGGTCTTTTATTTCTTGTGTAGGTTGGTACACCTAATAGGGTTGGATTAACGCCATCCCAAACTTAAACTTGTCAACTCACATAAGGTCTTGGGATGGTGTGATTCTTGAAGGGGATACAAAGGTGAATTGTTTACATGGCTTATATCTTAAGTAACAACTTACTTTGTGTGTTTAAGGACTAATATTTCTTGTGAATCTTGGCTAACCTTGTCTTATACTTTTCTTTGTTTTGGATGAACTTGACATGATTCTTTGAGGGACATCCTGGGCTTGTATCAAAGATGTTGTGCCTTTTATTGCAGGACTGTTTCATGTGTGATGCAGAGAAGTGGGTTATCCAATGACTCACCACCGTCAAACATAAACTCTCACATCCTTGGAACCTTGGACAATGGACATATGGGCTTGGTTTGAGTAGATTCAATCATGATGACACCCAGATGGGTTGGAAGCCCATAGGCTGGGCAGAGTAAGACAAATATTATTTTTCACCAGGATTAGGGAAGTTGCTACAAAAGATAACCAGATACCATGCAACGATGATATGCAACTCCCTCCATCCTAGAAACAACACCAAGATCCTGGACTTTGGCCCTCATTTGATGATGATGAAATCTTTTAGGGTTTGATGGAGCTAGGGTTTGGTGGAAACTTGGGGTATTGGTGATGGTTGGCATGACCTTGGGTGAGGAGAGACACAATTCCCCCCTACTTCACTCTTGATTGGTGCCACGTCGGCTTTGGAGGATTCTTCCTTCCCTAGGAAGGTTTGACGTATCACAAGCATGGCTCATTTTTTATATATGTATTTTACATTTAGTATTTTGTAAAGGAAAAATGAGGGGTCAACCCCATGTTTAATGAATGAATGTTATGTTTGTGGATAAATTATGCTAGGCTAGCCTCCTATAATAAGGATAGTTCTATAATTTTATTTCTCATCATCACTCCTCACTCTTGTGGGAAAACTACTTTTGAATTTTTCGGTCCTTTTAGGGTTATGTTAATTCTACCTTATGCACTATGCTTGAAGGAGATATCTTGTGGATGTTTTGCTAATTTTGGATGGATATTTCTGTAATTAGGGTTTAATGCTCTTAGTTTCTTGGATGAAGTAAGTAATTTTATGAAATTCTATGGTATTTTGTTGATGTAAATGGTGAAATTGCTATTTTTTTGCAAGAAGTATTGCTTTATCGAAACCCTAAGAGAGGAACATACGTGCTTTTTCCTCTCATAAAGTTTTATTTGTCCAAATTTGTAAATCATCCTTGCTAGGGTTAGAATCCTAAATCCCTACAATGCTAGCACTTTAGGATTTTATCCCTATAATTTTGATCTTTGACTTAGTTGAATCTATAAGAAGGGAAAACAATATCTAGGGCCCAAACCTGCTTGCACCCTAGATATCCTTTCTTCAAAGTCTAAAGCCTAAGGCCCAAACATGATTGCACCATAGGGTTTAGACTCCACCTCTTGGTTTCAATTAGATCAATAATAAAGTGTAATGCATTTAGACTCCATAAGCCCTAGAATTATAATGACACTGGTTTAGAAGAAATGTTGTTGTGAAAGTAGTTGTTAAATTCATTTTTCCTATTCTATGAAGTGTTCTACTATCTTTACTAACTCTAACCCTAGAAAACATATAACATTTATTTATTTTGTTACTAAAATTTGCTATAGCCATTGAAAACTATCTTAATTTTTTTCATACACCTACTTACAAGTTGTTTAACTTATTCAGAAATCACCTATGACAATTGGATAATATTCTACTGGTTGAATGCTTACTTTTATGGTTAACTGTGGTGTTTCTAAGAAATAATTCTTGTTGTTGCTGCAAATCATTTATTGTTGTTATAAATTTGTTTACTGCTTTAATTTTCAAAATCCATAGCAATATAACTTGTCTAGTGTCTAAAAGAGGTCATTGTTACAAACTTTAGCTTGGTAATTTTTATACATATGCTGCAAATTGTTTCTATTATGGGAAGGTACAACAATCACCTTACAACCTTTCCTTCCTTACTTTACCTAGACCAACTAACACATGATCAAGATAGGGGGAGATAGGATTGGATACTAAAAATCTTCTTATTTTATCCCCCGAGGTCACCAGGGAAGCCTCCTTTGTGGTGGACATCCTCCATCACTAAAATGGGGGAATGTCCTAGTTAGGTGACAATGGTAATTTCTTCCATAGTTACGCAAGATTTAGGGATCTTGTGGTGAGATTTACGCAAGTACAAATACTACGATAACATTTTGGTGTTGTTGTTGGGGAGGATTGATCCATTCTCCTCATGAAGTTTATTTGGTAAGATTATCTCGAAGCCCTTATCTCACAAGTTTTGTATTAGTGAGAGGGGGGGGGGGTGTAAATCAATATTAATACATTTTAATCCTCTTTAACCACAATGTTTACTTTATGATAATATTATCAATAACATTCCATATGAGTAGTATGCATAAGCAGTGAACAATAAGAAAACACACATAAACATAGTAAACCAATTTTTTTATGTGGAAACCCATTGCGGGAAAAACCCCATAATGCTTTTCTTATATTGTCAAAAGAAATACATTCATAGGAAGCACCAACTTCCTTTTTTTCTAGCTACAAATGGAAGGATTCTATAAACCCCTAGTTTCTTAGGTTCCAACCTGAAGGAAGATATAACTCCTTGATTCTCTGGCTCAAATCAAAAGAACACTACAACCCCCTATGTTCTCCAGCTATAACTGGAAGGTGGATACAACGACCTATGTTTTCCTCATCCAACCACCCTGAAGTATAAGTGCCAAATAACTGTTGAAATCACTATCACTCTGTCATTGTGAAATATGTCACTTTAAACCTGTACCAATATGTACCAACAACCTATAGTCAACATGTACCAATTACCTGTAGTCAACATGTACCAACAACCTATAGTCAACATGTACCAATTACCTGTAGTCAACATGTACCAATAACCTGTACCAACATGTACCATAGACTGTACCAATAATATCCTCGAAAGATCATATCTGATAACATAGATCTTATACCAAATATCACAATAATATAACTCAAACCATGTCCAACTATGTCTCTCTAATCACATGCCATACATATGGAAACAATCATAATAATGTATAATACACCCTCACATCAACCCGACATCAAACCCTCATTTTTATGCAACCTCAAACTATACCAACAACTTCAAAAATACACCTCAACCAAAATCTCAACCATGTACCAAGAAATACAAGATATGCCTCAACAATTAGCCCAACAAGATGTACCAGTGATAAATACCAAACATACCAGCATTGTACCTATGTATATTTGTCTCATACAATATGTACTATACAACGAACAATCTCTCTAGGGAAATCGTCAATCTCCTATAACCATATATCATGTAAACAACAACATCCAACTACACATAATCATATATCATACCTTTTGAAGATGTATATAGATTTATTGAACCTGATCACTGTTGAAATTCATGTAGCCTTTGCTCAGCCTTTGCAACTTGAATCACCTCTCATCCTTACAACTGATAGTTCCTTTCATGACGTAGGAGAGGTGCAAGCGAGGCCTCGTGTGACAGGCTTTACACAACTGACAAGGGTGGCTCACAAGACGTCTACTACGTGACCCACAAAGATGACCCTAATTAGGGTTTTCACGATCTTTTCACTCTCCATTGCGGCCATGAAACCTTTCCATCACTTTACCTTCACTTCCTCACACTTGCACAACTTTATATGTATCTATGCGTACCCGCAATAAACCTTTCACAATAATAGATATTCAATGTGCTCAATATGTGCTAATGGGAGTCCCTTCTCTTATTTATTCTCTCCAAGTGGCTTCCTTTAGGGGTTATCTTCTAACTATTTTACTCAAATTCCCTCTTTTAGGGCTAACCCACTATCAACTACTTTACCCACTTACAACCACTTTATCCACAAATAGTAAACTCACCACTTCTTGTTGCAACTAATTTATTTTTAATTATTTTATTATTGCACAAACTTAACTCATTATTAACTCCTAGTTACAACCACTTTGACTAGTAACTTGTTCTAGGAGCTTCTAGAATAATTTACTTCTTTGACCTTCTAGGGGCTTCTAGATAACTCATGGGGGTTCTCCAACTTCACTAAGCCATATATCCTCAACCGTGAGTAACTACATGACGTACCACATTTCACCGGAAATGGAACGACATGTACTATCCATCTAGAATAGTCTCACCTACAAATTCATTGATATTCATTACATAATTCCTCATACAAAATTGAGTTCCTTGACCACACCTCTAGGGATACTAGAATTTTATACCAGAGTTTATTCAAGGGTTGACATCAATGACAACCAACCCAATCTATAAAAAATCTCCCCCTTTGGAATGGATGGAAATACTCTGCATGTTGATGTTGTTTCTCATACTCTCCCTGTGACCAACGCTCCCCTTGGAATCATCACTCTGATATCTTTCTCTCCCCCTTTGACATCAATGAAAAAGGGAATCTTCCCTTTGGGGACACTCTCCCTGTCAAAAATGTCCTTTTTCTCATCATTGGTGCTTCCTCGTGTAAATATATGACATATATGAAAATAATTCAAAATTCATTGTGGGGCAGAAACTATCCCAAGTTTCTGTCGAAGATACTCAAAGGCTTCCCTTGGAAGTGGTTTGGTGAAAATATCTGCAATCTGTTATTTTATTCCAACATGCTCGACCTTGATGTTCTTCTCCACAACTTGTTCATGTGGAAAGTGAATCTTGATCGGAATGTGTTTCATCTTGGAGTGCATCACTTGATTCTTTGAGATACTGATGGCACTAGTGTTGTCACAAAATATCAGAATGGGCTCATCATATTCAACCTGTATATCCTTCAAATTTTGCTTCATCCATATTACCTGGGTACAACATGTCGTTGTTGCAATGTACTCTACTTCTGTTTTAGATAAGGATATTAAAGACTGTTTCTTTCTTAACCATGATACCAAACGCTCACCCAAATAGAAAGTTGCTCGACTTGTACTTATTTTATCATCAATTCTACCTGCTCAATATGCATCTGTGTAGGCAATAAGAGATATATCATTCGCTTTTGGATACCATAATCCAAATTCTTTTGTACCTTTCAGATATCTAAATATCCTCTTCACTACCATAACATGTGATTCCTTTAGTGCTACCTGAAACCTTACAACCTATCCAACCGCTTGCATCACATCCGGTCTAGAAGATGTCATGTAAAGTAAATTACCAATCATTGATTTGTACTGTCTATGGTATGCATCCTTTGAATCATCATCCTTGCTTAGCTTGTAGCTGGTCTACATAAGGGTACCGACTGGCTTGCAATATTCCATTCCAAACCTTTTTAGCATTTCTCTGATATAATTAGTATGAGTGATGAAGATACTTGTGCCACTCTAACATATCTATAGTCCCAAAAAGAAGGAAAATTCTCCAAGAAATGACATATCGAACTCATTATGCATGTATTTGGAATTTTTTTGACTCATTCTATCATCATCACTACCAAAGATAATATCATCAACATAAAATTCAATCAAGAAGATACTATATTGATTTACCTTTATGTAGAGGTTGTTGTCTGCATTTCCATTTCTAAACCCATGTTGTTGTAAGTATCTGTCCAGTCTTGAATACCATTCTATGGGGTCTTGTTTAGGACCATATAGGGCCTTCTTCAACCTGCAAACAAAACTTTCCTTCTCTGATAGTTGAAATCCTTTAGGCCGCTTGATGTATACTTCTTCCTCAAGGTATCCTTTTAGGAATGCTAATTTCATGTCCATCTAATACACTTTAATATTCTTAGAGCATGCATAAGAAATAATCAACAAGATTGATTCCATTATGGAAACTGGGGAAAAATTCTCTTCAAAGTATATACCTTCAACCTGAGCATAACCTTTACATACCAACATTGTTTTTTTCTTGGTAACCTGTCCATCCTCGTTCAATTGGTTTTTGAAAACCCACTTTGTGCCAATCACATTCTTATATTTTGGCGTTGGAACCCGTTCCCAACTGTCATTATTTTCTATATGATCTAACTCTTCATTCATAGATTTGATCCATAATTCTTCCTTGTTGGCTTCTTCAAAACTGCTAAGATGAGTAGTGGATAATAGTTCTAGATGTTGCTGCTTTGGTGAATGGATTCTTCTTTTGGTTTCAATTCCTGCATATTTATTCCCGATAATATATTATGGTGGAAGATTCTTCTGCACTCGTCTACTAGGTTTCTTTGGAGGTACCTGAAGATCTTGTTGCTCTTTCTCTGCTTCTGACTGCTCTTCCTCTTCCTCTTCTGCTTCTTCTTCCTTTAACTCTTCTTCATGACTCTGTTCCTCTGAATCTTTGTTTTCTTCTTTTATTATTCTTTTATTTGTCTCATTAATCGTCATATTGATGATTTCCACTATTCTATTGATTCTTATATTGAATCATTTGTATGCTTCCCTTTTTCTTGAGTACCTAACCAATATGCCTTTATCAACTCGAGAATCAAATTTTCTGATCATGTCGTCTTCCTTATTGATGTAAAATTTTCTTCCAAATACTCTAAAGTGTTTCACATTTGTTGGTCTTCCTTTCAATAGCTCATATGGAGTCTTATCACTGTTACTTCTGAGCATTCCTCTGTTCTGAATTTGAACTGCTGTATGCAGTTCTTGTACCCAAAAGACGCTTGTCAACTTGGAATCCATTATAATGGTTTTGTCCATTTATTGTACTGTTTTGTTCTTCCTTTTGACCACTCCATTTTGCTGAGGTGTCCTAGCTACTGAGAATTTCCTTTTTATCCCATGTTCACTAAAAAAATGCTTGAACTCTTTGGATGTAAGGTCTCCTCCATTTTCTGATCTCAAACACTTGATTTTCAACACTGTCTCAGTTTCAACCATCTCTTTGTATGTCTTGAAGTTATCAAATGCCTCTGATTTATTCTTGAGAAATGACACTGCAGTCATTCTTGTGTAGTCATAAACCAATAGCATGAAGTATCACTCACCTTTTAGTCCCTTTTTTCTTGTTGGTCCGACTAGATCGGTATGTACAATCTCTAGTGGATTTGTTTTGGAGTATTCCTTTGTATTGAACTTTTTCTCAGCTTGTTTTCCCTATAAACAATGCTTTCATAGAATGTTTGTTGGTCTTGAAATCTCAGGCATTTCTCTTACTTCTTCCCTTTTTCTGACCTTGACAAGACTATAAAATATTATGTGACCCATTCTTTTGTGCCAGAGCCAACTTTTATCTTCCTTTCCTAAGAAACATTTTTCTTTTCCAATTTCGTTTAGTATATATATGTTTATTGGAGTTCTCACAGTTGTAGCCACCAATCTATCTGACCATGATTTTGTTATTTCACATTTTTGAGAATCAAACACAAGTATGTGTCCTTGGTCACAAATTTGACTTCCACTTAGGATATTTTGTTTCATGTCTTCAATTAGTAGAAGATTTTCTACTTTGGCATCCTTGCTTCCAAGCATAACTATCCCTTTTCCAGTAATTCTGGCTGAGTTGTCATTTCCAAATGTAACTGATCCATCTCTTCTTTTATTCAATGTTAGAAACATGTCCATATCACCTGTCATATGCTTTGAACAACCACTGTCAACATACCATCCATGCTTCTTGTGTTTAGCTTGTAGTGAAAGCATGCATTCTTCATTGTTTAACTGATCCTGATTTCTTATCCATATTTTTTGTGGTTCTTGTCTATGAATATTGATATTCTGTTATGATTCTCTAGTAGGAATGGTCAATATAAAATCCCTGGCCATATGTCCAAATTTGTTATGCTTGTAGCATTCTACTTCAGTGCTTAAGGATTCAAATCTGTTGTAGCTTCTACTCTGTGCTTCATGAAATCTTCTTGAATAATCATTTGTTGTGTATCTCTCATAGCTATTTATGTTTTTGGTGTTGGCTCTACAATTCATAGCTTTATGTACATAATTATTACATGCATAACATAAACCAAGAAAAATAGTTTGATACTTGAGGGAAGAAGTTTTGAATGGTGCTTCCCTTTTGAATCCTTCTTCTTCTCGGGATCTCTTCATTGCTAGTTGTTGTTGGTTCTGATATCTGAACCTTCTGAGTGGTGCAGAGCCTCTAAATATTTATGCATAGCTTCTTTTTTATGTTTCCTTGGAGCTTGAGCATTTCTCTGTCTGACTATATCCTAGTCCAAATTTTTCATGGTATGGCCTTTGACTGCTAATTATTTCATCCAATACTCTGGTGTTATTTTTTACATATCCTGTTTATGAACATCTTTCCTGAGCGTGACTATTTATGCTTCCAATTTTTCGATCCTCTTGTCATTTTCATCCAACTGACCTCTGAGTGCCTCTTTTATTCTTTTGTCTTCTTCCACTTCGATCTTCAATTTCATGATCATCTGCTCAATTTCCTCGTAATTGGAGTTTTGAGATCCTTATTTCTCTTTTAGTTCTACCTTGAGGGGTTTTATTTTCTTTCTTTCAATCCTTAGCTCTTCTAGATCACTGATTAATTCCGCTCCGAGGTCAAATTATCCTTCTTCCTCAGAATATTCTACTACCATGGAGAGTACCCTTTATGTATCATTTCCACTTCCTTCTTCATCATCTATTGATGAACTATCTTCCTTGGTGCAACGACTTTTCTTGAAAAAATTCTTTTTTGTTTCTTTTATTGTTTTGATTTTTCTTCTTCTTCTTCTTCTTCACTTTCTTTATTCTTATGAGGACATTTAGCAACAAAATGACCAATACCACCACAATGAAAATATTTCAATGGAAGCATAC
Source organism: Picea engelmannii (assembly GCA_009831015.1). NCBI lineage: Eukaryota > Viridiplantae > Streptophyta > Pinopsida > Pinales > Pinaceae > Picea > Picea engelmannii. The sequence goes on from ML786934.1 coordinate 396,713, forward strand.
TTTTATATCTTCTGGTTCCCCTGTTTAACTTCCTAACGAAGTTTTCCATTTCTTCATCATTTTCTGAATCATCACTACAACTGTTATCTGACTTTGTCTTTTGCTTGTTCTTTTTCTTTGTTTTCTTGGATGCTTTGAATGATGCTTCGTTTGTAACGAGGTTCTCCTGTTTTGTTCTCATTTCACAGGCTATGAGTATCCCATGTAGCTCATCCATGCTCAAGGTGTCTAGGTTTGTTCTTTCTTCTAAAGCTGAAATATTTGGATCAAATCTCATATGTAAATACCTGAGTAGCTTCTGAACAATGATTGATTCCTTCATTTCTTCTCCTAGACCTTTAATAGTATTCACTACTTCATCATCTCTTATAAATTAGGCTGCAATATCTTCATCTTCCTTCATTTTCAGTTGTTCAAACTTAGCTATGAAGGTTTGGAGTTTAGCTCCCTTGACTTTAGCATATCCTTCATAAATATTTTGAAGCTTATCCCAAAGATCCTTAACAGAATCACAATGCATAACTTTAACGAATACTGGATTAACAAGACTGTTCAAAATAGTACCTTCAGCCTTTGAATTATTTTCTTCGAGTCTCTTTCCATCCTTTTCTATTGGGGGAGTGGTTGGTGCTTTGTATCCATCTACTACTACTCACCACACATCAAATCCCCGTGCATGTAAAAATGTTTTCATCCTTATATTCTAGAACCCATAGTTCTGACCGTCAAACATTAGTGCTCCAATATTAGTGTATTCCATGATCTCCTTCCAATGGTTAGAATTCTTCTTGAAGGACCTACTCTGATACCAATTGTTGGAATACTGAGAGGGGGGGGGGTGAATCAATATTAATAGTTTTTAATTCTGTTTAACCACAATGTTTACTTTATGAGCAGATTATCTATAACATTCCATTTGAGCAGTATGCATAAGAAATGAACAATAAACAATCACACATAAACATAGTACACCAATATTTTTACGTGGAAACCCAATGTGGGAGAAAACCACATAATGATTTTCTTATATTGTAAAAAAAATATATATTCATAGGAAGCACCAACTTCCTTGTTTTCTAGCTGCAACTGGAAGGAGGATACAACCCCCTAGTTTCTCAGGCTCCAACCTGAAGGAAGCTATAGCTCCTTGATTCTTTGGCTCCAACCAGAAGGAGGATACAACTCCCTATGTTCTCCGTATACAACCAAAAGGTGGATACAACCACCTTTCCTTGCCCCATCCAACCACCCTGAACTATAAGTTCCAAATAACTGATGAAATCATTGTCACTCTGTCCTTGTGAAATCTATCACTGTAACCTGTATCAACAACTTGTAGTCAACCTGTGCCAATAACCTATAGTAAATATGTACCAATAAACTATACCAACATGTACCCCAAACTCTACCAATAATCTCCTCAACAGATCTGATAACATAGATCTCATATCCAATATCACAAGAATATAACTCAAACCATGTGCAACTATGTATCTCTAATCATGTGACATACATATGAAAACAATCATAGTCATGTATAATTAACCCTCAAATCAACCAAACATCAAACGAACACTATTATGCAGCCTCAAACTGTACCAACAAATTCAACAACACACCTCAACCAAAAGCCCTCAACCATGTTCCAAGAAATACAAGATATGCCTCAAAAATCAACCCAACAAGATGCACCAATGATAATAATGAACATACTAGCATTGTACCTCTGTATATCCATCTCATACAGTATGTACCATACAACCAACACTCTCTCTAGGTAAAATCCTCAATCTCCCATAACCATATCTCATGTAAACAACAACATCCAACTACACATAAGCATATAACATACCTTTTGAACCTGTAGATAGATCTGTTGTACCTAATCACTATTGAAATTCTTGTAGCCTCTGCAACTTGAATCACCTCTCATCCTCAGGTCTGATAGTTCCTTGCATGACACAGGAGAGGTGTCGAGCAGGGTATCGCATGATAAGCTATACGCAACCCGCAGGGGTTCCTCGCAGGACGTCTACTGGGTGACCCGCGGGGGTGACCCTAAATAGGGTTTTCACAATCTTTTCACTCTCCATTGTAGCCACGAAACCTTACTATCACTCTACCTTCGTTTTCTCATACTTTCACCACTTTAGATGTAACAATGAGTACCTACAATAAACCTTTCACAACAATATATATTCAATGTGCTCAATAGGTTTTAATGTGAGTCCCTTTCTCTCTTATTTATACTCTCCAAGTGGCTTCCTTTAGGGGTTATCTTCTAACTGTTTTACCCAATTTCCCTCTTTTAGGTATAACCCACTTTCAACTAATTTACCCACTTGCAACCACTTTATCTACAAATAGTAAACTCACAACTTCTTGTTGCAAACAATTTATTTTTAATTATTTTCTTATTGCAACAACTTAATCCATGATTAACTCCTAGTTACAACCACTTTGTCTAGTAAACTTGTTCTAGGAGATTCTCGAGTAATTGACTTCTTTGACCTTCTAGGGGCTTCTAGATAACTCATAAGGGTTCTCCAACTTCACTAAGCCATATCTCCTCAACCACGAGGAACTACGTGATGTACCACATATCATCGAAAATGGAACGACATGTACTATCCATCTAGAATAGTTTCACCTTCAAATTCATTGATATTCATTACATAATTCCTCATACAAACTCGAATTCCTTGACCACACTTCCAGGGATACTAAAATTTTCTACCAGAATTAATTCAAGGGTTGACATCAATGACAACCAACCCAATCTATCAACAACAATTTTACTTGGCGACTCTGCTAAGGGTAGATATCTCACCTTCCTTTTATGATACAAAGAATATCGTCTCGTGACTCCACTAATACATTTCAAGGTGTCATCCCATTCTCCACTTTGTAAGGTTGTATATTCTCAATTAATTGAATTGTGTCACCATGGTGACTTCACAAAATTTTTCCCTCTATGGATATTAAGAATTTTTTGGGATACCCAAATCACTTTTATCTATGTTGGGGGAAAATTGTCCAAAATTTGATGGATACTCATCATTGGCTATTACTCATGTTTTGAATTTCTTGAAATATCCTTTAGAGAAAGATGTGATGCATCAAGATGTGCTAATAATAGTTTTTTTTCTATCTTAGGGAACAAGAAAAAAAGATTGGGTTAATCATACTCTCAATCCAATGAGTATATCTTCTCTTACAATCTTCATTAAGGAATTCCTCAAAAGGTGGGCACCAAGAACACAAATATGTGAAGAAATTATCCAAAGGGAAGGGTCCTCAATGATTAATATGAGGAAACTTCTGGAGAATGGTAGTCGGCTCCCAGGTGGCATATTTTGGTGGAGTATCTTTCCAATGAACCAAAACTTCCTAGATGGTGTGCTAACCGAGACGACACTCTTGCTGGTCCAATATAGCTTTTGGCTACAACCAAATGGAACATTCTTCATCTAACTCTAGTAGGCTAGTCTCGGTGTGGAATTTGGTGCCAATCATTGTTTTAAAAAATGAGACATGAAAAATAGGATGTAGTTTGGAGTGATTGGGAAAAGCTAACTGATAGGCCATTACTCCCATGTGTTTAAGAACAGTATAAGGACCATAAATTTTGGTGCAATTTTCTAACATTGCTGAGATTTGAGTGAAGTCTTCTTGTACAGTTGGAGATGGAGAAACACCTAGTCCCATTCAAAAAATTGATGTTCATAATGACCCTAATCTTCCTGTTGCTTCATGCGGTTTTGAACCATCGCCAAATTTTATTTGAGAGTACGGAGAATGGTCATACAGACGGTAAGATTGCGTTCAACCTCTTGAACCTTGGAGACACCTGACATGCATGGGAGAACCAATGGTTTCTTCTGTTCGTAGAATGATTCCAAAGGAGTCATGTGAGTGGCAATATGGTAAGAGGTGGTGTACCACCATTCAACTAGGGGTAACCACTGAACCCAATGATATTGTCTATCGGATGCAAAACACCTCAAATGTGTTTCCAAACACTTATTGACTTCTTTCATTTGGACATGAGTATGGGGATGGTAGAATGTGATGAGATGCAATTGAGTTCCATGGAGCTTGAATAATTATTTCTAGAAATTATTGGTAAAAGTGGGATCATGGTCCGAAACAATAGAATGAGGAATTCCATGGAGTTTGAAGTTATTATCCATAAAAAAATGAGCCAATGTGGATGTTGTGAACATGTGTTGAAGAGAAAATAAATGAGCATATTTGGAAAGACAATCCACTACCTCCATGATAACTGACTTATTTCCCAATTTGGGTAAGAAATAAATTAAATCCATAGAAATATACATCCAAATAGTAGGTGGAAATGAAAGTGGTTGGAGTGTACCAGGAGGTTTGACAGTCTTTCCCTTATTGTGTTTACATGTATCACATTCGACCACAAAGGTGAGGATGCCCTATTTCATACCATCCCATAAGAAATATCGTTTGACCCATTCATAAGTTTTGGTAAAACCTAAATGGATCATTGTAGGTGAAGTGTGAAACTCAATGAGAAGCTTGGATTTAAGGGTCAACTATTTGCTTAAAGACAAGTGACCTTTATAGTGAAACTCTTCATTATGCCAAGAGTACCCTGGAGAACCTTGGGGATCCTGTTGAAGTTTTTGGATTAGGATGGAAATTTTGGGGTCCCTCAACCATTCCTATCGAACAACCTGAATCTAGTCAACAACAATGAATGGGAGGGAAAAGAGGGACCCTTCTTCGACATATTTCCTGGAAAGAGCATCAACCACGACATTTTATTTCCCCTTCATGTAAATAATCTCATAATAATATCCAAACAAATTGGTAATCCATTTTTGTTGCTCCGGGGAGGAAATTCTTTGTTATAGGAAGTAATTGAGGCTTTGATGATCCATTTTCATTTGGAAGCATTGTCCCAGTAGATAAGGGCGCCAAAGATCCACTACATGCAAAATAGCCAACATTTCCTTTTCATAAATCGATTGGGCCAAGTTTCAATCCGACAAGTGTTTGTTGGTGAAATCCAGAGGTCGTCCATATTCTATGAGGACTTCTCAAATTCCTCTTCATGATGCATTACATTCCATAACAAAGGTCTTGGTGAAGCCAGGTAGGGCTAGTATAGGAGTAGTGCACATAGATTCTTTCAAGGCTTGGAAGGATTGGTTAGTTGCTGAAGTCCAACTGAAAGCATTCTTTTCAAGGAGAGTTGTGAGAGGAGCCACAATTTTCCATAATTCCAAAAAAACTTGCGATAATATCCCATTAGACCTAGGAAAACACACAAAATTATAATAGTTTTAGGGCGAGGCCAATTATGCATAGCTTCAGATTTCTTAGGATCCACCCTTACACCATCATTTCCAACAATATGACCCAGGTACTCGACTTCAGAGACATCAAAAACACATTTAGATAGTTTGAGGAAAATTTAGTGCTTGGAGAGGAGATGGAGAACTTGATCTACATGGGTGATATGGGATGGCCACACTTTACTATAGATGAGAATATCATCAAAGAAAAATAACACAAAGTGACAGCTTAGAAAGGACAAAAGACATGATTCATGAGACTTTGAAAAGCGGAGGGGGATATATAGAGACCAAAGGGCATGACCAAGAACTCATAGTGCCCCTCATGAGTTTGAAATGTAGTCTTTGGGATGTCTTATTATTTCATATGTATCTAGTGGTAGCTAGAATGGAGGTCATGTTTGGTAAAGTATTGAACCGCATTAAGTTCATTCAGAAGGTCATATATGACAAGAATGGGAAATTTGTCCTTGAAGAAAATCATGACACATGTGCCACGTGCCTTCCTTCTTTAGGATCATGACAATAGGGGAAGAATAGGGGTTGGTGCTAGGATGTATACCACTTGCTTCTAACAATTCTTGGAATTTTTTCTCAATTTCATTTTTTTGATCAAAGGGATGATGATAAGGGTGAACATTGGGAGGAAGATTGCCTACGATTAAAGGAATGGAATGTTTATGGTCTCCACGGGAGGGGGAAATGCCTTGGGGAGTTGGGAAAATAGTGGGATGGTGGGAAAGGATATCTTGAAGGTCGGGGTGTACTGGGGGTGTCTAAACTACTTGAATGGAATGGAATTGGGAAACTATTCTAGAATGACATTTTTTGAGTAACTTTTCTATGCAGTGGGAACTAATGATCTTTTGAGAACCTACTGAAATGCCTTGGAATTTTTACTATTGTCCTTCTTGTTGGAATTGCATGGTTAAATCCTTAAAATACATGGTTATGGGGACAAGAGTGCGTAACCATTCAACACCAAGCACAATTTCACAACCACCCATGTCAATATAAAACATGTGATATTTGAGGTTATATTGACCAATTTGTAGGCACCCATTTTCACAACGCCCCCCACATTTCATGGAACCACCATTGGCAATAATAATTTTAAAATTGTTGACAACACAGATATAACAATTGATTTCTTGAGAAAGGAAACGATGAATGAAATTATGAGCACTACCACTATCAACTAGGATGTTGAATTTCCTTTACTTAATGTAACTAATCAATTTGAGGGCTTGGGGAGCAGAAAAACCAATGAGATCATTAAGTGAAATCAGTGGTTCAAGTTTCAGAGGATCATAGGGTGGAAAAATATTATCTATTTGGGGTAGCTCTACTTCAGGAGAAACCTCAACCTCTTCATTAGAAACATCCTCTAAAATGGCCATAAAAAAGTTTATGTTCTTTAGACTTGTTCCTTGGAAAGTATTTATCATCACAATTATAGCAGAGACACTTGAGTTGGCGTTCAAGCATTTCGTCCCATGTTGATTTTTGTACCTTGAGAGGAGTGGACCGAGGGATAGGGGTGGTGGGTTTAGGGAAGGGAACAAAAGAGGGTTTTCTACTCCGGGTCAAGATGACCTACTGTGCCTCCTTGGCACATTTAGTTTCTTCTAACCCAATCTAGAGGTGAGCCATTATAACCTAGGCTTCGATTTCATCCTTGAGGCCACCAATAAAGAATTCCCCAAAAAAATCATCTGCATGCCCTCTATTATGAAATCCAAGTGCTCAAAGGAAACAATAAAATATTCCACTATTCCATTTCAACTTGGTCAGACGTCCTAAATGGTGGGTGTCCATGTCAAAGCATTCATACAATGTTGGGTGTGAAAAAGAATATTAAGGGGTTCAAAATGAAAAAATTACCGAGGAAAGGGTATCTCAAGAAATCAATATCTCCCTCTTCAAAGGAACTCATAGAAATGGATTTAATGACACCATAAGCCATGAAGTAAGCTGTAAAACCATATCAGTATCACACTTACTCTTGAAGGGTTTCTTTCTTTCCTGCTTCCCTTGGGACCTATCCCTCTACCTGGGTCTTTTATTTCTTGTCTAGGTTGGCACACCTAATACGGTTGGATGAAGGCCCTCCCATACTTAAATTTGTCAACTCACATAAGGTCATGGGCTAGTGTGATTCTTGAAGGGGATACTAAGGTGAATTGTTTACATGGCTTATATCTTAAGTAACAACTTATTTTGCATGTTTTAAGGACTAATATTTCTTGTGAACCTTAGGTAACCTTGTCTTATAATTTTCTTTCTCTTGGATGGCCCTGACATGGTTATTTGAGGGACGTCTTGGGATTGTACCCAGGACTTTGTGTATTTTATTACAGGATTGTCTCATGTGTGATGTGGAGTAGCGGGCCATCCAATTACTCACCACCCTAAAAGGTTAGCTTTCAAATCCTTGGAGCCTTGGACAATGCACATATTGGATTGGTTTGAGAAGATTCAATAATGATGGTGCACTGATGGGATGGAAGCCCATAGGATAGGTAGAGTACCCCAGAGCTTATTTTTTACCAAGATCAGGGACGTTGCAGTAGAAGACAACCAAACACCATGAAAATAAAAGATGAAACTCCCTCCAACTTGGGCCCAACACCAAGATCGTTGATGTTGGCCCTCATCTGATGATGACATCATCTTTTAGGTTTTGATGGGCCCAGGGTTTGGTGGACACCTAGGCTACTAGTGATGGTTGGAATGACCTTGGGTGAGGAGAGACATCATGTCCCCCCTATTCATTCTTGATTGGTGCCACGTAGCCTTTGGAGGCTTCTTCCTTCCCTACGAAGGCTTGGCGTCTCATACATGTGGCTCATTTATGATATATTTTTTGCATTTAGCATTTTGTAAAGGAAAACTGAGGGGTTTGCCCCAGTTTTTATGAAATAATGTTATGTTTGTGGATAAATTATGTTAGGAAAACCTCCTATAAGAAAGCTAACACTAGCCTTTTATTTCTCATCATCACTCCTCACTCTTGTGGGTAAACTACTTCTGAAATTTTTATTCCTTTTAGGGTTATTGGTCATTATATATTATGCGTTATACTTGAAGGAGATCTCTTGTGGATGCTTTGCTGATTTTGGATGGATATTTCTGCAATTAGGGCCCTAATGCTATTGGTTTCTTGGATGAAGTAAGTAATTTTATGTAATTCTATGGTATTTTGTTAATGTAAATGGTGAAATTGCTATTTTGTTGCAAGAAGTCTTGTGTTATTGAAACCCTAAGAGAGGAACATAAGTGCTTCTTCCTCTTATAAAGTTTTATTTGTCCAAATTTGTTAATCGTCCTTGCTAGGGTTAGAAGCCTAAAGCCCTAAACTGATAGCAATTTAGGATTTTAGCCCTAGACTTTTGATCTTTGACTTATTTGAAGCAACAAGAAAGGAAAATGATATCTAGGGCCCAAACGTGCTTGTTGTTACACATTATTTTGGTCTCTTTGATGATGAACCCATAGGCATGTGTTCAGGCTTCCAAAAAAATATTTCACATGAGGAAAATCACTGAGTTTCTTATCCTACAAGGCACATTTTTATAATGACGTCGCAGGTTGACAATTGTACATAGTGCGAAAGTCAAGGATTTCCGCAAGCTGCTCTATGCCTGGCCTATGGGATTTCTGTATGCTACTATATAGGCAAGGTGTGGCGGCACATGAAGCTAATAAAATGAAGAAGTTTCATGAATTTTCTAGAAGGAGAATATTCTAGAATGTGAAGTGGCGTCCGTATGGTTGTGATCTCACTAGATTTTCTGATTTGGTGGGATCATCCTCATCCTAGTAACCACTTCATCTTCTCCTATATAATAATGGATTACTCATGGAAAAGGCTAAGCAAGGTAAATCAATGTTGAGAAAAGAATAGGATGAAGACTATGTGGAGAATCCTGATACAATTGATGCTTGAGGCCTCCATTTGTCCATCAAGCTTTGTGGATTATCTTCACGCAAATTCGGAGCAAGTGTATGTGTGTGTTGGAACAAAGGACCACTGAAAGGGAACTTGCGACATCAAGGCACTCTGGTTGTATCTTCCACTTTTACTTAATATGATACAACGACATGTTTCTTTCCCATAAAATCGTTAGTATTTTATTACATGACTCCTTGATCACATGTTTAGGTTTCCATTGAATCTATAATTGCTTCTTTCACTTTGGTTGGTTTGTGTCATTGTAGATCTGATCTCACAAGAGCACCAGAGTGAAGCAGGGACAACAAAGATATAAGGAAGCAATATATAAAGGTATGCCATACACTCCTTCTTTGATGATAAATTCAATGGTAGCAACCTAGGGAAAGCGTCATGTCCTATCTTGTTTTGTTCTAGATCCAAGTAGATCTAGGGAGATTAGTTTATGTTCGGATTCACCGATTTATCCAATAACACTTTCACCCTAGATATCCTTTCTTCAAAGTCTAAATTCTAAGGTCCAAACATTCTTGGAACTTAGGGTTTAGACTCTACCTCTTGGTTTCAATTAGATCAATCTTCAAGTGTAATGCATTTAGACTCCATAAGTCCTAGAATGATAACAACACTGGTTTAGAAGCAATCTTGTGGTGAAAGTAGTTGTTAAATTCAATTTTCCTATTCTCTCAAGTGTTCTACTAACTTTACTAACTCTAACCCTAGAAAACTTACAACATTTATTGTTGTTGTTACAAAACTTTGCTACAATCATTGAAAATTATGTTAATTTGCTGCATACAACTACTTACAAGTGGTTTAACTTATTCAAAAATAACCTCTAACAATTGGATAATATTATATTGGTTGAATTATTACTTTTATGGTCAATTGTAGTGTTTTTGACAAATAATTCTTGTTGTTGTTGCAAATCATTTATTGTTGTTATACAATTGTTTACTGCTGTAATTTACAACACCCATAGAAATATAACTTGTTTAGTGTCTAAAAGAGGTCATTGTTGCATACTTTAGCTTGGTAATTGTTAAACATATGTTGGAAATTGTTTCTTGTTATGGGTAGGTACACCAATCACCTTACAACCTTTCCTTCCTTCATAGACCTAGACCAACTAACACATGATCAAGTTAGGGGGCGATAAGCTTGGCTACTAAACTTGCTATTCAATCCCTCGAGGTAACTAGTGAAGCCTCCCTTGTGGTGGACATCCTCCATTACTAAAATGAGGGACTATCCTAGGTGAGAATGGCAGTTTCTTCCATAGTTATGCAATATTTGGGGATCTTGTGGTGGGCTTTGCACAAGTACAAATCATGCGATAACATGAAATATTACACACCCAAATAGTATTTGTTTTCATAATTTTATTAGTCTATGTTGAGGGCTCCCCTGGTTAGATATATTCTCCCCTGGATGAGGGTGCCACATCCTTTTACTCATTACTCAACTACACTTCAGTTAGACTAGTGGAGTAGAGTTTTGGGTGGCAACCTCTGTATTATCACCAAGTGTTGCATGCTCAAATGGATAATAACCAGGAGGGCGCCTTTAGCATGAGATCATCTCTAGGAATGCACCATACATGTGCATGCATGAGATTCTCCTCACTCCACTTGTGTTAGCCAGTTATCTGATGACTGCATGGCCAATTAACTAGGACTAGGTGTCATTTCACTCTGGTTTTTGTTAGTGTGTGTCAACATATCTCTAGATGACTACTATGGTGCATTAGTTAAGTCGTGTAGCTTATATGTATTGTAAATTACTCACAATTTGAGTGTGGAATAATGGTTAATACAAGTTTTTATTCTTTCTCTTCATCTCTTCTCTTTCTCTCTCAACTTTGCAAGATTTCTGTAAATTTTTTCTAGCTAGATTTATACAATTATTTCAAGTGGAAGCCAAAAATTATACTCATCTCAGAGGTAGAGGCTTATACTGAATGTCCATGGAAACATAAAATAAACCCACATCGTAAATCGAGAAATCTAAATACTTCAAATGCATGGATGAGGCTTCGGTCTCATTTGCATGTCCATCTCTTCCAAGTTATTGTTTCATATTGAATCTTGCAACACTCCAAATGAGGGTTGGACTACTTTGGAAGGCCTCTTTGGAAAATAGGATGAGATGCATGGCCACATGCTCAAGATTTGAATTAAACTAATTAGATCCAATCGATTTTGATAATATTGAGGACTTCTTCACAAAGTTCAAGTACTTACTCCTTCAGCTAAAAAGATGAGGTATCAATAAATCAATGCAATGAAAACAATTGATTCTTTGCATTTTATCAAAATTGGGTCTGAAATATGCAGTCGTTTTCTCCACATTCCATATAGTGAGGATTACATCGGGAGCACCTTGGATAATTCCCATATTGGACATTTTCAATGAGTCCCCAATGCATGGGAAAGATAAGCTCATTAATATGGGGTAAATAAAAATCTCCAAATACCATGCACTTATTGTGCACAAGAGAAACAAATCCAAATTGAAATACAAACAGAAAGGAAAGGGAAAGAAATAGCCTAATCAAATAAAGGGAGGTAGCTTCAATCCCTCCAATAATCTTCCATCTCAAAAGTCGAAAAGGGAAATCAAGGAAAAATAAAGTGAAATTATTGTAATCATGACTACCATCTTGAATCATATTGCATGAATAAAACAATAGAAA
>ML786934.1:414559-429826 GCA_009831015.1 Picea engelmannii
CAAAAATTAAAATGAGTCTATATTAATCAATATATTTATTTTTTGATTATAATTATTATTTATTATTATTTTTTAAAATTGATGATAAATTTTATTTTTCTAAACATTTAATAAATAAAAAATTAAAATAAATCTATATTAATCAATATTTTTATTTTTTTATTATAATTATTATTATTTTAAAATTGATGTTGATATAGATCAACATTATCCATATACATACCAACATCTTTATTATATTAGATTATAAAACTTATCTTAACCCAATATAAAAAGCTCAATTTATATAGTACTCACATATATAATATTTAACACATTTTCCAAAACTAAAACATAGAGTAAAACTTAATACTAAGACTTAAGTACTACTACATAAGTACTACTACATCAAGGTACTTCTAAACCAATACCTTATTGCCAATAAATATAACTAACGATTCAAAATATTACCCTTTCTAATCTTTACCTTAAAATTCCCCAACAACATATCTAGTCAACAAAAGGGGTTCAATTATAACAAAAAATTAATACAATTTATATAATGCATAATAAAAGGAAGTACCAACCATTTATAACAAAATATCTAGTAAATAAAAGGGGTTTAATTTAAAAAAAATATTATTATTAATGCAATTTATATAAAGGAAGCACCAACCATTTATAACAACATATATAGTCAACAAAAGGGGTTCAATTTAAAACAAATAGTATTAATGCGAAGTACCAACCATAAGGGAAGTACCAACCATTTATATGGAGCACAATAAATTCATTCATACATCCACATACCACACAATGCACGACATCAATTTCACAAAATCTATGGTTTGCAAATATGTGAAAAAAAGTCAAACATGTGATAAAATTCCTCCAATTTATTCCCTTAACTCATGTATTAAATTTCCAAATATTCCCACATTTTTGCAAACATTTTAAAGGTCAAACATATAATTAAATTCCTCGAGTGTATTCCCTCAACTCATGTGTTAAATTGCACATATTTTATGACTCATCTAAAGTTCTTTGCAAACTAACCAAATGGCAGGCTCTTAATTGATTCATTGTAGTGCAAAACAAATCCCAAATTTTGTGTAGAAAAAAATTCTAGGAGGAAATAGTTATCACATCGAGGGCCTTAGAGGATATAAAGATCATGCCTACCTCATTTTTGGACAAACATTTGGGATGAAGTTGATGATATCTGAAGTTGACGTTGGGGTTATAATTAATAATTGTTTTTCAAGGTGTAAAAATTATATTCTTTTGTTATAAGATGAAAAATAAAATTGTTTTATTTTTAAATTAGTTAGGTATATTATGAACGTTGTCATCATATCAAACTATATATTAAAAGTGGCTATAAGAAACCTATAAATCTTAGATTGCATAAACCTAGGTTTTTAAAAACAAATAGATTGCATAATTAATTAAAGTTAATTTCATTTTATGTTTTTTTCTTGCATTTTTTTTTGAGAAATCCATAGGCACTTCCATTCCTTAAGAAGTTTGGTTTTGATGAATTTGGTATAGGAGAAAAGTTTGGTTTTGATGAATTTGGTATAGGAGAAGAATGTGTGCAACATATGCAAAGATGTAATTGTGTTTCTATTTGATAATGCATTTTTTTGGTATAGTTAAAATTACGTGTATTTTATTTGTAATTAGGATAAAACCAAGCTAAAACATTGTCAATAGTATTTTATTTTTAAATTTGTTAGGTATATTATGAACGTTGTCATCATATCAAACCATATATTAAAAGTGGCTATAAGAAACCTATGAATCTTAGATGATAGGTTTTTAAAAACAAATAGATTGCATAATTAATTAAAGTTAATTTCATTCTATGTTTTTTTCTTGCATAATATATTTCTTTGAGAAATCCATAGGCACTTCCATTCCTTAAGAAGTTTGGTTTTGATGAATTTGGTATAGGAGAAGAATGTGTGCAACATATGCAAAAATATAATTGTGTTTCTATTTGACATTGCAATTTTTTGGTATAGTTAAAGTTACGTGTATTTTATTTGTAATTAGGATAAAACCAAGCTAAAACATTGTCAATGGTAAAAGGAAGAACGATACATTGAAAGTGAAAAAGTGTTTATCGAATGTGGTATAAATGAATAAAAAAAATTGTTGAAAAAATTATAGAAGACATAAAAAGAGCAACAATAATAAAGCATAACAAGTACTATAAAAGAGAAATGTAAATTGGTAATTGATTATAATTAAAGTGTTTAAAGAGGAATCTCCATGCGCATATGAAAGTGTTGTTGCATAGCATAAAATTACAATGGTTACAATTAAGAAGGTTTTTGAAAGTATATATGATACAGTATACAAGTGAATATGTTGCTTTGAGTATGATGTTCCAAGGGCATATGCTTATCATTGGTTGCATGGAATGTGGGAACCTTTTTAGCTTGAACAATAAAACAAGGTCTACATACAAGGGAGAAAAGTAAATGGAAGAATTGAAAGAAACATATTAAAGGCAATATATATAAATAATAATATATTGGAAGTGAAAATACCAACCTGAGATATATACGTGATGCATATGGATATATGTGCACTAGGGATATGGAAATACAAATGTAAATAAACTAGAGAATATGTTGCACATGGAAAAGTGATTTGGTGCGTAAGTAACAACATTAAGTAAAAGCATATATGAAATGAAAAAAATGAAGTAAAATAGTAATGGTGAGAGCTTACAATTTGGGCAAGAAGGTAAAATGATATAAGTACCATTGTAGTTGAGAAGGAAATTGTTTCTTTTGGATGATGGTATATTTTGTTGATGTCCATGGTGGAAGGTTGAGAGACAATGTTCTATGGATTGCAAAACATTGATGAAATCAAGTTTGTATAAAATTGTAATGAAGAAAATTCTTCTAGACAAGATGAAATGTATAGTGGAAGTAATGATGAGTGTAGTTGTTTAGTTGAGAAGTAGTTACATAAGAAATGTGGTTATGTGAGGTCCATTGAAGGCACACTAACAAAAATGAAAATGGAATTGTGATGCAGGAGCATCGCTCCACCTTAGCACACGCCAGCTGATTAGCACGAGTGGTGCACATTCAAGGAAGGGAGAGGCATCTCCCTCCCATTTTGCCTCTGAGAATCTAAGCGTGATCAAGGCATTTAATGTTGACAAGATGGAAGACCGAAGTTGTGCCTTCACACAATTGGAGATAAGGTCACCATTAAGTGGTTAATGGTAGACGAGATTTGCATCTTATTCAAATAATATTTCCATCATTGTAATCTTCCTCGGTAGTCAGGTGCTTTTGAATGGTGATTAGACACCACTAGCTTATCTTGGAGGGAAGTTCATCGAGCCCCTCTTGTATAAACTCTTGTATTATTGCCAGTAGTGCATATATACATTGCAGATAGAGGAGAGAGACATTGTAGGTGAGGATATATGCATAGAATATAGGGAGAGAAAAACAGAGAGTCGAGACTCAGTTGTAGCTCAGACTCCCATATTGTAATGAACATTATGCCATTAATAGAAAATGACAATTTTTCCTATTATCAATTTCTGTGTAATGGGTATTTTGGTGTGAATTCCGTTTGTATGCATTTGAGTTGTAGACAAATGTTAGAAATTGTATGCATGGATAGAGATACAATTTTCTATCTGTAAGTGTGTTGAATTATGTTGGCACAGGGGTAGACCTAGGGTTCAACACTCAAGAGCGCACCAAAAAATCCCTAACTACCGACCCTTTCAGCAACACCTGCGAATAAGATGAAGTCTCACTCGAGGTAGAGGCAGGGGTGGTTGCAGGACTCAGGTGTCTGCAACCTTAGCTGGGACACAGATCTGTGATTATCTTTCTTACAACGCACTTAGCATCAACTATTTCCTAACATACATTCATTAATACACTTCGTAGAAAGAACATAGCACCGTAGTAATTACTCAGATCTAGCACTTAGCAATGATAAACAAGTTATACTCAATAGATTAAGCACTTAGCATCTTATGTATCATATCTAGCATGCATTCATATCTCATAAGCACAAAGCATCAATAAATCTATCTAAACATATCAAAGCACTTAGCAAGAAAGAGACAAACACATCAACACAATACACAAAGTTACCGTGGTTCGCCCCCACCTTGGGGCAACATCCACAAAGTCTTCTTTATATTATCTTGGTCAAGCGGTTACAACACTAAGCCTCCAAGATCCTACCCCGCATAGGACAAGAGTTCTGTGCAGCTCGCTAGATCCTCTTTCCCTGGGTAGATCCAAGCACTATGCCTTCTCACACTCTCGCACTCAACACTTATTATAGCATTCACAGAGCTCTTACAGTCACACAGAATTTTGATCACATAGATCCAACTTATGCACTAAGCCATCGACAGACAGGGCCTCTTTTCTTACATGGATTAGACC
This sequence comes from Picea engelmannii, assembly GCA_009831015.1. Classification (NCBI taxonomy): domain Eukaryota; kingdom Viridiplantae; phylum Streptophyta; class Pinopsida; order Pinales; family Pinaceae; genus Picea; species Picea engelmannii. The sequence goes on from ML786934.1 coordinate 418,984, forward strand.
TCTATTTATTCATAGAAAAAGGCCTAAACAAGGGCCGACATCCCTTTCCCATTACAATATTCCCCAAAAAAACCCAAAAAGGTTCCACAAAAGGTGGCGAGATCCTGTGATCTTCGCTTCGCTATGCGCTCTGTCTTCAACAGGCACTCGAAGTACCAAATGGTTAACTATGACGAAGTATTCCTCAAAACTTGGTCGAGGGAAAACATGCCCCCAACACTCACCTATGACTCGTCCTGAGTCACTCTTCTCTGGGTAACTCTGCCTTGAAGGCCTCGAGCTTCGCTCAAGCAGCTTCGACCTATAGCTTTTCTACTGCTTCTTGCTTGGAAAAATCCTAAATGAGTGTGTTACCAACTGGTCCTTCTAAGCGCTGCTCTGCAGTGTTCACGATCTGTTCCAGGTCTGTCCCTTGGCTCTCAATCTCTAAGAATAGTTGACATGCCCTATCCTATAAAGGTTGAAGTTGCTACGTCACTTCCATGACCTTGCTTTGGATCATATGAATCTGTTGTTGCACGACACGCTATTCGTGGGAACTCTTCATTTTCTCTATGGCCGGTAGGGCCTTCAGTTGTACCTGTAACTTCTCAGCTTGGTACTTCGCCTCCTGGAGATGTGACTCCAATTTATGCAATTCAGGGTTCTCAGATAGGTTCTCATGTATCTGCACACTTCTACTACTTAATTGCTTACATTCTTCAGTGAGTTCCTTAATCCTTTCTACTATACTTACTTTGGGAATTCACTTCTCGTTGGTCACGTTCTTCTTGTGGAGTACTCAGTATAGCTTGGAGCTCTAGTTTTACTACTCTTTGTTGCAGTTGTTGAATGACTTCAACAAGCTTCATTACTTGGCGTTCTATGGGTTCTTTAGGCTTCTGTTCTAAGCCAGTCATAGAGAGAAATGATCTGTTGAATGCTTCTTCGATCCCGATCTGCTTCACAAGCAACTGCTTCTTTTCTTTATGGATCTTTGTGCGTTCTTTATCAAAATTCTCCTGGATGGCCTCCTTCTCTTGCTGTGCAACTTGGTGTTGCTCTATGATTTCCTCGTGTATGTGCTTTAGGGCCTAGGTGGCTTGCGCTATTACTTCTTTTGCTTTCCGAAGGCATACTTCGACTAGGTCGGCAATCCTGCAAAGTTGAATTGACTCGTCTCCTTCTTCTGGTGTTCCTTCTGGCATAAGCATAGTGGAAACTGTGTGGTTAGACTGGAGGGCTCGTTGTACTCCTTGGAGCTCGACTTCGATTATGTCGTACATTGTTTGTTGCTTGGCCTCCTACTTTTCTTTGATCTCTTCTATAGCTTCATTCAAAGTCGCGAATATAAAGTTGAAGTCATCTGGATTGAGCGTGGTCTTCATCTTGGTCACGATCACTTTGGATTTCTTCTTAATGAAAGACTTCGAAGGTGACCCTTTTCTTTTCTTTAGAACTTCGACTTCATTTTCTGGTTGTTGTTCAACTTCTTCTAGGTCTTCATTGTTACCTTCTTCATCTAGTGTGATGGAAGCTGTCATTACAGAGAGGCTATCCACATCTTGAACCTCTTCAGTTTCCTTCGTCTCCTTTTTCTTCTTTGTCTTCAACGCCTTTTGTGTCTTACTGGGCCCAGGTGTGTCCTGCGCAGCTTCTGGGATGCTGATATCTAAAATATCCACTGGATCTGCTGCAATGAGGAGGTTCACCGACCATTCCTTGGTGATCTCTTCAAGGTCTTATTCTGTCAGTTTATAATAGGAATGAAGTTGTTCCTGGTGCTCATCAACGCGTGGATTTAGGTATATGAAGTGGTGGTCCGTGCTAAAATTCATTAAGGGTCTGAATCTGTGGAGTGTGTTCGGAGTAATGTGAGGTGTGGCTTGTATTGTGGTCTTCAACTAGATGTAGTATTTGTGAAAGAGGGTATTTGACTTCCATTGCCTGTTCATATCTGTCGTGTACCATAATGTACTAAAATTCACAACCAATGGTTCAAATGGTAGGGTTTCAGGAAAAATGACATCCTCCGACATCTCCCATGCTATGAAGGCGATCAGGATGAGAATCCAGTTGAAGTGGAACTCATATCCTTGGTCTTGCACTTCTCTTCAATCCAATTCGAGTTGATTCGCTAAGTACTTTGACTAGTTCATTTGGACTCCTTCTACAGATTTTCCTGGGAGATCAACTACAAACCCATATACTTGCATTAGTGTGTTCTTGCGGACTAACTTTCCTGCGATCATCTGATAGGTGAGGTGCATTGTGCCACTGTCAATAGAGGTTACCTTGTAACCTCACACGCCTTTTTCAACATTTCCATAGGCCTCTTTAATCTTCTGTGAAAGAGCGCGATTTGCGGTCTTTCTAGGGTAATAGTCTTGCGGGTCAGGGCCCTACATGCTCAGCCCAGTGATCTGATTGATCAAAGGTAGATCAATCGTTATACACTGGTTCAGCCAGAGATATCCTCCATGGTAGCTCACCAGTAGCAATTTTACATAACCATTCACCTCCTGGTGCCTGCCAAAGTGTGGAATCTTCATTATATTAAGTAAGGTGGACTACGTGAGGTTCATCTTCCATTGCTGAGGGACAATCTTGGAATTATTTCCCTTTTCCATCGTCAGATACTTGTGTGGGGCAAGCATACTGTAGGCTTTTTGGTCACCAAGGTTGATGTCGCAAAACTTCAATGCTGTGAGCTTGGTCTGCTCAGTGCGAACTATGCACACTCCCTTTGGTAGGTACGTAGTGATCATAGGGTAGTCATAATATCAGGGCACACTGTCAGGATTGATTTCACTTTTCAGAGGAGGTATGTAAGAGGGAAAGATGCTTGGGATCAGTTTGGCGTTCGTGATGTCATCTCTATGTTTAGTACGTTTCTCGGCGGTCTGTCGGGATGGTCCAACTCGAGTAGTGGATGGAGAAGCTGCTACTCCTATTGACGATGAGGCTTGGACTCCGGTGGACATTCCTCTTTTCAACATAACCCTTTCAGTTCTTAAGCTAGCGAGTACTTCTCTCATTGAATTTTCTGATGCGCTAAGCTCGTCGGACATGTAAGCTCATGATCACTTTCTTAGGTTGTCGATGGGATGAAGGTACCGTAACCGATTAGAGAGAAAGGTGGGGTAGTCACTATTCCACAATGCGGGTATTCTATGAGCTTAAGTTTTGAATTGGCAAAAGTGTCTTCCGGGCATGGCGCGACGGAATAAGTAAGTAAAGCTGTAACAGACTGCTTGCAACAGATAGGAGGGTCCATTAACTCTTGATCTATCCATTATGGCATAGTCTAACGATCAGGTAACAGGTCATAACTTTCTTCCGAGCCGTTCGGGCCATCAGTGGAATGGGTATATCGTCTTCTAACAGTTATATTACTTCGACATGGTGAAGTGTCATATGTCATTGTTCTGCTATCCTGACGAAGCTCAAATTCTGCATGTTTTCCTTCTGTAGGGTTTCTTCTAGAACGTTCTATAATTTCTCCAACTTCACTTTCTTCTTCATGAGTTTTCTAGCCTTCTTCCCAGTGAGCTTCATCTCAGTCATCCTTTTTTCATTCTGATTATTTTCTTCTCTTGGTATGGTAACTTCGCAATGCTGAGATTCTTTCTTCAAATCCATGGGTATTACTTGTCCAACATATTTTTCGGTCCTCTGTGGTTATTCTAGCGTTCTGTCAACTTCATCATCCAAGTTCCTGGGGTTAAGAACCCTTGATATGTTCTCCCGTTCTTCAATCAACTGCGCGATCCTTCTAGTCATGAAGTATTTTAAATCTTGTCTCTGTTGTTCTAGGTCCTTTTCTGCTTCTTGTTTTCGGGCTTGATCTTTCTCAATCCAAGGTTTACCAAGTAACATAGTAAATGGGGCGCTGTCCTCCACGAACTTAACAATCTCAAAATATTCTTCTGGCGAAGCTCCATGAGCATTCATGGATATCTGAGTCAGCTTTCCACATAGGTTTACCAACTTTCCTCTGAATAACCCTATTCCTCTTAATGAATGGGTCTTGTCAGTTCTTCCTATATCTTTCTAGGTTCCTTATGCCATAATGTTCATCGGTGTTTCTTCATCCAAAACACAGTCAATGTCGAAGTCTCCTATTCTCACTTCAATCTGTTCTTTCTTCTTGAAGATTTATAATAAGCTAAGGTCTCTGTGATCATTAAGGGTTTCTTGCATTTTCATCAATACTTTCTCTTATTTTTTCCAGGGTTTCTCTATAATCTGAGTCTCTCGATCTCCTGCTTGCTCTATATTCATATTTTCAAGTCTAGCAATCATTCTAGGGAAATCTAGTACTTCATGGTCCATAGCCTTACAACAAATACAACTAGGTCTTTTCCCAGGGCATTCCTTAGCAAGATGTCCGGGCCTTCTGCAATTGTAACAAAAAGTTAATCCTCTCTTTCTCTTCAATGATCCTGAACTTTTCATGTACTGTGTGCTAGGATAATAATGGTTAGCCTGCAAAATTTTCTTTCTAGGATACTGCATCCATTGGTTAGTCCAAAAATTCTTTCTATGCATAGGTATAACGTATCTATCAGTATACTTATCAGATCTATTCATATCAAACTTTATTTCATCTATTAATGCCCTAGTTTTGAAGCTAGGATAGAATCTGTCAAACATACCTAGATCCATGCTTTAGAAACACAAAATTTCACTTATCTTACTTCTACAGAGCATAAAGCTTCCATATCTAAGACTTTTAACTATTCTTACCTTTATCATAGCACAAAGCTTACATATCTTACCTTTTTCTTGCAGATCTGACCTCTTTCTTCGCATATCTGACTTATTTTTCTTCATATCTGACCTCTCTTCTTCAGATCTTACCTTTCTTCCTTGTCACAAAGCTTCACATGTCAAAAAAAACACTGCGCACTAGGGCAATAGATCTATGCATAGATCTTATTTCACACAAATATTCTTCTTCTCCAGTTCCCGACAATCACAGTTCCAGGTCTCGACAATGGAACCATTTGTTGGCACAGGGGCAGACCCAGGGTTCAACACTCAAGAGCGCACCAACAAATCCCTAACTATTGGCCCTTTTTGCAACACCTGCGAAGCAGATGAAGTCTCACCCGAGGTAGAGGCAGGGGTGGTTACAGGACTTAGGTGTCTACAAACTTAGCTAGGACAAAGATATGTGATTATCTTTCTTACAACGCACTTAGCATCAATTATTTCCTAACATGCATTCATTAATACACTTCGTAGAAAGCACAGAGCACCGCAGTAATTACTCAGATCTATCACTTAGCAATGATAAACAGGTTATACTCATTAGATTAAGAACTTAGCATCTTATGTATCATATCTAGCATGCATTCATATCTCATAAGAAAAAAACATCAATAAATCTATCTAAACATATCAGAGCACTTAGCAAGAAAGAGACAAACACATCAGCAGAATACACAGAGTTACCGTGGTTCACCCCCACCCTGGGTCTACGTCCACAAAGTCTTCTTTATATTATCTTGGTCAAGCGGTTACAACACTAAGCCTCCAAGATCCTACCCCACATAGGACAACATATCTGTGTAGCTTGCTATATCCTCTTTCCCTGGGTAGATCCAAGCACTAAGCCTTCTCACACTCTGGCACTCAACACTTATTACAACATGCATAGAGCTCTTACAGTCACACAGAATTCTGATCACATAGATCCAACTTATGCACTAAGCTAGCGACAGACAGGGCCTATTTTCTTACATGGCCTAGATCTCTATTTATACATAGAAAAAGGCCTAAACAAGGGCTGACATCCCTTTCCCGTTACAATATTCCCCAAAAAAACCCAAAAAGGTTCCACAAAAGGTGGCGAGATCCCGTGATCTCCTCTTCACTATGTGCTCCGTCTTCTACAGGCAGTCAAAGTACCAAATGATCAACTATGACCAAGTATTCCTCAAAACTTGGTCGAGGGCCAACAAATTAAGTTTGGTTCTCTAGGATAAGTGCAAGGAATGCACGACAGAGGTTGGAATCTCTGTGAGCTGACGCAAAGAGTGTGGGTCTGAACTCAGTGGAGTCAGAAGAGAAGCTACCAGGAGGGCACATGAGGGTAATTCATAGACTCAACGAGAAATTTCAAGGTGGTTGGATACCTTCAAAAGAAAGGTTGTGTAGGAGGAAACATGGTTCATAGTTACTGAACACTCTGGAACACTCTGCCAGGAGGGCATAGAGAAAGTATGAGAGCGTACAAGAGCAACACATTATGAAGTGATGGAATCCTCAAGAAAATCCTAGGGTTTTTTAAAACTATGATGGAGGAAGGCTTTGCAAGAGTAAATAGACAAAGGAAAGGAGATGCCTTAAACCTTCAACAAGGCTAAGGGAGAAGTCATCGAAAAACTTAGTCGAGCACAAGGAGTGTGCCAAGGATATTGTAAGTTCATCTTACAAAGCTCAAGAAGAAAGGTGTTAAGCTTCTAGGAGGTCAAGAGAAAGTCCACTGAAGGATGCAGAGGAACTGAGAACCTTGGAAGTTTTCAAGCCAAGCAAAGTCGCATAATATTTTGCATAGAACTCTGCAAGGATTACAGAAGAAGTTCGAGAATATCTTAAGTATGAAGGAGGAAATTATGTTAAGTGTGCAATGGGTGGTCGAGGACTTGCGAAGTCTTGAAGACTGTGAAAACCATCCATCATTAGAGGAAGAACCCTTCAAAGGAAAGACAAGGAGAGAATACTCGAAGAGCTGGGAGCCGAAGCAATCCTGGCCATCCATTGAGATAGAATACGTGGCAAGAATTCAACACTTAGTTAAAGAGTTGGGAGAACTATAGACTCACGAAGTCTGAAGTCATGATTTGATCTCAGCCATCGATCGTAAGAAGAATGTGGACCTTAGATTTGGTCTTGGAGAATTCGCCGATTCGAGAATCAGGAAAGAGGGAGAAAGAAACTCGCGAAATTTCTGAAGCACGAAGGGAGATAACCCTTGGTCGTAGTCCATGGTCACATCAAAGGGGGAGCCTAGCATAGAGATATAGCATCCATTGGTGTTAATATTTTAAGACCGCTTAGGAGAGGGTCTGTGGGTGCCACACAACCTGCGCCCAAAAGGTGGAAGGGTCTGTGTTAAGTTAAGTTGGTTCCCATTAGGATCCCAACGAGTGATTCATCTCAGTGACGTGAATGATCCAAGATCGGGAGGTCGAGCAACGCTTTGGAGGGAAGGGGGTTGTGCCAAATTGTTAGAGGAGAAATGATGGAAAAACTTTGGAATGGAGCAAGGCCTCTTATTGCTTCCTAAATATCACATGGATATTTTCCTTCATTATTTAGTACCTTTTGAAGGTAAATGTCAGGGAGACATGAAGATCCTTCAAGGAGGGGACTCTAGCTATTGCAATGAAGGTTAGACCTTGTTTTTCAACTATACCAATGTCTATTGTAACTTTTGGTAATATCATTCATTGATATTTATGTATTGTTAATTCTCATGTCCTTTTAAGTGGGATTTGAGTACACCTCCCCCATTTTATAGGTGGAATTGAAACAAAATTATGATTGTTTGGATCCCATGGAAGGCCAATGTACTTGCCGAAGTGCACAACCACAAATGTTGGTAGTTGTGGAGGCTTATGATTTTATTTGTAGAATATGGTAATAATTTGACCAAGTGATCAATTAACAAGGCCAACTACAACCCATAATTTATATGTTAACATCACTTTATGGATAGGGAAGAAAAATAATTTTAGATCCAATTGTTTATCTTCAAATGTAGAGGGAACATGGTTGTTTCTTTTCTTGGCATATGCGAGTGCTATTGGAATGTTTAAAAACTTAAACATTTTTTTATTATTCCAAGTGGACAGTTTGTTGGCGCAAATAAGTGCACTAAAGCATGGAAATTACATAGCTCATATTGATAAAGGAAGGAGTCTATCCTTGACATGAGGAGGTTCTAGTTCTCCAAAGAAGGTTTTTCATTTTTGAAGTTGTGAAATATGTTCTTCAAGATGACCTATGATGGATCATCCCCTTGTTGATGAAATATAGTTTGTAGAGTGACCATTATGTTAAATCTACACTAAAGTTGTAAGGAACTAAACACCCACACTAAAGCAACCAAGAAAGGTAAGGCATATTTAAAAAAGAAATAAATGACAATCACACACATAGTACACAAAGATTTTATGCTAGAAACCCTTAAATAGGAAAACCAACATTCCTTGAGTGTCTTTCTCTCTTGTTGTCTTATTCATTCATTGAATAAATAGTTACATGACTAACCTTGGTATACACCTAAGGCACAATCACCATCATACTCTCTTTATCTACATAAGAATAACCCTGCAACCAATTCGACTTGCATCTACATGACCAACAACACTAGCATGAAAATCTACTTATTACAATTACAATGCACCTTATTTATAGGCTTTATAGTATGAAAAATCCTACATCATGGTGCTAAAAAAGAATTGTAGATCCATTCATATTATTAACTGCAATCCCACAAATATTTGGATTCTGTTACAATCGACTACCATTCGATTACAAGTCGACTACCCAGTGGACCTCCATTCAGTCTCTGGTTGACTGCCACTTGACCTCTTGTCGACCTCTTGTTTATTGTCCTTCTGACTTCATGTAGATCAATTTGAATTTGAATTCTTGGTTGATCACTTTGAACTTAACTTAACTTAACAATAAACTCAAATTGACTTGTCGATTGACTTACCATTCAATCGATCCACCTCGACTAGACAATTGGATGAGTTTTATTTCATTGTAAAGAATATAAAAACCCTTTATTCTCCCACTTGTTTTATTCTTGGTTGATTAAGGAGAAGTTGAACTTCTGTTCATAGACCCATGGAAATAATTCCCATTTCCTCTCTACAACAAGAGAGCTTCATAACACTCACAAACTTGGTTAAAGAGTCTGTTATTTTTTCTAACGTGTCTACTTTCTCCAACAATACCTTGTTACTTTCAACCATGTCTCTCACGAAATGATATTGTACATCAATATGATTCATCATGAAATTATAAGTTGGGTTCATTGCAATGGATATTTCACTTTCACTGTTGCAATTTATCTTCATATCTCTCTGCTTGAACCCAATCTCTGAACACAATTGATGCAACCATACTGATTCTTTTCCTATATGAGTGGCTACCATGTATTCATCTTCTGTTGTTGACAAGGATATGACTTATTTTCTCTTACTCATCCAATTTATTTCTCCACCAAACATCTTGAACACATATCCATTGATTAACCTTCATTGATCCATATCTCCAACCCAGTCGACGTCGATGAAGCCATGTACATTTACTTCATTGTTAGCTTCAAGTTTCCCTTGGTAGCATGTAAAATAATATTTTGTGGCACACAAATACCTGTACACTCTCTTGACAACTGTCCAATGCTCTTTTCCAAGTATCAACATGTATTTTCTCGATACTCCCACTACATGAGCAATGTTTGGTTGAGTGCAGACCATCACATACATCAAACTACCAACAACACTAGCATAGGGAACACATTCCATGTCCTCTTTGTATTCCCATGTCTTTGGAAATTGTTTAATAGTTATCTTTGTTCCCACAGGAATCGGTACTTTGACCGATTTGCAATCCTGCATGTTGAAACGCTTTAAAACTATTTCAATATACTTTCTCTGACTCAACCAAATCTTTATAACTTCCCAATCTCTCTTGATATCCATTCCCTAAATGAATTTTTTTGCACTGAGATCCTTCATGTCGAACTTGGAGGACATCTGCATCTTCACCTCCTTGATTGCATCCTTGATGTTTCTGACCAATAACATGTTATCGACATACAATGCTTCATATATATACACAAACTTTTTCCTTGGAATACAACCTTGCTTCTCACAAATCCCAAACTAAGGATGTAAGTGTCAAAACTTTAATACCACATCCTTGGTGATTTCTTTAAACCATAAATGGAATTTTTTAGTTTGCAAACAAGATCTTTCTTTCCCTTTACTGCAAATCCTTCAGGTTGTTTCATGTAGATTTATTCTTCGAGGTCCTCATGTAGGAAAATTGTCTTCACATCCATTTTTTCTATTTGAAGACAAAATGTTGCATCCGGAGACATTACTACTCTAATGGAAGTTAAATTTTCAATAGGGAAAAAATATGACTGAAGTCGACTCCCTCGACTTGGGAATATCCTTTCGCTACCAGTTGAGCTTTGAATTTATCAACTTGTCTTGATGCATTTAATTTTTTCTTGAACACCCACTCGCTACTAATGGGTTCCTTTCATTAGGTCACTCTACCAAATCCCATGTCTCATTATTGTGCATGGATTCAATTTCTTCGACCATGGAATCCTTCTAGATTTTCATGTCTTTCGAGTCGAATTCCTCCCTAACCGACTTGGGATCCTCATTAGTGTAAAATAACACAAATGTGGAACAAAAATCAGGTGGAAGATATCTTTCAACCTATTTGCTTACTTGTTTATATCTCCTTACAAATGGAGTTGATTTTTACACCTCTTCAGCTAATTCACTTGACTCATCTGAATCATGTTCTTCATTCCTTAGTTCAAACACCACGTCTCTGGTTCTTTCTCCATTTGAACCCCTTCAAATTTGGAAGTTCCTTAAAATTCCACGAATTACCACATATAAGATATATTTTTATTAACAACATATTACATAGCTTATATCATTTTACTCGATCCTTGTATCCGATGAAAATACAATTAAATTCCTTATTATCCAACTTGTTCCTCTTTTCCTTGGGAACATGCACACAAGAATCATGGAAAAATACTTTGAGATGTGAAAGTGAAGGCTTGTTACCAAATGATACCTCATGTGGA
>ML786934.1:451644-463702 GCA_009831015.1 Picea engelmannii
CGAAGGTAAAAACATCATTGGCTCCAAATGGATCTTTAAGAATAAGTTGAATGAGCAAGGACAAGTTATCAGGAACAAAGCGAGGTTAGTCTGTAAAGGCTATGCTCAGATAGAAGGACTGGATTTTGATGAAACATTTGCGCTCCTAGAAAGATTAGAAGCTATCAGAATGTTTCTTGCCTATGCTTGTCATAAAAGGTTTGAAGTCTACCAGATGGATGTCAAGTCAGCCTTTCTCAATGGAGATTTAAGTGAAGAAGTCTATATGGAACAACCAGAGGGTTTCAAATTGTATGATAACCCTGACTAAGTATGCAAGTTGAAGAAATCTTTATATGGTTTAAAACAAGCCCCTCGAGCCTGGTATCATAGACTGGATACGTATCTCAAAGACAAAGGGTTCAAGAGAGGAACATCTGACAACAATCTGTATATTAAGACAAAGGATAATGATTTTCTCATAGTACTGGTCTATGTAGATGACATCATCTTTGGATGTAATAAGGACTCACTGGTACAATGGTTTGCTTCTGCCATGGAATCTGAATTTGAAATGTATATGATAGGAGAACTGTCATTTTTCCTTGGTCTGCAAATTACTCAGAGGCCCGATGGGATCTTCATTTCTCAAGGAAACTATTTAAGAGAAATGCTTAAAAGGTTTCAAATGGAAGATTCTAAACCTGTGGGTACACCTATGGTAATTGGATGTAAATTAAGCAAGCATAATGATTCACCTGATGTTGATCAAAGCTCATATCGATCAATGATAGGAAGCCTATTGTACATCACAACATCTCGCCTAGACATAATGCATGCTGTCAGAATGGTAGGAAGATATCAGGCTGCACCTAAACAGATTCATTTTCAAGCTGTCAAAAGAATATTCAGGTACTTAAAAGAAACAATGAATTACGGTCTGTGGTATCCCAGAAATCAAAGTCTTCAGTTGACTGCTTATTCAGATGCAGATTGGGCAAATTGTGTTGATGAGAGAAAAAGCACAAGTGGAGGAGCATTCTTCTTGGGTAACTCCTTAGTAACCTGGCTCAGTAAAAAGCAAGGTTCCATTTCTTTATCAACCACAGAGGCAGAGTACATTGTTGTTGCTACCTGCTGCACACAGGTATTATGGATGATTCAGACACTTGCAGACTTAGAGGTAAAATACACTGCACCGATCCCTATTTATTTTGATAACACTAGTGCTATCAGTGTGTCTAAAAATCCTGTATTCCACTCCAAGACCAAGCATATCCCCATAAAATATCATTTTCTGAGAGAGCAGGTCACCAATCAGACTATTCAGGTCCATTACATTCCCACCGAAGAACAAATTGTAGACATCTTTACTAAGCCCCTAGCCAAGACACCGTTTGAATATCTTAGACAGAAGCTGGGTGTCATTTTGTTTCACACCTAAAAGAGTCCATCTTGTTAGGGGGATATTTGTATTTATTGATTATCTAATGCCTCCTACATTTACTGCAATATCTCAGGGGGAGCATGTCTCTTCTTTGACATTGATGTCAAAGGGGGAGAAAAGAATTTGGGTGTTGTAGTTGCCATCAATGCCAAAGGGGGAGATTGTTGGAAAATGTTTACCAAGTAGCGTATGATTTTCATTGATGGCAAGTACAACAGTGGAGATGGCAGGATAAGAAGGATAAAATCCCTTGGGGATTCAGACGTGAAAGCTCAGGAGGAACAACGTTGAGGAAAATGCGTGCAGCAAAGGAGTTTGCAGAGGAGAAGGAAGACAGAGATCCACAGCCGTTGGATCCCATTCAAATTTCCCGAAAGGCTGAAAACTGTCATATCTACAAAATATGTGAGGGAGATAAGCCTCGGGAGCAAGAAGAGAAATCCCGACACGAGGAGTTTTCATCGGGATATCAACCATCGGGAGACCAGAGTTCTCAAGGTCGTGAGAACTGAGACATTGAAAGTCTTGAAATCGCGACATAATCGGGATTGTCCATTTGGAAGGATGCGTGGCAACGATCAAGCGCCACCGGGAGAAGCTCGACAAGAGGCTTCATCGGAGAATCAGGAATCAGATTTTCATGAGTCCCGTGAACAATTGCAACAGAAACCCTGAAATCGCGATGAAAGAAATCCCGACTGAACCTGAATCGTCAGATCAACATGTGATCTAGACCGTCGATCCAACTCACGACAACAGACCACGTCAGCTAGGGACATGTGGCACAACCAGGTAATGACATGTGTCAGACAGATTCAACACTTCAGGCACATATATGTCACGAATCAGAGTGACACGTGGAAGTACTTAACACGTGTCAAACCACGTGTGACGTCAGCAGAGTATCGAGGATCGGGACTTTGAAATGACAAAGTCACTTGACATCAGGAATGTCGATTTCGCAATGAGCGATTTCGCAATTTAATCGCAGCCACTGAATAAAGATCGCATTTGGACCGTTGATTCAAGTCTGTATCGGAGTTTCGCGGATCGCGAATTCGAGAGGCAAAGAACTCATTGCATCAAGAATGTCGATTTCACGATATGCGAAATCACAAAATGATCTGATTCGTCAGATCAAGTGTTGATTAGGACCGTTGATCACAACTCGTATCGGAGTTTTGGGGATCGCGAATTCAAAATGGAAGGAACTCAATACAACAAGAATCCCGATTTTGCGATGTGCGATATCACGATCCAATCGTGGCCGTTGAAACAAGTTCATATCTGGACCGTTGGTTCAACTCTCTGTCGGAGTTTCGCGAATCACAATATGGAGAGACAAAAGAAACAAAGAAGAATTTGCGATATGCCAAATCGCGAAAGTGCCTTATGCATAAGGGTGTGGTCACAGCCCTTGGTCACGGGAAGAGAAGGAGTCAGTCCGGATAAGCTCCATATCGGAGTTTTGGAGATCAGGATTTGTAAGTGACTAAAACTATGAACACCAAGAGTGCCGAAATCGTGATATATGAAATCTCGATTGGATCTGAACCGTTGGATCAAGTATTGATCGCAGGGCTACTTTTGCATGCACCAGTGAAACTGCCAGAAACCACTGATGGTTTCAGCCAGAGGACTAGTAGACACTTGGGAAAACGGCCAGAGAAGCTGAAAAGTGACGATGATGATCACGCAGAGCACTCGAGAGGTGGAGGAGATTGGCGCAGTTGGAGCATGCAGAGGAATGGTGAACATTGCATGCACAAGGTGCACAGAAGCTATAAATACACAGTACAGAGAAGAGTTGTGGGTGTGGTTGTTGCTATTGGAGTTGGCAGTGATTGTAGCTAGTGAAGGTGATTCATGTGCGAAGAAGAAGGAGAGTACAACAACTGAATTCAAGGGAAGAGGATCTGTGCAGTGAATGGGTATGGCGCACAGAGCTTAAAAGGCAGAAGAACAGACATCGCAAGTGATCTGAGGAGAAAGGAAATGAGTCAGACAGAGAAATGAAATGGAGCAGAATAGTGATAAGTCAAGTAAGCCATCGTCGAACATCATATCACTGTAATAAATTCAGTAGCAAAGATTTATATTTCAGGGTGGTTTGGAGGATCTAGGGAGGACTGGTGTCCTCAAAGGTTCAGGTGGGTGCTTGAACACAGGGAGTTGGTGCTTCCTTCTAGTTGGTGCTAGACAAACACAGGGAGTTGGTGCTTCCTTCTAGTTGGTGCTAGAGAAACCAGGGAGTCGGTGCTTCATTTTAGGGTGTGCTAGAGAAAACAGAGAGTTGGTTCTCTCAGCAAGTTGCAGCTTGCTAAACAGAGGTTGAAGCCTCATTATGAGTTGGTTCTCATAAGTATGATAATGTAAAGAATGTAATTATTATTTATCATATAAAGAAAAAGAGGTTTTTACCCTGTATGGGTTTCCTTGGAAAATATCTGTCTCTGTGCGTCTCATATATGTGACTGCTGCTGAATGTGCCTGTGTTTATTTCTCTACATTATTGTGATCATCATTCAGTGTCTCTGCAAAGAGTTTTAAAAGAAGCATAATTGTTTAATCTCAGTAACAACTGATTCACCCCCCCCCTCTCAGTTGTCCAACAACCATAAGCCATGAAGTAACCCGTAAAACCATATCAGTATCACACTTACTCTTGAAGGGTTTCTTTCTTTCCTACTTCCCTTGTGACCTATCTCTCTACCTGGGTATTTTATTTCTTGTCTAGGTTGGCACACCTAATACGGTTGGATGAAACCCTCCCATACTTAAATTTGTCAACTCACATAAGGTCATGGGCTGGTGTGATTCTTGAAGGGGATACTGAGGTGAATTATTTACATGTCTTATATCTTAAGTAACAACTTATTTTGCATGTTTTAAGGACTAATATTTCTTGTGAACCTTGGGTAACCTTGTCTTATAATTTTCTTTCTTTTGGATGGCCCTAACATGGTTATTTGAGGGATGTCCCGGGATTGTACCTAGGAATTTGTGTATTTTATTGTAGGAATTTCGCATGTGTGATGCAGAGCAGCGGGCCATCCAATTACTCACCACCCTAAAAGGTTAGCTATCAAATACTTGGAGCCTTGGACGATGTACATATGGGATTGGTTTGAGAAGATTAAATAATGATGGCACACTATTGGGATGGAAGCCCATAGGATAGGTAGAGTACCCCAGAGATTATTTTTTACCGAGATCAGGGACGTTGCAGTAGAAGACAACCAAACACCATGAAAATAAAATATGCAACTCCCTCCAACTTGGGCCCAACACCAAGATCCTTGATGTTGGCCCTCATCTGATGATGACATCATCTTTTAGGTTTTGATGGGCCCAGGGTTTGGTGGACACCTAGGCTACTAGTTATGGTTGGAATGACCTTGGGTGAGGAGAGACATCATGTCCCCCCTATTCATTATTGATTGGTGCCACGTAGCCTTTGGAGGCTTCTTCCTTCCCTATGAAGTCTTGACGTCTCACACGTGTGGCTCATTTATGATATATTTTTTGCATTTAGCATTTTGTAAAGGACAACTGAGGGGTTTGCCCCAGTTTTTATGAAAGAATGTTATGTTTGTGGATAAATTATGCCAGGAAAACCTCCTATAAGAAAGCTAGCACTAGCCTTTTATTTCTCATCATCACTCCTCACTCTTGTGGGGAAACTACTTCTGAAAGTTTTAGTCCTTTTAGGGTTATTGGTCATTCTATATTATGTGTTATGCTTGAAGGAGATCTCTTGTGGATGCTTTGCTAATTTTGGATGGATATTTCTACAATTAGGGCCCTAATGATTTTGGTTTCTTGGACGAAGTAATCAATTTTATGAAATTCTATGGTATTTTGTTAATGTAAATGGTGAAATTTCTATTTTGTTGCAAGAAGTCTTATTTTATTGAAACCCTAAGAGAGGAACATAAGTGTTTCTTCCTCTCATAAAGTTTTATTTGTCCAAATTTGTAAATCGTCCTTGCTAGGGTTAGAAGCCTAAAGCCCTAAACTGATAGCAATTTAGGATTTTATCCCTAGACTTTTGATCTTTGACTTATTTGAACCAACAAGAAGGGAAAATGATATTTAGGTCCCAAACATGCTTGTTGTTACACATTATTTTGGTCACTCTGATGATGACCCCGTAGGCATGTGTTCAGGCTTCCAAAAAAATCTTTCAGATGAGGAAAATGATTGAGTTTCTTCCCCTACAAGGCACATTTTTAGAATGACGCCGCAGGTTGACAATTGTACACAGTGCGGAAATCAAGGATTTTTGCAGGCTTCTCTATGCTTGGCCTACAGGATTTCTGCATGTTGCTATATAGCCAGGGTGCGATGGCTCTTGAAGATAATAAAAGGAAGAAGTTTCATGAAGTTTCTGGAAGGAGAATATTCTAGAATGTGAGGTGGTGTCCATATGGTTGTGATCTCACTGGATTTTCTGATTTGGTGGGATCCTCCTCATCCTAGTAACCACTTAATCTTCTCCGATATAATATTGGATTACTCATGGAAAAGGTTAAGCAAGGTAAATCAATGTTGAGCAAAGAATAGGATGGAGACTGTGTGGAGAATCCTGATACAATTGATTCTTGAGGCCTCCATTTGTCCATCAGGCTTTGTGGATTATCTTCACACAAATTCAGAGAAAGTGTATGTGTGTGTTGGAACAAAGGACCACTGAAAGGGAATTTGTGACATCAAGGCACTCTGGTTGTATCTTCCACTTTTACTTAATATGATACAATGACATGTTTCTTTCCCATAAAATCATTAGTATTTTATTACATGACTCCTTGATCACRTGTTTAGGTTTCCATTGAATCTATAATTGCTTCTTTCACTTTAGTTRKTTTGTGTCATTGCAGATMTGATCTCACAAGAGCACCAGAGTGAAGCAGGGACAACAAAKATAYAAGGAAGCGATATATAAAGGTATGYCATACACTCCTTTGATGATAAATTCAATGGTAGAAACCTAGGGAAAGCGTCATGTCCTGTCTTGTTTTGYTCTAGATCCAGGTGGATCTAGGGAGATTAGTTTATGTCTRCATTCRYCGATTTATCCAATAACACTTGCACCCTAGATATCCTTTCTTCAAAGTCTCCTAAGGTCCAAACGTTCTTGGAACTTAAGGTTTAGACTCTAGCTCTTGGYTTCAATTAGATCAATCTTCAAGTGTAATGCATTTAGACTCMATAAGTCCTAGAATGATAACAACACTGGTTTAGAAGCAATCTTGTGGTGAAAGTAGTTGTTAAATTCAATTTTCCTATTCTCTCAAGTGTTCTACTAACTTTACTAACTCTAACCCTAGCAAACTTACAACATTTATTGTTGTTGTTACAAAACTTTGCTACAATCATTGAAAATTATCTTAATTTTTTACATACAACTACTTACAAGTGGTTTAACTTATTCAAAAATAACCTCTGACAATTGGATAATATTATATTGGTTGAATTCTTACTTTTATGGTCAATTGTAGTATTTTTGATAAATAATTCTTGTTGTTGTTTCAAATCATTTATTGTTGTTATAAAGTTGTTTACTACTGTAATTTACAACTCCCATAGCAATATAACTTGTTTAGTGTCTAAAAGAGGTCATTGTTGCATACTTTAGCTTGCTAATTGTTAAACATATGCTGAAAATTGTTTCTTGTTATGGGTAGGTACACCAATCACCTTACAACCTTTCCTTCCTTCATAGACCTAGACCAACTAACACATGATCAAGTGAGGGGGCAATAAGCTTGGCTACTAAACTTGCTATTCAATCCCTTGAGGTAACTAGTGAAGCCTTCCTTGTGGTGAACCTCCTCCATTACTAAAACGAGGGAATATCCTAGGTGAGAATAGTAGTTTCTTCCATAGTTATGCAATATTTGGGGATCTTGTGGTGGGCTTTGCCCAAGTACAAATCACGCGATAACATGAAATATTACACACCCAAATAGTATTTTTTTTCATAATTTTATAAGTCTATGTTGAGGGCTCCCCTGGTTAGAGATATTCTCCCCTGGATAATGGTGCCACATCCTTTTAGTCATTACTCAACTGCACTTCAGTTAGACTAGTGGAGTAGAGTTTTGTGTGGCAACCTTTGTATTATACCAAGTGTTGCATGCTCAAATGGATAATCACCGGGAGGGCACCCTTAGCTTGAGATCATCACTAGGAATGCACCATACATGTACATGCACGAGATTCTCCTCACTCCACTTGTGTTAGCCAGTTATCTGATGACTGCATGGCCAATTAACTAGGACTAGGTGGCATTTCACTCCGATTTTTGTCAATGTGTGTCAACATATCTTTAGATGAATACTATGGTACATTAGTTAAGTTGTGTAGCTTATATGTATTGTAAATTACTCACAATTTGAGTGTGGAATAATGATTAATACAATTTTTTATTCTTTCTCTTCATCTCTTCTCTTTCTCTCTCAACTTTGCAAGATTTGTGTGAATTTTTTCTAGCTAGATTTATACAATTATTTCGAGTGGAAGCTAAAAATTATACTCATCTCAGAGGTAGAGGCTTATACTGAATGTCCATGGAAACATAAAATAAACCCATATCATAAATCGAGAAATCTAAATACTGCAAATGAATGGATGAGGCTTCGGTCTCATTTGCATGTCCATCTCTCCCAAGTTATTGTTTCATATTGAATCTTGCAACACTCCAAATGAGGTTTGGACTACTTTGGAAGGCCTCTTTGGAAAATAGGATGAGATGCATGGCCACATGCTCAAGATTGAATTAAACTAATTAGATCCAATCAATTTTGAGAATATTGAGGACTTCTTCACAAAATTCAAGTACTTACTCCTTCAGCTAAAAGGATGAGGTTTCAATAAATCAATGCAATGAAAACAATTGATTCTTTTCATTTTATCAAAATTGGGTCTGAAATATGCAGTCGTTTTCTCCACATTAAATATAGTGAGGATTGCATCAGGAGCACCTTAGATAATTCCCATATTGGACATTTTCAATGAGTCCCCAATGCATGGGAAAGATAAGCTCATCAAGATGGGGGCAATAAAAAGCTCCAAATACCATGCACTTATTGTGCACAAGAGAAACAAATCCAAATTGAAATACAAACAGAAAGGAAAGGGAAAGAAAGAGCCTAATCAAATAAAGGGAGGTAGCTTCAATCCCTCCAATAATCTTCCATCTCAAAAGTCGAAAAGGGAAATCAAGGAAAAATAAAGTGAAATTATTGTAATCGTGACTACCATATTGAATCATATTGCATGAATAAAACAATAGAAATCATGGCACAAACACTCTAGCAGAACAATCTTGGGGACTACATTCCTGAGAATGCCAAGAAGAAGCCAGGAGACAAAGCACCGGAAAACCAAGGTAATGCACATGCTTTAATTTCATTTAATTCTTATTCTGATGCATGGATTATTGATTCAAGAGCATCGTACCACATGGAAACCAAAAAATATGTCCTTTCATCTTTAATTGCATGCATGGGTCCTCCCATTCTCATGGGTGACGATTCTCCAGTAGAAGTCATTGGACAAGGGCGAGTAGATCTCCAAAATGGAAGTTTCAAGAATGCCTTGCATGTTCCATAAATCTTCATAAATGTACTCTTTGTTTACCAAATATCACATACAAGCATAGGGAAAAGGGTGGAATTCACATCGAATTTCATGACAATATATGACATGTAAGACAACTCCAAGATATTTTTTGGTGAGGTAAACCACCAGTCTAGATTGTGCACATTTTCCAAATTTATTGTTAAATTTGATTCAACATTGCTACTAACTCATGCAAATGATGATAATAGACTTTGGCATGGATGATTTGGTCACTTAAATTTTAGGTGCATGCAACAACTTAGCGAACATGGAATGGTTAAAGGCTTTCCAAACATATGTTTTTCTAAAGGAGGTTTTCAAGGATGTGTTCCTAGAAAACATTCGCAAGAGAAATTTGAGAAAAGGGAAGGCTTAAAGGGCCTCCTCTCCCTTGGAGCTCATTCAAAATGACCTCATGGGGCCTTTCCCTCATCCTTCCATAAGCAATGCTAGATATGTGTTGACGTTCATCAAAGATTTGTTACAGTACATGTGGGTGCACTTTCTTAGGAAGAAATCCAAAGTATTTGAGCATCTCAAGGACTTCAAAGCACATGTAGAGAAGCAGTCCGAGAAGATCATCAATATCCTCCGCATAGATAATGGGGGGGAGTATGTAAACAAGGATGTAAAACATTTTTTTGATGAGGAAGGTATACATTTACATTATACAATTCCTAACACTCTGCCACAGAATAAGGAAGCTAAGAGGAAGAATTGATCTCTCAAAGAGATGGTCAGTTGCATGATGCATGCAAGGTCCATTCCCTCCAAATTATGGGTTGAATCATTCAACTGTACCAATTACATAAGAAAAAATATTCTCACAAATTTGTGAAGGACATGGCATCTTTTGAATAATGGAGAACCATCAAACCATAATTCACCCATTTCCAAATCTTTGGATCACATGCATGGGCCCGTGTACCTTAATACAAAAGGAAGGAATTAGATCCACATAGCACAACATGAATCTTTGTGGGTTATCCCAAATTTGTGAAGGGTTTCATATTGATATATCCTTCAATGGGAAAGTACATCATTGAGAGAACTCTCTAGTTTGAAGAAATTTCCATGCATGCACCTCAGGATTCACATGTAGAGACATTTGTACTTCCTCTTGTACTAGACAATTGAGATGATGCATACTCCCATTTGGATTAGATTTCATATCTTGTTTCCAAATCATATTTGGAATATGATGAGCACGCATGCAGATATGCCAATCCTAGACCAAAATGGCCTCAATCCACTCTACATGCAATATGTGAAATTGTGGGGGATCCAATAGATCCGAGGAGGACGAGATCCCAATTTGAGGAGGCACCGCATTCACTCACAACCACATAACCATTAATTCCCATGCATTGATACATGGTTCTTCCCTCAGGCCCCCAGTCCTATGTAGAGGCTAAGGGAATCCCTTCTGGGAAGAAACTATGAAGGAGTGAAACTCCCTCCTCGAGAACTAGACTTGGGACTTGGTTCCTCTTCCTTCAAACAAGAAGCTTGTTAGATGAAAATAGGGTTTATAGAAAGAAGAAAACAACAAATGGTGTTGTGGGAAGGTACAAGGAAATATTGGTTTCCAAAGGATTTCAACAAGTCCACGTGATTTATTATAATGAGACATTTTCTCCAGTAGAAAAGAAGGACTCCATCTGATTGGACCTCACCATTACAACAATCAGGGGGTGGGAATTTCACTAGATGGAAGTGAAGAATGATTTTCTTCACAACGATCTCTTAGAAGAGATCTACATGGTATCATAGCCCACATGTTTCTAGGAAGACGTCACATAAGCACTCATTTGCACGTACATAAGATTGAAGTAGTTAGAAAGAATGTAATTAGTTTCATCGTCAACATTTCTTACGTCATACATTTACTTCGATTAGAATCCAAATATCCTTATTATTATCATAAGTATAGGCTTATATAGAATAACCATGGCAAGAGAAGCAGATCTTGATTTTACTGATGAGAAAAATCATTTTCTTAAGAGACAAGATATGGTTTTCGAACTTATCTACATGTCTATTTCTCCTAAAATACAATATGATGTTTTATCACTCTCAACTCTAGATGAAGTATGAACCAAATTGGAGGTCCTATTTGGGATAAAGGAAGATTGTGAATAATTCATGTTGGATATTGACAAGACAAAGACGACAAAAAATCCATTGGAAGAACAAGCTTCTCGGCTTCCTCTTGAAGAAGATTTAAAAGATGTTGCATCTTGCCATTCAAATAAGATTTCAGATTTTATTTTTGAATTAGATTTGGAAGTACATGAGAATTCATGTGCCGATATGGAACCAAAACCCAAATGGGCACAATCCATCTTGCTGGTAGCCACTTATCTTGTGGACGATCTTGCCAATCCTAGAAGGACGATATCCCAATTTGAGGGAGACCCACATGCTCTCATAGCCACAAAACCAGTAATGCACATGCATTGCTACATGGTTTTGACATTCAACCCTCCGACCTATGCATAGATTGAAGGGAATCCATATTGGAAAACTACCATGAATCATAGGGGATTTGGATCATCTTTCTTCCAATCAGAGCAAGTGGATAGATACAAACATCCCACTAGTTCATCTACTTCATCATATTCATACATAAATCTACATATTCAACAAATGGATGTTATCCTCATAGAAATATGAATATTTTTAATGATATTTCCTTACTACTGTAGTATGCAATTTTTAATGACAACATTTTAATTCTCTTTAATTGGAAATTATGATGTTGTAAATTTGGTTAGAGTTGATTAAACATGTAGTAAATTTATTTTTATTTGTCAGAATCTAACAATTGATCTAAGAAGTTAGAGTTTTGATTGAATCAAATATTTGATCAATTCTTCGAACATATGAGTAATTTAGAAAAGGGAAAACCTTTAGGGTGAAGTTCTAAAATCCATATAACTTGAATCATGTTGGAACTTCGACTATGTCTAAATTTTTTGTCATATTCAATTCAAGTTTATGACT
>ML786934.1:464556-475464 GCA_009831015.1 Picea engelmannii
CTACTTGGTTGATTTGTTCTTGGGTGGAGGCAAGAAAAAAGTGGATCTATCCATGATAGTTGAAAAGTTTTCTTCGTTGGAGGAAAACTGCTTAAATATAATTGATATTAATGAAGCTTGAACATATAGGATTGATGTTAGAGAAGCTTGAACATATAGGATTGATGTTAGAGAAGCTTGAACATATAACACTGATATCATAAAAGCTTGAATTTGAAGAAAAGGTCATTACTTTCAACAATGTTTATCCTTTTGGAACATGCATGCCATCATTTAGATTGATTTATGACAGGCTAACTGAGCTAACAAGAAATGCTATACCACTAGCGAACATAGATATAGGGAAGACATAGAGCTTCGTTCCTAAGTCATGGTTAGCGAATATTTGAATAAACATTAAAAAAAAAAAACTAAAGTATTTGAGCGAGAAAGAAGTTGGAGAGAAATCTAAACTACTTTGACAAATAAAGAACCTAAATGATCTATCCTGACTTTTGTAGTTGGATTATAGAACAACACATCTAGCATTAATAGACATTAAGTCCTATGTTAACACAATTACACCTATGCCAACTATGTTAAAGAGTATAATATGATATATAATCAACAAATTAGATGCGCATGAGCCATATATCTTTATACATATTAATTTGAGAACATAAATTAATATCAGCAAAGTTTACATGAGAGAAAAAGGTAGAGATGACTGTAATGGAAACTCTAAACTCTAAATTAAACTAATACTAAGCAAATGAAAACAATTTATATTATGCTAAAAACAGTTTTGAATATATGTAAACCTTTTCATCTCTTTTATGGCTGTCTCGTTGTACTAAACACTAACTTTTTGAACTTTATGTCTATTTTATTTTCTATGAAAAAAATCCACATATTTATGTCCCATAACATCTCTTAATCTTAAAAAAAAAAAAAAATCCAAAAATTCCTATATTATTTGGTATTTATTTTATAAAACATTTCCAAAATTTGCATATATAATTCCTAATTCCATTTCCAAAATTTGCATATATAATTCCTAATTCCTAGGATGCAAAGACTTACACTATAAAAACGTTCACGATCATATTTTATTTGTAAAAACAATAAGGATTTTTATTAGTGGAAATATGTATTGAGAGGGGATTAAAAAAAATATTTTGGAAGATATTTATCAATATTTAGTGAAGTTAAGGTTATTCTTTAATACTCCACAAAAGCACACACTATATCACATGTTCATGAGTGAAGACCCCATGGGTTTTCCTCACTTTGTTCTTTCTAGCTCATGACCTAGTACTAGAAAAAATGCTTCTATTATAGCAATTGAGCACATGATTAAAAATGATGTTTTTTTTACTATTTCAATTTAAGAAAAACACTTACTCCTTTACACTCCTTATTTATTAATTTAATTTTAATTGTAAACATTATTAACTATGATTTAAAATTATAAAGAGAGAAAAATGAATATATAATAATTTGATTTTAAGACTTTTTTTAAATAACAAAAATTTAAATTGTAAGTTGAAATTGGATTTCAGATGATTTGATTTTTTTTAACACATAAAAATTCCAAATTAAAATAAATCTAAACCTATAAATTATTATAAATTAAAATAAATCTAAATTTATAAATTATTAACTAAAATATTATTAATAATAAAAATTATTATTATTATTAATTAAAATAAACTTTAATATATATTATAAATAAAAAATTATAAAACTTCATGATGAATCGCAATTCCCAATTGACTAAATTAAATAAGAATTAGAAAAAGTATAAAATTTCTATATCATTTACTTTAAGACTCGAGAACCTTAAAAAGCATTTCCAAAATTTCCATTTATAATTCCTAATTCGTACTATGCAAAGACTTAAATTATAAAAACGCTCACCATCATACTTTATTTCTAAAACAAAAAGCATATATTGCATATTGTTAATGGTGTTACATATCACTTTCAATTAAATAGTCTTAATGGTGTTACATATCACTTTCAATTAAATTGTGTTAATTGAGATGATATGCTCAACCCTTTCATTTATTAATTTATTAAAATCAGTTATATTGAACAATGTTACATATTACTTTAAGGATTCTCTTTAGAAAAGGTTGGTAATAATTTATTTATTAAAATCAGTTATATGGAACAATGTTAAATGTTACATATTATTTTAAGATTTTTTTAGATAAGGTTGATAATAATTCATTTATTAAAATCAGTTATATTGAACAATGTTACATAATGTTACATAGTACTTTAAGATTCTTTTTAGATAAGGTTGGTAATAAATGATATAGATTGATAATGTATATAAAAATAAATGTAGATAAGGTTATAATTTTACATAAGATTGATAAGGATAGGTAGAGAGTGTGAAAATAAAAATTTCAGATGTAGTTTAAATGTGTTATGTTTTTGTGTTTTCTTTAGTATATGTTTTTAAAATATTTGTCTAAAATTTAATGAGATATTGTTGGATGTGTAAATTTGAATGGTTATATCTTAGAATGATAAATTTATTTTAATTTCATATTTATTAAATGTTATATATATATATATATATATATATATATAATTTTAATTTTATTAATTTTTAAAGGTAAGATTTATTTTTTTACTTAGATATCACCATAAATTTATTTTAGTTTCATATTTATTAAGTGTTGGGAGAGATACATTTCTGAAAGTGTGAACTTTCTTAAAATATAAAACTTCAAAAAAAATTACACCTCAAAATTTTTATTTCTCAAAAAATTATTTTTTTTAACATTTAATAAATCAAAAATTAAAATGAGTCTATATTAATCAATATATTTATTTTTTGATTATAGTTATTATTTATTATTATTGTTTTAAAATTGATAATAAATTTTATTTCTCAACATTTTTATTTTTCTAAACATTTAATAAATCAAAAATTAAAATAAATTTATATTAATCAATATTTTTTATTTTTTGATTATAATTATTATTATTTTAAAATTGATGTTGATATAGTTCAACATTATCCATATACATACCAACATATTTATTATATTAAATTATAAAACTTATCTTAACCCAATAAAAACTCAATTTATATACAACTCACATATATAATATTTAACACATTTTCCAAAACTAGAACATGAAGTAAAACTTAATACTAAGACTTAACAACTACTACATCAAGGTGCTTCTAAACCAATACTTTATTACCAATAAATATAACTAACTATTCAAAATGTTACCCTTCCTAATCTTTACCTTAAAATTCCCCAACAACATATCTAGTCAACAAAAGGGCTTCAATTATAATTTTTTTTTAATACAATTTATATAATGTATAATAAAAAGAAGTACTAACCATTTATAACAAAATATCTAGTTTAAAAAAGGGGTTTAATTTAAAAAAATATCTAGTCAAGGGGGTTTAATTTTTAAAAAATATTATTATTAATGCAATTTATATAAAGGAAGCACCAACCATTTATAACAACATATATAGTCAACAAAAGGAGTTCAATTTAAAACAAATAGTATTAATGCAATTTATATGGAGCACAATAAATTTAAGTACCAACCATTTATATGGAGCACAATAAATTCATTCATACATCCACATACCACACCACACAATGTGTGGCATCAATTTCACAAAATCTATGGTTTGCAAATATGTGAAAAAAAAATCAAACATGTTATAAAATTCCTCCAATTTATTCCCTTAACTCATGTATTAAATTTCCAAATATTCCCACATTTTTGCAAACATTTTAAAGGTCAAACATATAATTAAATTCCTCGAGTGTATTCCCTCAACTCATGTGTTAAATTGCACATATTTTATGACTCATCTAAAGTTCTTTGCAAACTAACCAAATGGCAGGCTCTTAATTGATTCACCGTAGTGCAAAACAAATCCCAAATTTTGTGTAGAAAAAAGCTCTAGGAGGAAATAGTTATCACATCCAGGGCCTTATAGGATATAAAGATCATGCCTACCTCATTTTTGGACAAACATTTGGGATGAAGTTGATGATATCGGAAGTTGAAGTTGGGGCTATAATTAATAATTGTATGTTTTTGAAGGTGTAAAAGGTACATTCTTTTGTTATAAAATGAATCTTTTGTTATAAAATGAAAAAGTAAAAATGTTTTATTTTTAAATTCATTAGGTATATTATGAATGTTGTCATCATATCGAACCATATATTAATAATAATAATAATCTATTTTTAAGGTCACGGCTAAGCCAACACACTAAATTGGTGTATGAGACCCCCTTGTTTGTGGGACAAGGGATCCCCCTCCGTCCATCGATTTGACTGGTAAAGTCTACGGAGGTATACATACCCTACCTCCCTCTGGATTTGAACCTGTGACCTCTTAAGAGGAAACACATGTTGCTAACCATTAGGCCCACTCAGGCTGTATGGTTATAAGAAACCTATGAATCTTAGATGATAGGTTTTTAAAAACAAATAGATTGCATACTTACTTAATTAAAGTTAATTTCATTCAATGTTTTTTTCTTGCATAATATATTTCTTTGAGTTTTTCTTGCATAATATATTTTTTGAGAAATCCATAGGCACTTCCATTCCTTAAGAAGTTTGGGTTCGATGAATTTGGTATAGGAGAAGAATGTGTGCAAATATGAAAAGATGTAATTGTGTTTCTATTTGACATTGCAATTTTTTGGTATAGTTAAAGTTATGTGTATTTTATTTGTAATTAGGATAAAAACAAACTAAAACATTGTTAATGGTAAAAGGAAGAACGATACATTGAAAGTGAAAAAGTGTTTATGGAATGTGGTATAAATGAATAAAAAAAATTGTTGAAAAAATTATAGAAGACATAAAAAGAGCAACAATAATAAAGAATAACAAGTACTATAAAAGAGCAATGTAAATTGGTAATTGATTATAATCAAAGTGTTTAAAGAGGAATCTCCATGCGCATATGAAAGTGTTGTTGCATTGCATAAATATACAATGGTTACAATTACGAAGGTTTTTGAAAGTATATATGATAAAGTAGACAAGTGAATATGTTGCTTTGAGTACGATGTTCCAAGGGCATATGCTTATCATTGGTTGCATGGAATGTGGGAACCTTTTTATATTGAACAATAAAACAAGGTCTACATACAAGGGAGAAAAGTAAATGGAAGAATTGAAAGAAACATATTAAAGGCAATATATATAAAAAATATATATATATTGGAAGTGAAAATACCAACCTGACATGTATACGTGATGCATATGGATATATGTGCACTAGGGATATGGAAATACAAATGTAAATAAACTAGAGAATATGTTGCACATGGAAAAGTGATTTGGTGCGTAAGTAACAACATTAAGTAAAAGCATCTATGAAATGAAAAAAATGAAGTAAAATAGTAATGGTGAGAGCTTACAATTTGAGCAGGAAGGTAAAACGAGATAAGTATCGTTGTAGTTGAGAAGGAAATTCCTTCTTTTGGATGATGGTATATTTCGTTGATGTCCATGGTGGAAGGTTGAGAGACAATGTTCTATGGATTGAAAAACATTGATGAAATCAAGTTTGTATAAAATTGTAATGAAGAAAATTCTTCTAAACAAGATGAAATGTAGAGTGGAATTAATGATGAGTGTAGTTGTTTAGTTGAGAAGTAGTTACATAAGAAATGTGGTTATGTGAGGTCCATTGAAGGCACACTAACAAAAATGAAAATGGAATTGTGATGCAGGAGCATCGCTCCACCTCAGCACGCGCCAGCTAATTAGCACGAGTGGTGCGCATTCAAGGAAGGGAGAGGTGTCTCCCTCCCATTTTGCCTCTGAGAATCTAAACGTGATCAGGGCATTTAATGTTGACAAGATGGAAGAGCGAAGTTGTGCCTTTGCACAAACTGGAGATAAGGTCACCATTAAGTGGTTGATGGTAGAAGGGATCTGCATCTGATTCAAATAATATTTCCATCATTGTAATCTTCCTCGGTAGTGAGGTTCTTTTGAATGGTGATTAGACACCACTAGCTTAGCTTGGAGGGAAGCTCATCGAGCCCCTCTTCTATAAACTCTTGTATTATTGCCAATAGTTCATATAAAAATTGCAGATAGAGGAGAGAGACACTATAGGTGAGGAGATATGCATAGAATATAGGGAGAGAAAAACAAAGAGCTGAGACTTAGTTGTAGCTCAAACTCCCATATTGTAATGAACATTCTGTCATTAATAGAAAATGATAGTTTTTCCTGTTATCAATTTCTGTGTAATGGGTATTTTGCTGTGAATGTTGTTTGTATGCATTTGAGTTGTAGATGAATGTTAGAAATTGTATGCATGGATAGAGATACAATTTTATATCTGTAAGTGTGTTGAATTAAGTATGGTTCTCTAGGATAAGTGCAAGGAGTGTGCGACAGAGGGTGGAAACTCTGTGAGATGACACAAAGAGTGCGGTTCTGAACTCAGTGGAGTCATAAGAGAAGCTGCCAGGAGGGCACACCAGGGTAATTCACAGACTCAGTAGGAAATTTCAAGGTGGTTCGATACCTTTGAAAGAAAGGATGTGTAGGAGGAAACACAATTCAGAGTTACTGAACACTCTGGAACACTCTGTCGGGAGGGCATAGAGCAAGTATGAGAGTGTACAAGAGCAACACATTCTAAAGTGCTGGAATCCTTAAGAAAACCCTAGGGTTGTTGAACACTCCGAGGAAGGAAGTCTTTGCAAGAATGGATAGACAAAGGAAAGGAGATGCCTTAAACCTTCAAGAAGGCTAAGGGAGAAGTCGTCGAAAAACTTAGTCGAGCACAAGGAGTGCGCCAAGGATATTTTAAGTTCATCTTACAAAGCTCAAGAGGAAAGGCATTAAGCTTCCAGGAGGGAAAGATAAAGTCCACTGAAGGATGCAGGGGAATTGAGAACCTTGGAAGTTTTCAAGCCAAGCAAAGTAAGAGAATATTTTGCGCAGAACTTTGCAAAGAGTGTAGAAGAAGTTCGAGAATATCTTGAGTCTCGAGGAGGAAATTGTGTTAAGTGTGCAATGGGTGGTCGAGGACTTGCGAAGTCCCGAAGACCATGAAAACCATCCATCGTCAGAGGAAGAACCCTTCAAATGAAAGACAAGGAGAGAATACCCGAAGAGCTGGGAGCCGAAGCAATCTTGGTTGTCCATTGAGATAGGATACGTGGCAAGAATTCAACACTTCGTTGATTCAAAAATCAGGAAGGAAAGAGCTGGGAGAATTATAGACTCGTGAAGTTTGAAGTCATGATTTGATCTGAGACGTCAATCATGAGAAGAACGTGGACCGTAGATTTGGTCCTGGAGAATTCGTAGATTTGGGAATCGAGAAAGAGGGAGAAAGAAAATCACGAAAGTTTCGAAGCACGGAGTCATGAAGGTAGATAGCCCATGGTCGTAGTCTATGGTCACATCAAAGGGGGATCCTAGCATATAGAGCTAGCATCTGTTGGCATTAATATTTGAAGAGAGCTAAGGAGAGGGTCCGTGGGTGCCAGACAACTTGTGCCGAAAAGGTGGAAGGGTTTGTGTCAAGTTAACTTGGTTCCCATTAGGAGCCTGATGAGCCATTCATCTTGGTGACGTGAATGATCCAAGACCAGGAGGTTGAGAAACCCTTTGGAGGGAAGGGGGTTGCGCCAAATTGTTAGAAGAGAAATGATGGAAAAACTTTGGAATGGAGCAAGGCCTCTTATTGCTTCCTAAATATCACATGGGGATTTGCCTTCATTATTTTGTACCTTTTGAAGGTAAATGTTAGGGAGATGTGAAGATCCTACAAGGAGGGGACTCTAGATATTGCAATGAAGGTTAGACCTTGTTTTTCAACTATACCAATATCTATTGTAACTTCTAGTAATGTCATTCATTGAGATTTATGTATTGTTAATTCACATGTCCTTTTAAGTGGGATTTGAGTACACCTCCCCCTTTTTATAGGTGGAATTGGAACAAAAGTATGATTGTTTGGATCCCATGGAAGGCCAATGTACTTTCCGAAGCACACAACCACAAATGTTGGTAGTTGTGGAGGTTTATGATTTTCTTTGTAGAATATGGTAATAATTTGACCAAGTGATCAATTAACAAGGCCAACTACAACCCATAATTTATATTTTAACATCACTTTATGGATAGGGAAGAACAATAATTTTAGATCCAATTGTTTATCTTCAAATGTAGAGGGAACATGGTTGTTTCTTTTCTTGGCATATAAGAGTGCTATTGGAATGTTTAAAAACTTTAACATTTGTTGATGATGCCAAGTGGACAGTTTGTTGGTGCAAATAAGTGCACTAAAGCATGAATATTACATAGCTCATCTTGATAAAGGAAGGATTCTATCCTTGACATAAGGAGGTTCCAGTCCTCCAAAGAAGGTTTTTCATTTTTGAAGTTGTGAAAGATGTTCTTCAAGGTGACCTATGATGGATCATCCCCTTGTTGATGAAATATAGTTTGTAGAGTGACCATTGTGTTAAAGCTACACTAAATTTGTAAGGAACTAAACACCCACACTAAAGCAACCAACAAAGATAAGGCATATTTAAAAAATAAATAAATGACAATCACATACATTGTACACAAAGATTTTATGCTAGAAACCCTTAAATAGGAAAACCAACATTCCTTGAGTGTATTTCTCTCTTGTTGTATTATTCATTCATTGAATAAATAGTTACATGACTAACCTTGGTCTACACCTAAGGAACAATCACCATCATACTCTCTTGATCTACATAAGAATAACCCTGCAACCAATTTGACTTGCATCTACATGACCAACAACACTAGCGTGAACACCAACTTATTACAATTACAATGCACCTTATTTATAGGCTTTATAGTATGAAAAAATCCTACATCATGGTGCTAAAAAACAATTGTAGATCCATTCAGATTATTAACTGCAATCCCACAAATATTTGGATTCTGTTACAATCGTCTACAATTCGATTACAAGTCGACTACCTAGTGGACCTCCATTCAGTTTCTAGTCGACTGCCACTTGACCTCCTGTCGACCTCTTGTTGATTTTCCTTTTGAATTCATATCGATCAATTTGAATTTCAGTTCTTGGTTGATCACTTTGAACTTAACTGAACCACCAACTCAAATTGACTTGTCGATTGACTTACCATTCAATCGATCCACCTCGACTAGAGAATTGGATGAATTTTATTTCACTGTAAAGAATATAAAAACCCAACATTCTCCCACTTATTTTCTTCTTTCTTGATTAAGGAGAAGTTGAACTTATGTTCATAGACCCATGGAAAAAAATCCCATTTCCTCTCTACACCAAGAGAACTTCATAACACTCACAAACTTGGTTAAAGAGTCTGTTATGTTTTCTAACGTGTCTAATTTCTCCAACAACACCTTGTTACTTTCAACCATGTCTCTCACAAAATGATATTGTACATCAATATTATTCATCCTAAAATGATAAGTTGGGTTCTTTGCCATGAATATTTCACTTTCACTGTTTCAATTTATCTTCATATCTCTCTGCTTGAACCCAATCTCTGAACACAATTGATGCAACCATACTGATTCTTTTCCTTCATGAGTGGCTAACATATATTCATCTTCTGTTGTTGACATGGATACGACTTATTGTTTCTTACTCATCCAATTTATTTCTCCACCAAACATCTTGAACACATATCCATTGGTTGACATTCGTCGATCCATATGTCCAACCTAGTTGACGTCGATAAAGCCATGTACATTTACTTCCTTGTTAGCTTCAAGTTTCCCTTGGTAGCATATAAAATAATCTTTTGTGCCACACAAATACTTGAACACTCTCTTGACAATTGTCCAATGCTCTTTTCCAAGTATCAACATGTATTTTCTCAATACTCCCACTACATGAGAAATGTTTGGTCGAGTGCAAACCATCACATACATCAAAATACCAACAACACTAGCATAGGGAACACGTTCCATGTCCTCTTTGTATTCCCATGTATTTGGAAATTGTTTAATAGTTTTCTTTGTTCCCACAGGAATCGATACTTTGACCGATTTGCAATCCTGCATGTTGAAATGCTTTAAAACTATTT
This sequence comes from Picea engelmannii, assembly GCA_009831015.1. Lineage (NCBI taxonomy): Eukaryota > Viridiplantae > Streptophyta > Pinopsida > Pinales > Pinaceae > Picea > Picea engelmannii. The sequence goes on from ML786934.1 coordinate 474,644, forward strand.
CAATATACTTTCTCTGACTCAACCAAATATGTCTAACTTCCCAATATATCTTGATATCCATTCCCTAAATGAAGTTTGTTGCACCGAGATCCTTCATGTTGAACTTGGAGGACAACTGCATCTTCACCTCCTTGATTGCATCCTTGATGTTTCCGACCAATAACATGTTATCGACATACAATGCTTCATATATATACACAACCTTTTTTCTTGGAATACAACCTTGCTTCTCACAAATCCCAAACTAAGGATGTAAGTGTCAAACGTTTAATACCACATCCTTGGTGATTGCTTTAAACCATAAATGGATCTTTTCAGTTTGCAAACATGGTCTTTCTTTCCCTTTATTGCAAATCCTTTAGGTTGTTTCATGTAGATTTATTCTTCAAGGTCCCCATGTAGGAAAATTGTCTTCACATCCATTTTCTCTATTTCGAGAAAAAATGTTGCATCCAGAGACATTAGTACTCTAATGGAAGTTAAATTTGCAATAGGGAAAAAATATGGCTGAAGTCGACTCCCTCGACTTGGGAATATCCTTTCGCTACCAGTTGAGCTTTGAATTTATCAACTTGTTCTGATGCATTTAATTTTTTCTTGAACACCCACTCGCTACTAATGGGTTCCTTCCATTAGGTCACTCTACCAAATACCATGTCTCATTCTTGTGCATGGATTCAATTTCTTCAACCATGGAATCCTTCTAGAGTTTACCCTCTTTCAAGTCGACTTCCTCCCTAACCGACTTGGGCTCCTCATTAGTGGAAAATAACAAAAATGTGGAACAAAAATCAGGTGGACGATATCTTTCAACCTATTTT
>ML786935.1:0-27502 GCA_009831015.1 Picea engelmannii
CCCCCCCCCCCCCCCGAATGCTTACCAGGATTCATGTCTTGGGTACGACCTCTTACATATAAAGCATCAGTGCTAGGACCATCCATGCTTTTCCGCCTCGTCTCTTCAGATAACAAAGATGCAACTACATCCTCATACTTCAATGTAGATTGAGTGGTACTACCAATTGCTACAACCATATTATCCCAAGAGTCTAGCAAATAACATAACAAAGTAATACACTCATCTTCTTCTGCAATTGTAATATTAACAAAGAAAAGTTGACTTACCAGAGTATTAAAGGCATTTAGATGTTCTGCCACAGAATCTCCATCTTCCATCATAAGATGATACAACTTCTTTCGAAGAAACAACTTGTTTACCAGGAACTTTGATTGATACAAATTCCTTAACTTATCCCATAGTTCCTTGGCTGTAGATTCTCCCGAGACATTCAACAACACCGAATCTGCCAGGCAAAGTCAAATAGTACTCCTTGCTCTTCTGTCCAACTTCTCCCAATCTTCCTTCGACATACTAGTAAGTGGTGTACTAGTAGTTTGTGTACTAGTAGGTTGTGTGCCAGTAGGCTACGCACCAGTAGGCTGTGTACCAAGATCCACAATGATCCATTGTTCTTTGTCTACAAGAAGGTCCTCCATCTTGAGCTTCCATAGTTCAGAGTTTTTACCGTTGAACTTCTCTATCTCGATTCTAGAAGAGCTCACCATTCCTCTTTCTACACTCAAATAACCATTGTAAAAGCTCCCACTAAACCCAAGTTTATCACAGAACCAAGATAAACTTGATCTATCAAGACCGAGCCAAACCCTCAACAACAAAGGCGTCCCTCTAAATCCAAAAACGAGCTCTAATACCACATGTAAGTTTTAAACCTGTGAAGTAAAGCAATGCATATAGAATCTTAAGAAAAACATAAATTAATCAATGGCTCATACACATAGTACACAAAGATTTATACCGGGAGAAAACCTTTCAACTCTTTATTGTATTGATTTCACCATTCACCATACAATAAAGAGTTGAAAGGTTTTCTCCCAGTTAAGGGTTTCCAGTATAAATCTCTATGTACTATGTGTATGAGCCATTGATTAATTTATGTTTTGCTTAAGAATCTATATGCATTGCTTTACTTCACAGGTTTAAAACTTACACGTGTAACCTTGACAAGACTAGAATATTCGGGGAAGCGAGAGAAACCCTAAAACGTTGGATAATAACCCTAGAATACAAGTTGACTCAAGAGATTAATTAATATTGTGTTATTAGTATCCAAGAAGAGAAGTCGGCCCAGTTAGGTGAGTTAGAGAGGTATAAATAAGAGGGTGCTAGACCTCATTTGACACACACTCTCACAACTCACACAGACTAGTGGTGCACAAGTTTTGGAGTGCAGTTGCAGCTACTGCAACTGGGATTTTGGTCTTTGGTTATGGTTTGTACTTTCTTCCTTGGTTATGGTTTGGACTCTCTGTGTGGTGCTCTAGCTTTGGAGATATGTATGCTACCTTGGTTGGCTATTAGTTCTAAGGGTTTTATTATATCTATTAAGGTTAATGTGCTCGGGGGTGGCTTCGACCTATGGTTGGGTGACAATATTGTTATATTGTCTGGAAAAATGAGCACATCTCTTTATTTCTAACACTAAGAACCCTCATAAAGACGTGATAGTTTTTGGCGTAGACCACTTAGTAATTGCCTCAATCTTCTTTAGATCCACCATAATTCCTTCATCTGATACTACATGGCCCATAAATTATATCTCTCTTCTTCTAAAATTGCATTTTTGTTTTTTTTCATAGAGTTTATATTCCTATAATAGTCTCAACATTGTGTCTATATGCCTAAGGTGGAAAATCCAATTTTTTCTATAAACAAGTATATCATTAAAGAACACAAGTACAAACTTTTGCAAGTGTGGACGAACCAAGTCACTCATTACTGCATGGAAGTTAGTTGAGGCACTGGACAATCCAAAAGGCATAACAAAAAATTAATATAGGCCCTCATTTGTACAAAAAGTAGTTTTTGGAATGTCCTCCTCTCATATTGTTATTTGATAATAATAAGATTTTAGATAAATTTTCAATAAATATTTTTCTTTGTGGAGTTCATCCACAAATGGGATGGGAAACTTATCTTTGATGATAATCTTATTTAATGCATGATAGTTGATACAAAGTCTGTAGGAGCCATCCTTTTTCCTTACTAGCATGACTGGCATTGAATACATGATATTGCTTCGGTTTATTATATCGTAATCTAATAATTCTTGAACCAAACACTCAATTTCTATTTTATGTTGATGATATTTCTTGTAAGACTTCCTCCTAACTGCAGTTGATCCTGGAATGAGCTCTATGATATGATCTCTTGACCATACCAGAGGAAGGCCACAAAGTAAGTCTTGAAAGATGATATTTTATTTCTCAAGCATTTTACCTTTAGGATATTTGTTTTCATCATACACTCCCTCCATTGAATAACAATGTAAAAGATAGGCTTGGGCTCCCTTTCCAATTATTTTCTTCATTTTATTGGATGAAACTATTTGGGTGGGTAGGTTGTTGATTCCATGGAATTTGTATTTTTTTTTTCCATTTTCATAAAATCTTAGGAGTTGCTTTTGTAGATTCAACCTTATTGTTTCTATAGAAGACAACCATTTGAATCCTAAGACAATGTCTACCCCTTGATCTCCACGACATACGTTACATAACTTAATTGGTAATCATTGATAGTCAATTCTACCTTACTACATTTCCTTTACAGGAAGTAGTTTTGTCCCCCAGAATCATGATTTGGAAATCAGAGGTTGGGTAGACAAATAGATTTAAATGTCTTCATATCATTGTATCTATACAATTGTGTGAACTGCCACTATATATAAGCACTCTTACTTTAGTTTTTCTTGATGAGGCCAAGACTTAAAGAGTTTGGGATTGAGTAATACTTGTCATTATGGCGACAAAAAGTGTTGGCATGGACTTCTATTTGCTAGATTCTTCATTGTTGGTGCCTTTGTCAAAAGAAGATGTGTCCATAGCTTCCTCTTCATTGTTGTTGTCACAATTATTATTTTTTTTGCATAGAAAAAATGTTTTTTCTATGTCTTGGACTCCAATTAGGTGTGTTGCATCTGAAACATTAATGCGTATCCTTCCTTTTATCTAATTATAATTTCCTTAGGTGAGGAGGGATATATTTTGAACTTGATTTTTAAGACTGGGGGTAAGGAGATTGTTGATAGGACATGAGTTTTTCCTCAATGAGTTTGGTTCTCATGCTTGCTTGATATCCTTGATGTCTAGTAATTTGAGTTCGTTATGGATATTCATTTTCAACCCTGATATGGCAATATGTGGTAGATGTTTATCAGACAAATCTACGATGTGGGTGGCTAGTACATATGTATTATTAAAATATTCCTCCATTGAGCCTAATTGTTGCAACTAGGTGATTTTAATGAAGACATTATACTTCTTTATATCCTAAAAATGCTTGAAAAAAATATTTTTGAATGTGTCCCAATCTATTCCTAGTCCTTGAGACTTGGAGTTCCACCATCAAAACCAATCACAAGACAAGTTATCCAAGTGCATCAATGCAATGTTGATTTTATCTTCCTCATTGTGTATGTGAAAAAAATAGTAATAACTTTTTAGTTTATTAATCCATCTTATGCCTTCTTGATCATCATCATTGTCAAACTTGGGAATATTTATTTTAACTTTGTGTATAATACCATTGAATAAATTCAAGTTGGATGATTGGTGTGGCTACGAAAATAATGTGTGGGAATTTGCACTGCTTGTTTCCTTACTTCCATTTTTTAATGCTTCGAGATCCTCCTTAAGCAACTTGTAATATAAGTTGATTCCTTCAAATTTAGAATCAAATTTAGTTTCCAACTTTTTCATTGTATCTATTACTTATGAATTAGGAGGCTTTTTTTTTTTTTTCAATAGAAAAATTCCACAAAATTATATTATACAATTTTTTGATACATAAAAACAAAAAATAACAATGTTGACCATACCAAAAAACAATCTAAGCATATTTCAAAGCTTTCCCAGATAAAACATGAGAAATTTGCCCTCACTAAACATTCCTTCAAGAGGAGTAGAGAAAATAACCTCTCACTGAAGAATTCCAACACTAAAAGGAGCGAAAAAATACAATTACCAGGTTCCTTGTCAAGAGGAAATAATCAATCCCTGAAACTAGAAGACGGATAGCCTCTATCAAGTTAAAAGATATCTTCAAAGAGATTAAGCCCTGCTTTCTATCCGTCCCAAGTGTAGTATGTTAGTCTTCCTTTTCCTTTTATTGATGTTAATGCTTGCTTTGATATCTGATCGACAATTCTATTTGTTTTTCTGAAAATAGGATGAAATTGTATACTTGTGATGAAATTGTATACTTGTGATCGACAATTCTATTTGTTTACTCTATTTGATTTTCTGAAAATATGATGAAATTGTATACTTGTAATTGTATATTTGTGATAGGCCTCCCATGGTCATGGTTTGGGCTTTGAAACAGAAAACTGTGAGTGACCATATTACGGCCTTGAACCTTGGAGAAGAGGAGATTGGAAGTTTATATAAATTTTTATTTATTGACAATAAATTTCCTAAAGTTTACAGGTATTCTCCATAAGATTTCCATCCTATGCATTTTGGTATGGAAAAGAAGATAGTTGGCAGTGCTAGTTTATGTGTGAAGTTATTTGGTTGTCTAATTCCCCTTAGTAATTTTCTGGTAGGAAAGATAATGAGAAGCTATTTGGCTAGCAAGGAAAGATAATGTGCTCAATGCTAATTTAATTTAATTTTTGGTTTATTTTTTAATGAAATTTTGAAATTGCAATTCTGCAATTTCAAAATTGTGAAATTGTTATTTCATTAATTTAGAGCTGGATTTCGTAGTGACAGATTTCGTCCACTAATGGATATCTCTGGTGCATTGGTGGAGATTACAGATCTCCACTTATACCTTGCCCATCATCTGGATAAGCTGCAATCAAAGAAGTTTGGGGATTTTTTTAAGAAACTCATATCATTAAAAGAAATTGTAATTCTAACAACCAAATGAATTTTAGAATTACTGAATTTTAAGTAAAATAAAACAATTTTATTAACTTTTAATGATGTAATTCTAATCATAAATCTTTCTTAAAATTATGGATTTTAGAATCACTGAATTTTAAACAAATCTATATAGTACTGTGAGTATATAGTACTTTACAGATTGATTTATCAAACAATCTATACAGTATGTAAATATAATGAGTACTTTAAGGATTGAATGGGAAGATTGATTCACAATAGTAAGAATATGTCATATATATCAAAATCCAAATCCAATTCATAAATAGTTTAATCTTTACTTTTGATTTGTACTTACTCATTAAAATCCAATATATGTACGTTAAGAAAGAACCTATACTCTGAGTATGTAGTACTTTACAGATTGAATGGGCAGATTGATTTATCAAACAACCTATACAGTATGTAAATATAATGAGTACTTTAGGGATTGAATGGGCAGATTGATTCACAATAGTAAGAATATGTCATACATGTCAAAATACAAATCCAATTCATAAATAGTTTAACTTTTACTTTTGTTTTGTTGACTTTGTTGTGGCATGTCAAAAACCAAATCCAATTCATAAATAGTAAGAATATGTCATTAGAAAGTTGTCTCTTCTACTTGAAAACAATTTTGAAAAATAATTAAAATATAATTTATGATTTAAGAATTGAGAATATCGTAATTACTAAAAACAATTAACAATATAGTTGGAGAGATTTTATATTTTAAAAAATAATTTGAATGGTGGAAAAATAATTAGATGTAAAATTAAATAATTAAATAATTTATTGAAAATTTAAATTTTAAGAAAGTAAAAAATACAAAGTTTCATCTTAAATAATGAAAATATAACATAAACACAAATAAAATAAGAGGACTTAATAAAAAAAAAACTTGTCAAATTAGCCCGGGAAAGAAGCTCTGCTAGGGTTTAGGGTTTATGTTGCTCTGCTACAACTGTTTGCCCCACTGGAGCACATGCCTCTGAAGGAAGGAGGGTCGAGAGGCCCCTCCTACAACAAGGCAACGGCGAATGGAAGCATTGGAGAGGGCTCCAAGCAGCCCACCTTCGAACCTCCTCCCGATCTACGCTCAAAGTTATTGGTCGAGGGAACCTTCAAAAACAAAGAGATGGACATTGACTTAGGGAAAGCGCCAACACCTGCAAGTGTGTCAAGGCCATGGCTACCAGGCAAGTGTATTCCACAAGCACCACATGCCCCAAAATACATTATCAGTTCACCTAGCATTGAGGAACATAAACAATATATGAGAGATTACGCCTTAGTAGGCAAATTTTTAGGGCTCTGGCCCTCGGAACGAGACCTAATCAAATGGATACAACATTGGTGGAAGCCCAAGGGACATTATGAACTGCAACTGGGCTCCAAGGGTTTCTTCATCATCATCCTGCACAACCTAGAGGACAAAAACCGCATTTTTGATGGAGGGCCGTATTTTTTCAACTCAGCGGGACTCTTCTTGAGGTTATGGACAGAGAAATTTAGCCCTAAAACTGAAGACTTCACACATGCACCAGTGTGGATCAGACTATATTCACTACCTCAGGAATTCTAGCTGGAGGAGGTTCTTGCAGGTATATGCAACACCATTGGTGTCTATGTCAAATCTTCAGAGGCCACTAAGCAAAGACGATACACTTCATATGTGCGCATCATTGTATACCTTAATATAGCCAAGCCGCTCCCGGGATCCATAGCCCTAAAATACCACAATGAGGACTGGATGCAAACCATTGACTATGAACATATTTCGTTCAGGTGCAGAAAGTGCCATGAGCACGGACATATTTTTAGAGACTGCCCCTTTAATGCCGCAAACAAAGAGGGGCATGTAGATGCCGACAAAGACAAGGATGGCTTCGCTCAGGCGCCTAGAAAGCGCAGACAAGGAGGAAGAAAGCATACAACCCGGGCAAGTAAATATCTGTCCACCAACAACAAATATGTGATCCTACAAGATCAACCGAGAACCCCTCAGACCCTAAAGAGACACAGATGGAGAAAACACCCCAGCAAACGGTCAAAGGGAAAGAAGGATCACTGTCGGAGTCGAACCCAAACACTTCGCCAACAGACCCCACAACTCGAATGGGAGATCAACTAGAAGCAGAGGATGGGGATGTCGAGATGGATCTTGACGAGAAAGAACTAGCAGGTGTGGACCTGGAGCACCTAGAGAACGCATATCGACACCAGAAATTGTACACCATACCTCCAGATCAACTACAAAAATTGCACAAGGTCTTCCTCAACTCCTCAGCCAGATCCAAAACCAAATCCAGTACGGGTTTGGGAATACAAGGGAATCAACCAAAGGATCAGTGCAAACCTCAGAAAGATGAAAAGAAGAGAGGAAGGAAGTCAACGAACAAGCTCATACAAGAGATAGGTCATTTCATGGTGAACTTTGGTCAGATCCACCTCATCTCAGACAACTTTCCCCCTCTCCCCTCCCCCTCCTCCTCATGAAGATCATCTCCTGGAACATAAGAGGTCTCAACGGACGTATCAAGCAAAAACTGCTACGAGATTTGATCTTAGTAAAGAAACCGGACATAATGATGCTTCAGGAAACAAAATGCGCTACTGAAGACATAGACAGGCTTCTCCCCTACTGTTGGAAGCAAGGGAAAGTGGTATCCACAGCGGCCACAGGCACAGCCGGAGGCCTAGCTGTACTATGGAACCCCAACACAACCATTATGGAAACCTTCATCACGACCAAATGGTCTATCACGGCAGCCTATAGGCTCATCAGCTCCAATAAACCTGGTCGCCTCTCCAATGTCTACGAACCGGCCAGCTCCAGGGATAAGCAAGCCTTCCTCAGTAACCTGGTGTTATAGCTCTAATTTGCACCAGACATACTTACCTGACATCATGCCATCCCATATGCCTTCTTTGCCAAGCCAGTACTGAACAACTCTTCTTAAAAAACCCCTTTATAAAGGCCCATGCGCCCTGCTCCATTACTGCACGCGTGTACACGCTAACTGCTCCAATACAACCCGCTCCAATACAGCCCGCGTGTACCTACAAAAGCACGGAAAAAAAGGAAAATTGTTGACGGAACACACAGCTTTGGGCAAGTTAACTAAACCTTTCATCCATGCATGGCCGGTCATTCGACCAAATACCTAGCTCCTTCTAGCCTATAAAAGAAGGGGTGAGGGCCCCATTTGAAAAGAGGAAAATCATAGTAAAGAGACTATACCCAATTGAGAATTCCCCTTGTCCCCTTTAGCCATCCTTGTGCAAAGAGAAGTATAGAGAAAAGTAGTTGGAGGACAGTTGAAGAGGAGCCCAGGACCAGGTTCGTGGAGCAGTGGTCAGCTTCATAATTATAAGTTGCTTTAGTGAAGTTAATAATAAAGAAGTACTTTTCCCGTCCCACCATATGAGGTTTTCATTGTTTATTGCGTACATGTTGATTAAATATCTAACCCATTAATTTGTAGATCAAATGCATGTGGAGTTCTTTGTTTGTCTTTTGTGAATGCAGGTCAGCCTTGGGAGGAGAGTTACAGTCAAAGAGCGACCAAGCATGAAGAGGGATCGATATCAAACGCCGAAAATAAGGTATGTTCACTTGATCTTATTAACTACGTATTTGCTTAAGAATAATGGGGATTAGGTCCGGGATGATGGTAAAAAGTAGGAATCTTTAGGTCTTTTCTACATGCATGATAAAACCCTAAGTGCTAGTTCGTAGAGGGATTTCCCATTCACAACAGAATTGGCGACCATACTGGGGAACTCTAGGGTTTCTGGGAATATTTTTTCTTGGGTATTTTTAAAAATTTGTTTCATTCCTTGTTTTTAAAGTTTCTACAAAAGTCTGAGCTAACAGAGATTCTGGTCTTCCATACCAGTTATCTTTGTTTCTTTGCTTGACTGCATTTTTTTTACGGGACCCACAGAGGTACACGTGGCTTCTATAAGGTCTGCACGCGTGTACCCGCGCCCTACCTTCACACAACCCGCGTGTACACGCTAGCTGAGGAAGTGTCAGTCATGTGTATGATTTCAGAAAAAATCTTTTAGGGAGGTAGTCATCGTCTCCTCGGTCAGAATTAATCCTTCTCAAGGGTTTTCTGGAACTCATTCTAGTCTTTGTTGTTTGCGGTTTATAGCTTAGGTCCCACCTCAAATTGGTTTGTTCTATGAAATTTTCTTTGAATTGTTTTCTTTTTTCTGTCAAAGTGAGTTTTTTATTCTTCAAGAGATTCTGGTCCTCAATACCAGTAGTCTCTGCCAGTGCCTGATTGTTTGTCTTTTCATTTTTGAGAGTTTCAGAAGTACACATGGCCTGCATAAGGTCTGCACACGTGTACACATGCCCTGACTTTACACAGCTCGCGTGCACACACTGGTTGTTGAACTGTCAACAACGTGCCTGTTGAGAAAAATTTTGTTTAAGGAGAGGAAGTCATCCTTTTCTTTGTCAACAGTTTATCCCTCTCAGGTGTTTTGGTCTCTGTCATAGCAGTCAGTAGCTTAGGTTTGATCACAGCAATAGCTTCCTTTTTCATTAAGAGGTTTCCTCAATTTTTTCCTTTCATAGGGTTTTTAGACAAGTGTGAGAGTCCTTTTTAATCTGCTTATGTGTTATTTTTAGAGTGACTCTTTACGATCTGCGCTTAGGCCAGAAGTTTTCATGGTCTTTACTTGTTGATATTTTTCATTTTGCTTTGTGAGCATTCAAATAAATAAATAAAAACTTGTATTTCTTTGTTTGGTTAAATAGTTGTCGGTTTGCAATTAGTAACCAGGAAAAGTCTTTGCTTTCATAAGTTCTTGACGGTTTACTTAGACGATAAGTAACTCGTAGTCGAGTGAAATCTTGTTTTGAGTTTGTTGTTCAAAGATCTTAGAAAAAATTATTTTGAAAAGTCGGTTAAAGAATTTAAAAGAGAAAATCTGAAGTTGTCAAGAAGTGTTTTGTTTCCAGCTTTCTGTTGATCTTTCTTTTCGTCTCTCAAAACATCACTAGTTTCACTGTCATAACCTTTGAATTAAGACAAGCCATAAAAATTAACGCTAAATCTAAAATTAATTAGACTTTTTATGTTGGTAGGGTCAATCAACTAGTTTAGGGTTAGGGCCTTGAATTAGGTTGGAGAGGAAACTCTTCAAGGCCATTAAATCAAACATTGGAGTTTGAGCTAGGGAGTGTTAAAAGTCCAGTATCGTGAAAGTTAACCGGGACCCCCCTCTAACACAGGGGCTAAACATGAGGTCGCGTGTGGAAAGGTAGCGGAGATAACCCCTCCAAAGCTGGACCAATCATAGTGGAGAACACATATAGAGGGCTTGCCTTGGGATTTCGTCGATTGCATTTGCCACGGAGCTTCGTGGGTCTCGAATCCGTTCGAGGTCCTCAGTTGTCCTCCAGACCATTTTCTTTCGATACCCTTGACAGGTTTCGGGCTCGATACCCTGCTCATTGTGGTCTACCCGACTATCCACTGTACCCGCCTAGTGACTGTTCACACGCTGGCAACTTAGTTGCCTATATTTTTTAGAGACATACACAAGTGATTGCGGGGGTATACCGTGGTACCTAGGATAGACATCGAGCCACGCTTTGCAAAGTATACCCGGAGGGTGCTTCCGTGTTCAAGTTGCACTTGCACCAGTAAGTTGCTCTAGTGTTGGTTGTTGTAACTGTTCTTCCAACTAGTTTAGTGTTTGCTTGTTTTATCTTGTAGGGACATTTTTCTAGTGTGTGTTTTTTTTGAACGAATAGAAAGCCCTAGTGTGTCTTTGATCTTCTCACACAGTGGAGGATCACGAGCTCCACCGGTCATGAAGGCTTCTAGGCCTGCCACCGGTTACACTAGAGCCACCCCCGCCACCGCTAAGGCGAAAGCTAGACCAACAAGGGTCTTTTGAAGCGACCGGGTCGGAAACCACACTTGACCAACCTCTGTTAAAGGACCTTTCGACACCTTTAAAGTGGGCAGTAATGGAAGCAAATCTTGTCTCTTCTTCTGGGAATCCTAATATTTCCACCACAGTTGTCGTCACAGGGGGTGTTCCACCTCCTACCCCACCATCGTCGGTTCGAGCCACCATGGTCTCGACTGCCTCTACCTCGAGCAGTGGTCTGACCCCGTCTTTAGCGACGACCACTGCTCCTTTCACATAGAGTGCGATAGGCCCTCCGTTCTCATACGGGATGCCTAGCACAGGTACGTGCCTTGTACTATCCTACTCCACTTTACAGACTTTAGGTCTGGGGGTAGGGAGCTCTAACGCTCCTATGCAAGGAGCCATGGGGGGAACTTCAACTCCCTTTAACGCTTTCCCTTACGGGGGAGGTCATATAGCTCCTTCATCCCCTTCACTCGACGGTACCCACCAACAATCCGCTGGGCCAAACACACACCATAGTTCACTTGGAGTAGGGAGTCAAGGACCACCTTCTCATAGTATGTTGGTAGGGTCGACACCATTTTCTTTGTTCGGTGCATTTGGTAACAACACTTTCTCGTCAGCCTCTTTCCCAACCGGGGGCAACCCCGATTATGGCCAACCTAATCATATGCAGGGTATTATTCTTTCACAGGGGGAAAACCCAGGAACTTCTTCCGCATCAGGACCTTGGAATTCTTGGCAAGGATCAGTTCCCTCGTCAGGAATGTCGATCTGGGGAAATTCTCTTCACAACCAATGGAACCCCGGGCAAGGTGCAATACATATGCCCATGGGATCGACATGGGGAAACCCTTCCTAAAGTCCTCGGAATGTAATGCACGCCCAACCATCTACGTCCCATTTCAAGAATTAGTCGATGATGTCTCCTCAAACGCAAAATCCATATGTTGGTCATGGCCATGGATTTTACCAAAACCCCGACCAACAACCCAACTTTTCCTGGAAACCTAGTGCCAATCAAACTCCAGGCCCCTTTTTCCATGGTTATCATCAACAACAACCACAACTACCTTTCTTGGAAACCTTACATTTTCTAGACTTGACAAGGTTGTTGAATGACCCCATCTGCCATGATCCACATTGGCCCCCTTCCATGAATGTGTAGGATTGTAGAGGCTTGGGTTAGGTTGTTGAATGACCCACATTGGCAAGGACCCTCTCTGTCTTCGAACAATCCTGCATCTGCGAATGTGTATATGATGAAAGGTGATGCTTTTATATCGACTAGAGCACATGACTACAATAAGCCAAGCACCTCTGAGAAAGGAAAAGAATATGAAATCCCATCTCTTCCTCTCCAGATTGAGAAGACTTTGGGTGAAACAATGACACGCATCCCAAAAGGTGTGTTCAAGAAAGATTTTCACAACCCAAACACAAGGGCCACCCAGAACTATTCTGTGGTGGAGGTTTGTCTCAAACCCCTTGTACGATGTCCGCTTTGGAGGTCCTCCAAAGCTGCCCTTCCCAGAGAAAAGCTTTGTTAGTCGCTTTAGGATCTGCCGAGACTTGTAATACAGGTACAATCATGCTGGATACAACCAACTTAAAACCTTGTCTCCCATACCACGTAGCATTTCAGATAATAGTGGCTTACCCCACAAAAATTTTACTCGGAACATTTTCTACACAGTGGTTGATGAGGGCGCCTTGACATGCATCATGTCATTGGCATGTTGGAAGGCCATTGGCCAGGCCATTTTGTCTCTGTCACCTACTCTTCTTACTGCTTTCGACGGTCATTTGTTCCGACCACATGGCATCATCCCCTCTTTCCCCGTGCAGTTAAGAGGGAAGACAGTATGCGTCGAGGTAGAAGTAGTCGACGCATCCCTCGAATACAATCTATTGTTAGATATGAGTTGGACCTATGCCATGCAAGTAGTGGTTGCTACAGTTTTCCAGGTCTTGTTGTTTCCACATGAGGGCCGGATCATGACCATTGATCAATTGTCCTTCTCCAGACCTGACCCTTCATTGGGGGCATCCGCGGTCCCAATGATTGACAATCCCCAACTGGGCGTCGTCAACGTAGGGGTTGGTTTGTGCCCATCTCTGATGGGTACTTTTGATTACCCACCTCCTCAAGGTGATGTCAAGTTCGTATCAGACCACCATAAGGTTGAGATTTTCCAAGCTTCATTGTTTCGCACGACTTACTTCAACAATCCGTGGATGCTTCCTTCCCCATCATCCACGATGGAAGGGATAGGGCACCATGGTATGTCCATGCCATTGTCCACGATAGAAGAAACGTACTCTTTAGTCTAGAAAGCTTCAACCGACACCGATCTGACTCCAGCATAAGAGTTAGATATGATCCCAGAGCCTATTTGGACTCAAGGTTCCCTTGCTGGTATCGATTCGTTAGACTTAGTCTTGCCCTCAGACGAAGAAATCATTGAAGCAATGACTAGTCTGGACAAACCTTGGGACGATCTCCATCACAGATCATACTTCCTCCTAGAGTTAAGAAGAATCGAAGTAGGGGAATTTACCTTGACTATGACTGGATATAGATCTTGTCCTATCAATCCCTTGGCTACACATGAGGTTTATGCCAAGGATAATATGGAAACTATCGCTAAAACTATACCGATTAATATCTCCAGAACCCCTGGCGTCGTGGAGAATGTTTTCCTCGGAGTTGACTGTTCCCCCCGAAGAGATTCAAATTTAGACAGAGTTATTTAAATAATTCCGCAACGTTTTTTCCTGGTCTTACGATGGATATCCAGGCATTGATCCAAAAATAGTCGAACATGAGATCACAACTTATTCGGATGCCAAGCTAGTTTGACAGAAGCTTTGTCCAGTCAATCCTAGGAAAGCAACAGCTATTAAGGTGGAAGTAGAGAAACTGCTCAAAGCAGGTTTTATCTATCCTATCCATTTGACCCAATGGGTGTCAAATCTTGTTTCGAGCAACAAGAAACATGGCACGATTCACATATGTACGAACTTCTGTGATTTGAACAAAGCCTGTCCAAAAGATAATTTTCCCACACCTTTCATTGACCAGATAGTTGATGAATGCGCTGGTTGCGAGGATTTTTCTTTCATGGATGGTTTTTCAGGATATAATTAGATACAGATCAAACCCGAGGACTAGCACAAAACAACTTTCATCTATCCATGGGATACATTTGCCTATCGTAAGATGCCTTTTGGTCTAAAAAATGCTGGAGCTACCTTCTAGCAGGCCATGTCTTTTGCTTTCCATGATCTCAAGCATATAGTCAAATCCTATTTAGATGATTTAGTATCACGATCTCGCAAGAGAACGGATCATCCCACACACCTCCGACTTATCTTTGAGTGATGTCGCTACTTTCGGATTCGCTTGAATCCAAACAAGTGCATCTTTTGTGTACCATCAGGGCGTTTGTTAGATTTCATAGTGTCAACAACAGGGATAATGGTTGATCCTCTCAAGGTTGAGGCAATAGTTAAGTTGCCTCCCCCACACACAATCCTTCAACTTCATAGTCTACAAGGAAAGGCGAACTTTTTGAGGCGTTTCATCGCCAACTATGCCGAGATCACAAAGGGCTTTATGCGCTTACTGAAGAAAAATGTTCCTTTTCATTGGGACGATGCCACTCAATGCTCCTTCGAAGCGTTGAAACATGCCCTCACAACTGCCCCTCTGCTTCAACCACCCAATTATAACAAAGATTTTTTATTATACTTGGCTGCAGTAGAGTCAACTATCGTCATGGTCTTAGTTCAGGAAGATGATTTTCTCTCAGAATATGTGATCTATTACCTGAGCCGAGGCCTTGTCAGACCGGAACTCAATTATTCTCATATCGAAAAACTTGCATTGGCGGCAGTCCTTGCTATCCAAAGGTTTCGTCATTATGTTTTGTTTCACAAGACCACCATCATTGCCATTGTGAATCCGTTTCAATATGTGTTGACACGACGGGTAATCAACGGAAATATCAGTAAATGGATAGTCGTCCTCCAGGAATTTGACTTAGATTTCATTTCGGCGAAATCAAAAAATTCATTGGTCTTTGCAGAACTTATCTCGGAACTTCCGGTTAAGTCAGGTGATTTTATGCCCGAAGAATCGCCTATTCGAGGAGATATGCTCCTAATAGCATCTTCAGACCCCTGGTATGGAGATATTCTTGTCTATATATAGAATTTGAAGTGCCCTGCCTCTCCTTCTCATGATGAACGTCATTGTATACGTCATTAGGCCAAGAACTATCTCATCCTCGAGGACACTCTCTATCGTCGCGGTGTATATTGCGTTCTTCGTCGATGCCTCACTCATGAAGAAGAAAAAATTGTGCTTAACAATTTCCATACTGGAGCATGTGGCGGTCATTTGTCTGGGTTGGCAACAACCCAAAAGATTTTAAAAGCCGATTACTTCTGGCCGATACTAATCAAATATTGTATCGAATCGATTAAGAAGTGCCACCCGTGTCAGATCTTCTCTCGGAAGATGAGGGCACATCCCGCTCCATGTTTCCTGTCATCACAGTTGGTCCCTTCACCAAGTGGGGAATTGATTACACTACATGCAACCCTCCTTCAGCAAGGGGGCACCATTATATCATTGTAGCCATAGACTACTTCACGAAGTGGGTCAAAGCTATGCCAATGTTTAAAGATGATGGAGAGACTGCAACTCTCTTTTTGTTCAACCAGATAATCGAAAGGTTCGGTGTCCTGAGAGAGATTTCCACTGACCATGGAATTCACTTTCAGAACCAAATGATGACCGAATTAACATGAAATATTGGGTTGCGTCAAGAACATTCGTCACCCTACTACCCCCAAGAGAATGGTCAGATGGAAGCTGTAAATAAATCTCTTAAGACCATCCTATAGCAAACGATCAATTTGGCCAAGTCAAATTGGCATTTGATGGTATACTCGGCATTATGGGCTTACCGAATGCCTGTTAAGACTGCAACCGGTTTCTCACCTTTTCAATTCGTTTACGGGTTGGAAGTAGTCTTGCCTATAGAATGTCAGATCCCGTCCCTAAAGTTGGCAGTACAGTTACTGCCGAACACTTATCCACTTGAAGAGAGGTTATTATACCTTGAGTGGCTCAATGAGTAGCGTCGTGATGCAGCCCTAGCCAACGAGGCTCACAAACAAAAATTCAAGTGTTAGCATGATCGGTCCGTTCGTCCTCAGATTTTCTCTGAAGGTGACCTTGTCCTGGTCTATGACCAGGATAAGGACTCCCCGGGGCAGGCAAATTCAAACCCATGTGGTTCGGACCTTTCATCGTAAAAGAGATTCTAAAAAAGGGCGCTTATCATCTGGTAGAATTTGAGGGAAATGCTTTGGCGGAGCCTAGAAATGGGCTATACCTCAAGAAGTATTACTCATAGGTAGGTCACCTTCGGTAACATTTTGTAACATATGTATAGTCTTTGTACTATTATTTCTGGTTTCTTTTGGTTTTATGGATGTGTCTTTTTTGATGTTATCTTTTGTCACTGTGGCAGATGTCAAGTGAATCGGAGGTGTTCGTTGGGTAGGCAGACGGCGCTAGGCGGCACACTCGGAGGCTTGCCTCCATAGCTTGGGTAATTTTTACACCTCAGGGCCAGTTATTATCTTCAAGAGGTATATGTTTAGGCGACACCACAAACAATGTCGCCGAATACAGCGCAGTTATTGAGTTGCTTTGTGACACCCTATCATTTGGTATCTCTCATCTCTAGGTCTATTTAGATGCTCAATTGGTTGTGTCTCAGTTAAATAGATTCTATCATGTTCATGATCCTACTATACACCGAACATTCCATAGGGTACATCTCTTAGAACGAAGTTTTGATTATATTACATACTTTCATGTTCCTAGGAGATTAAACCAAGTCACAGATACTCTAGCTAATCAAATCTTAGATTGGCATCTCACACACATATAAGAAAGACATACACATGCACATGTAAATACATTTTTGAAGGCAAAAATAACCCATAATACATAAAAAGACATAAAAATCCATATATAATATCAAAATCATCAGAGTACATAGGTGGGCACATGCGCCTCAAAAATACGACCAGTAACAAGTCATGGGGATTATGCCCTCAAAAAATATATGCAAGTAGTGCCCTCGGCACGTGAAAAGTCCAGACTAACTAAGGTCAGGGCCTATGGGCCATGTTTTAATGATCAACAATGTTTTCCAAACGCCAAAAAAGTCAGACCCATGTCTGTGGTGCCCCCACTACATGAGGCTACCTGGATGGTGGAAAATCCTCAATCTCTGCCATGGGGACTGTGCGAGTGTGCAAGGTAAAAATTTGCTCTACTCGTCTCAGAACCCTCTTAGTCTCACTGGTTGGAAGCTCTCCTGCTGCTGTTGGTCCCCCTGCGGCGACGGGTACGGCCCCTGGCCGAGGATGTGGCATGTTCCTTGCATAATTCGTTGGTCGCACTGGTCCAACATCTACACATAATAGACACATATCTATCAAATGATCTGGTATAAAAGAATGATATATATAAAAAACAACATAAAAATTACATATGTTTAACAAACAAACAAAAATAAAGGATGCAAACTTACCCATCTCTCCTCACTCCTCGTCGGGGGGTACTAGTATCTCAAGGTCTCTCGAGAATTCAATCCCAGCATAAGGGTAATCCTCCATGACTGGGATCTGTCACGACAACGAAGAAAAAAAGTTGTCATCAAAGGACTCATTGGTCCTTCCTCCCCCCTGTCGTGGAAACAATACTGCCCATCTGCATATCATAGGAATAGAGGCCTCATGCCCCCGTACCACCTCTCGAGGGCTGAAACTGGGCACTCTTTCAAAGAAGAAAGAGAAAATAATGGTTCCAAACCCAAAGTTCCTCTAATTCCACGACCGACAGTCTATCAACTGTCTCTTCATAAAGTCCAATAATGTGGTGCTCCAATAAAAAATCAGTGCATTTAAGCACTGAAATGCACAGTTCATCTGTGCACAGAAAACCTGATGCAAAGCGGCATACCTGTAATCCGTCCAATAAGAAACATTATCGCCTATAGTGATAAGTCTAAGATCTTACTTATCAGCACTTGTGAGCTTGTCATGTTTGTACCTGCCTCACAATAGAGTCCAATCAACTCCGATATGTTGTGAGGCCTCGAGGGAAACGTACGAAAGTTGACTAGTTCCCCTCGTTGAGAGAGGCCAGTAAAAAAGTATATGTCCTCGATCATTGGCACCAGGGACTGCCCCTCCAACATAAAGGCCTCTGCGTCAGGATGCCAATAATCAACCAAGGCATTCATTAGCCTAGGTTGTGCTCGCGTGAAAGGACATAGGAAGAATTTTAGCAACCCACATTGCATTAAGGCAGCAATAGCATTGGGGTCCTCCCCAACCAACACACTAATATCCTCATGTTCTCTTTCCCTCCAGTGAACATACATCCTGCAAAAAACCAAGTTCAGGAGGTTTAACCCTTGCTTTTTAAAGTTTTTTCCCTTAAATAAAGGGTCCACGCGGGTTGTAATGATGACAGTCGCATGTACACACGTGCAGTTTTTCCTCTGCCCAAGTGTACACACGGGTTGTCATCGGATAGCCCGCGTGGACCTAGGGCCGACCATTTGAGGGTTGACGCCCCCCCAAAAAATGAAACTAAATGCATAAAGAAAGATTTAAATTGCAAGAGGAGAGAGTGTATACTTACTTGGTCCAAGCAGATGGTTGTTTCGTCCACCAAAGCTCCCAGAATCAATTCTTTTCATAAAGGGGTGGTTTTGTCTTTTAGTCAATTTATGAATTAACAATGGTGATAATGAGCTGCCAGCTTCTATTTATAGAGGTTTTTGGCCTTTTTTTGTCAATTTTCGGACTGATCCAGGTGGATATTGGTGGCCACCCACCTATTCCACTTGGACCCTCACCATTGCTTCTTTCAGTTTTTCAGTTTCCGCACAGTTTACTATTTTTAGTAGTTTTTTGGATCCTGAACTTCCGAAGCCGTTTTGAGGCCTTAAACGACATTTTTTAGGAAAACGGGGAGCAACATGGATCCAAGTTCATGTTGCTCACCCAAAAGTTGTATTCCTTGGATAGATCTTTCTAACGAGGTATAGAAAGCGTCAAACGGAGATCGTATGCCAAAGTTACGTCCCGGGGAAGTTGATGTACCAACTTACCCAAACGGGGCCCATAGTCTTGGTGTTTCATCTCCTAGGGTTAGGTATTTGGATGTTTAGGGTTTTCCATTATTTCTCAATAATAATAGGCCTTCGAGCCTCATTGTAACACAGTTCAGAGGCCAGTAGCCGCCACATCTCTTCTCAGAGATAAGCTACCAACGCCCTAGCTAGTTTATTTCCATTCTATCTGTAAGCATATTTCAGTGATTTCTTATTAATGAAATGAAGTCTTATTTCCGTTGCATCTCTATGTTTATGTCTATTTATGTATTCCATTTTGTTCCTACATAAATCTGGATCTGTGGTATCAAAGCGGTCTGCTCATTCTCGATCCTTCTTTGCATGTCCCCAACGAGATCGAGGTATAAGGAGTTGGGGCTCGATCTGGTTGAACCTTTGCAAGATCAGCCTCGCAAACCCTGACGACCGCCCATTGGGGAAGAAAAGAAAGATGAGGGAGCAGGATATTCTATCAAAATTTTGCTCAAGGAGGCCCTGTTATTGCACAGTTTGTAGGGTAGGTTTAGATGCTTGGAGGTAAGACTCAAACTAGCGTAACAGGAGCTTCCCCAACAACTGTCACCTCGATGGGGAGCTCTTCCTATTCCGGGTGGCTAATCCCAAGGGAGACGTCCCTAGTAATCTGGGGTTTGAAGGAAAAGGATCAAGGGTTTAAGGCTCAAAGGTTAAGATAAGCTTTCCCTTCACATATTACTGCCAAAAGGATAGTCAAAGAGAAGGTATTCCACTGAAAAGGCACATGTTTGCGAGACAAGACAATGATAAAACTAAAGTGTGCAGCAGTGGTTAGTGCTTCCAATGGCAATGACTATCAATAATATATACACATGAGCATAAATAAAAGTAATTATTAACGAAGTCAATGATTGCAATTAAAGATAAGATTCATAATGTCACTTCCTCAATAAATACAAATGATAGAGCATTCAATGTATAAAATCAATCCTTTAATTATCACAATGCATTGAATATCACAAATATGATCACATATATAATGTCGTTGCGTCACTGTGCTTACTAGAAGGTGACGTCAAGCTTGTTCTAGGTTAGTTTTGCTAGACTATGAGATGGACGCTTTGCTAATTATGCCAATGAAAATAACCAATACCTCAAAGTTAATCAATGGATGACAATGCCACAACGTTTCAGTCCAAACAAAAGTTCAAAATAGGCATGACGTCATCTTAGAGTTAGGTTTAGTAAAGTCACTAGGGTTAGTTAGGGTTTCAATTTAAGAGAGTTTGAAAGATTGTTTTAACTTGGAAAACTCAACGTTGCAATTTTAGACTAGTGCCTTGGGTTAATGGAGACAAAGAGAGAGGCTAAAGGCTTGGAAAGATTTAAACCTAAGGACGGGAGAGCTAGGCTTAATGGTGTTGCAATGGCAGGGCCACCAAGTCAAAACACTAAGGGGAGGAGGCTCATTCCGGTGTAGCTAAAGCTAGGCCTCGTTCTCCTCCCTCTTTCCTTAAGACTCTTTGGAAAAAACGGCTAGCATTGAAATATAAATCTAGGGCTGAAAAGTGTTGTAGAGCCAAGGCTCTTCAAACCCTAAAGGTCAAAACCCTAGGTGTAAACTAAATTAGGCCCAGGACGTCTTCCTTCTTCAACTTATATTCCAAATCTAACTCAGAAAAAGAAGAACTAGTGTAGCAATGGCTAGGCTATATTCTTCTAAATCAAATGGCTAAACAAGTCTTTATCATGGGGACATAAAGGAAGGACCTACTTGTGTGCTTGCTCCCTAGGGTTTCAATGATTAAGCATAAACATAACAATGTAACTATACATGTAAGAATTTTAAACCACAACCATTCAATCAAGAAGTTGTGTATGAGAAAAATACTTGCAAATCAATGATGAGCTTATCAAACCCTAGTTGTAACACCTTCCAATGATAAAAACACCATATGCATGCCAAAGATAATCCTTCCAAGTGTAGCACCTCAACTCCAAGAGCCAATAACAAGACAAAAGACTAAAAAGAATCCTCTCACAAGAGAGTGAGTTGTGTTCTCAAAAATGAGGCTCAACGTCCTCAATATATATCATCCAAATGACCTTAATTTACAAAATAGGTCATTAAAAACAGCCAACAAGGCTGACTTAACATTATTCCATTATTTGTCACATTAAATGCTAAAATGTCAAAGTAAGAGCTAAAAAGGGAGACATCATGCCCCTCTGAGGGAGACGTTGGCCCTTTTTGGGCATCATCAGCATCCATAAGGCAAAACATTGGCCCCTCTAGGGCTCCTGCAGGCTGCCACATGTGCCAAATGCTCCAAGCACACTGCCACATCCTCCAGAAAACATCCAGCCTGCCCTGGGTGGCGTCCTGTCCATCAAAACCATCATCTCATCTGCAGGGGGTGATCCCCTTAGGTCGATCTCTGCCAAAGTGTCCCGGTGAGGGCATCCTTTTGTCTTCTTCATGCAAGGGATCATCATGACGTTGTCCTTCCTCTGCCATCCCAGCAACCATCTGATGGGCTCTTCAGCCCCATGGAGGTACGAGCTAATCATCTCCCCATGTGTACCGGTCCTCTGGTACCTGTCCGTCGGGTATGGTCCTGCACATCAAAAACTACGCCCTCCATGGGCTTATCAATCCTAGAGATCATAGAAATGTAAATCATATCTCATCATTAAAGTTATCAAATATATGCATGAAATCCCTAACATGTCATCTAAGAGCTCAAAGATATTACATAGATCTACTATACAAAGCTAAGGAAACCGACAGAATAACCTATTGGGCTAATACCCACAAGAGATGGAAAGTTTCCTCAAAAGATCATTCAAGCCATGTTTAATGAGCTGATATGGTTTTTAGGGATGTCTAGTCATACTAAGACCAAGGGCAGGTGTTGTCTGTGGGTGCCTTTGAAGGAGGCGAGCTGTACCCATCATGGATGCATTTTTTCCAAGCCCTTTATTGCCTTCATTTCTCTTTTATCGCTTTTCTTTCTTTTTTACTCCAAGGTCTGACCAGAGGACACTACCCTGGTTTGGTGGCCAGAGCTGACAGCGTTACCCACTGGTATCTTTGCAGAAATGATAAGGCTGGCTCGTTATGAGACCCCCTTTCCTTTGGCCATGAAACCAAAGGTCACTGCCCTGGCTTGTTGACCAAATAATGGCAATTTCATACTGCTAAATACCTATGAACATAATGGGCCGGCTCGTGATGAGACCTCCCATCCTCTTGGTTAGGTCTTGTTTTTTTATTATTTTTATTAGGGTCCCTTTAGTTTCTTATCGAGAGGCCTTTTATTGCCTTCTCAGGGATCCCCTGGGTGAAGCATCTCTAGGTTTTATTTCCTATGGCTTTTATCTTTTACCAGCTGCTTTTACCCCCTGGGCCTTTAGCCCCTTCTTCCCACAAGACAAAGTTTAACCCTGAAAGGTCATCCTAATGGCCAGACTAGGGGAAAGGGATGGATGAGCGGGGTATAAGATGTAAATATGATAAGATGGTGGGAGTGGACGATGGCTCTGCAAATCCCCCTTGGTGGCTAACCAAAACCCATGAATATCAACTTGCTAAGTTACCCAATCAATCACCCCAACAATGGTCAAGTGGATTAGTGTAACATCCAAGCAGTCATCAGAAATGAAAGGAACCTAATGCATATATAAGAAGGTTATAATAATAAAATATGACACATACCATGATACCTCAGACCAATTACCTCATGGAGCAAGAGTCCTCTCCGATGCAGGCCCAGGTCGATGGTGATGGAAACTGCTACCGCTGACAGGACAAATATGACGAAGAAGAAGAGAGATGGGCCCTCCAGGGCCATGCTCAAGTCAATCCTACTCTCGGTACTCCATGTCTGGGACCATGTGGGCCTCAAGACATGATCTCCTAGTTATCCCTAGATATCGGGGATAACATCTGGCTCCAACTCAGGGACATGTGCTAACTGTAGAGCGCATGAGAACCTCAGCAATCTCTGGCGTAGACCTGTATACCTACTCACACTTGAAAAGAAAGCATCAGCGACAAAAGGTGGGGTGGTATTGCCACCCCGCAAAATAATATAAGCATATATATGAAATAAAACAAACAAGATGCATATATAAAAGAAGCAAACAACAAATGCATACGGTATAATACACGGAACTGCCTACCTACTCATACTTACCTGTATAATAATGTCCCACCACCCTGGTGGGGTTTGAGGAGGCGTCCGCTGATGGGTAATGGGTGCCTTCTTCCTTCTAAGGTGGACAAATAATAAGAGCCATCTATTGATTCCATCCCGACCTTAAAGGGTCCGAGCCATGATTGTATACTTCCCTGTGCATTAGTAGGCTCTCCTTTTTGAATATCCCACATCCATACTAACTCTCCCTTCTTGTATTTTCGGATCTTGCGTTTTTCATTTCCTTGAATAACCCTGGTGTATTCCACTGAGGGAGGTGGGTGGGCTTCTGGAGTAAAAGTTTCTTGTTGGGACGGATGTATCTGCACATCGTCTTCGTTATTTGGTCTTTTCAATATTTTGACCATCCCTGCTTCTTTATTTTGAAATTGGTCTAGAAGTTGTTGGTATTCTTCTTTCTTGGGCCACTCAATCTAGTCAAAGTCTTCTTCCGTAGTAAAGGGCATATCTTCCGGAGAGTATTCTTGAAGAGTTTGTATCACATCCTTTTGCGGTTCATTTTCAACAAGGGCAACATCATGTACATGAGTTCCAGTCGGTGGTACGTTGAGTAACCGTCCAATTGTCCCATCCTTCAAAGGTAATCGCAGAAAAGTGAGATCCATTTCAAGGGACCCGCCTATCATAGCACCAAAATTTCTATACAAGAGCATTCCCCACACATCCGGGACATCAACAACTATAATGTCTATGTGAACTATCTTCTCAGGAAATTCTTTTAGTCGCACTTCGACGTTTTCAATTACACCATGTGTGGATATAGCCTTGGATTCAAATCCACAAATATTTATGTAAGGTCTGGATACCTTTAGGCCTATCTGCTGCATGACTTTGAGAGACATCATATTTGCACCAGCACCTGTATCTAATATGCAGTTGTTGAGATATTTATTATTCATTGCAAGAGTCATGAAGAAAGGAGGATTTTCACCGTAGTGGATCCTGAAATGATTTGCTTGCAGCATAATTGGGGGGTCCACAGGCTCAGTCGTTCCTGAAAAGAAGTTGTTGAAGCGTTCTTTAATGGAAGGGATTTTAATGGCTTCTTTCATAGGTACATTCACATGCATTTTGGACAAAGCCCCTTCAAGGTCAAAATCAAGTGTAATCTTTTCGGCTTTGTGATTTTTAGGAGGAAGAGCCTGAGACGATTTCGACTAATCACTTGTAGATTGGTTTGGGTTCCTTCTCCGATACACTTGGACTTCTTGCTTCTTTAGTTTCTCTCGTGATTCTTGATCCAAATTGTTGATTATTGCTAACCTTCATGCTCGTGTTGCTTCCTTCGGGGCTTGTTGATGTTCTTCGTCAGTGATGTTTATTTAAGGGCAGTCTGAAAAGAATTCAAAGTTGTTGACTTGTTGTTGGTCAACATTATAAGGACACTCATTTTCCCAATGTGCTTCATTGCACTCCAGACACCAGGGATTCTCATCCACAGCATTTGCAGAGGCCAAAGTATTTGGGACTTCATCTTCATTCTTCAGTTTGTAACTTTGATTTCCCTTTTGAAATGGCCCCTTGAAAGGAGGTCTAGGCTCCTGGGTCTGGGACTTTTCAAGTCTCACGATCCGGTTCATCATTTCCTCTTGATTCTTCATGATGCTATCTACTGAAGCTTGTAGCTTACCAATACGAGTGCACAGATCCGAAGTAGGCTCAGCATTGTGTACCGTCTTCTGCTTAACATCTATCTTCCCCCTAGGGTTGGAAAAAGGCTCAATCTTGGATGAAAGAATATTCCCTTCAATCTTTGTTGCAAGTTCTTGGGCTTCTTGAATGGATTGAGGATTTTTGTCTCTGAGGAGATACCCTAGCTGGCCATTGAAAGATCTAGTATAAATGTGTATGAGATAATCATCTTTCGGTTGATGGCTTGAGGGAATTCGCTGGAGTGTGGCTTCAAATCTTGTATGAAACTCCCTTATGGATTCATTTTCACGTTTGGCAATCCCATATAACCGGGTAAGCAGCATGTTTGGATCTTCCTTGATGCTCCACCTTCTGAGGAAGAGTTCTTCAAGTCTATACATGGTTTTAATGCTTCCATCAGGTAGGCTAAGATACCAATGTCTTGCGGCATCATAAAGGGTAGCAGAGAAAAGCTTCATGACCAAGTCTTCAGCATCATCAACAATTGGGTGAAGATGAAAAAATGCCCAGAAACTACTCATGTGTTCTTCGGCACTAGTAGCATCAGTAACAGTAAACTTAGGCAAAAACTTTTCATACTTAGGTGGAATTTGCCTAGGGTAACCAGGTATGGATGACATGTCTAATGGCCTGAATAAGGTAGATGACCATTGTCTCTGATTGTTGATAGGGTTTGTAGTACCGGTCTGAGAGGTAGACATGTTTAAAGGAAGTCTCTTTCCAAAAAGTGACTTGACAACAGGTGAGTTAGCAAGAGGCTTCCTTCTGAAAGTTAGAGGAGGGTTATTGAACCTCCTTCTGGTTTGTGGAGTCGCCAGATAGTTTCCCTGAAACTATCAAAGAATAAGGGGAAAAGGTAGTGGAGTCTCCAGGTAAGCTTACAAGAAAGGATTCTGAAACAAGGCTTACCAAAGGTTTGTCGTTGAGGAAAATAGACTCAGTGTTCCCCGGCAACGGCGCCAAAATGTTATTGCACAGTTTGTAGGGTAGGTTTAGTAGCTTGGAGGTAAGACTCAAACTGGCGTAACAAGATCTTCCCCACCCACTGTCACCTCGATGGGGAGCTCTTTCTATTCAGGGTGGCTAATCCCAAGGGAGACGTCCCTAGTAATCTCGGGTTTGAAGGAAAAGGATCAAGGGTTTAAGGCTCAAAGGTTAAGATATGCTTTCCCTTCACAGATTACTGCCAAAAGGATAGTCAAAGAGAAGGTATTCCACTGAAAAGGCACCTGTTTGCGAGACAAGACAATGATAAAACTAAAGTGTGCAGCAGTGGTTAGTGCTTCCAATGGCAATGACTATCAATAATATATAAACATGAGCATAAATAAAAGTAATTATTGACGAAGTCAATGATTGCAATTAAAGCTAAGATTCATAATGTCACTTCCTCAATAAATACAAATGATAGAGAATTCAATGTATAAAATCAATCCTTTAATTATCACAATGCATTGAATATCACAAATATGCTCACATATATAATGTTGTTGCGTCACTATGCTTACTAGAAGGTGACGTCAAGCTTGTTCTAGGTTAGTTTTGCTAGACTATGAGATGGATGCTTTGCTAATTAGGCCAATGAAAATAACCAATACCTCAAAGTTAATCAATGGATGACAATGCCACAACGTTTCAGGCCAAACAATAGTTCAAAATAGGCATGACATCATCTTAGAGTTAGGGTTAGTAAAGTCGCTAGGGTTAGTTAGGGTTTCAATTTAAGAGAGTTTGAAAGATTGTTTTAACTTGGAAAACTCAACGTTGCAATTTTAGACTAGTGCCTTGGGTTAATGGAGTCAAAGAGAGAGGCTAAAGGATTGGAAAGATTTAAACCTAAGGACGGGAGAGTTAGGCTTAATGGTGTTGCAATGGCAGGGCCACCAAGTCAAAACCCTAAGGGGAGGAGGCTCATTCCGGTGTAGCTAAAGCTAGGCCTCATGCTCCTCCCTCTTTCCTTAAGACTCTTTGGCAAAAATGGCTAGCTTTGAAATATAAATCTAGGGCTGAAAAGTGTTGTAGAGCCAAGGCTCTTCAAACCCTAAAGGTCAAAACCCTAGGTGTAAACTAAATTAGGCCTAGGACATCTTCCTTCTTGAACTTATATTCCAAATCTAACTCAGAAAAAGAAGAACTAGTGTAGCAATGGCTAGGCTATATTCTTCTAAATCAAATGGCTAAACAAGTCTTTATCATGGGGACATAAAGCAAGGACCTACTTGTGTGCTTTCTCCCTAGGGTTTCAATGATTAAGCATAAACATAACAATGTAACTATACATGTAAGAATTTTAAACCACAACCATTCAATCAAGAAGTTTTGTATGATAAAAACACTTACAAATCAATGATGAGCTTATCAAACCCTAGTTGTAACACCTTCCAATGATAAAAACACCATATGCATGCCAAAGATAATCCTTCCAAGTGTAGCGCCTCAA
>ML786935.1:40522-50703 GCA_009831015.1 Picea engelmannii
GGGGGTTCGGGGGCGAAGCCCCCGAAGCAAAAATTGCCTTGTAAAAGTATATTGTAATTTCATTGTAAATCTGGACCGTTCATTATAAGGTCGCAGATCTAACGATAGAGATTATGTTAGGGTTTTTTTCCCTAGAAGGCAACCGTCTTTTATGAGGGAAATGTATTATGGCTATGGATGGTGGTGAATATTGTATTCTGAGAGAGGAGATTGTGAGAGAAAGAAGAGGAAGTTACAGCGGGTTTTGTTGTAGGTTGTATCCCTTCATTTGTTGGATAATAATAAAGGAAGGACCTGGCAATTTCTCTGGTGGACGTAGCTCACACTGGGTGAACCACGTAACTCTGTGTCTCTCTTGTATTGTGTGTCTTATGTGTTTTGTTTCTGCATTTGTTTTATTTTATTGCTCTGCAGTCCTGTTTTTCTAACATTTACCCTTTCATGAAATACTTGTAACCAACTAGAGGCTTCTTGACCATTCTTTGGGGCATCTAACTTCACAAGGCCATAACTCCTCAACTATGAGGAACCATGTGGCGTGCCACCTATCACTAGAAACGACATAACGAGGACTATCCATCCATGAGTGTGTTACCTACATTTGCACTATCCATCATGTCCTTAATCCTAGAACAACTTTGGGTCCCATGACCACACCTCCAACTCTTGTTGGCATCAATGACAACTAACTCACCACCAATCTCGATCACAACTCTAGGGTATCGTGAATGCTCCAAGGATTGAAATCAATGACAACCAACTGTCCAACAACTATGACACCCTCCCATATCTAAATTTGGAAAATTGTTTAAGGTCTTTTAGCATTAGTTTATTTTGAAAAGGGGGGATTCAATGCACATGTATGAGTGATTATTTTATTATATATGGCTTACTTGGCATGATATTGTGACTTGTGGACCCTTGGAGGGCATACTTGCTTGTCTTTCCAGGTCCTCGACATGTGAAAGCTTGATCGTAGAGGCACAAGGTCACTTGGACCTTCACTTGGGGCAGCAATCCCACAAGTTGGATGATGATCCCCCTCTCCTTTGGACAACTTGGATTAGGGATGTTTCCTTTGGAGGCACTTGAGTATCCCTAAGAGGTGACTTGATAGCTTTCCCAGCCCCAACATTTGTCTTTGGAGGCCTTTTCCTTCTCTTTTGGGGCATGGTGTCACACTTGGAAGGTTAGGGTTTGATGGTTATGGATGATTTGATGATGACTTGGCATGCTTTGATGGAGGAAGACCATTGAACCTTGAAGAATTCACTTTTGGAGGCCCAACGTCTCCCTCAAATAGCTCAACGACTTGCTCACTATGCCAAAATGTCACCCCTAGAGGGCATGACATCATCTTTTAGGGCTTGCTTCTTTTGTAAAATTAAATTATAATTCGTAAAGGGGCAAATTAGGAGGTCAGCCTCCCTAATTTGTGTTTTACCCTAAGTTGAGTGGACAATTTTTTTTTACAAGGTCAAGTATAAAAATATACCTCGTCACTTTCATTTGATACATAACTCACTCGAGAATTGCATAAAGTTTGGCTGAAATTTTCACCCTACTTGGGAGAATCGCATCTCTCTCTCTCTTTCTTGTGATATTTGGATACTAGTTACTTATCTATTGGAAGGAAATGGTGGGTCGTCTCTCTTGGATGCTTGTTCTTGCTTTGTGGTGGAATATTCTTGGTAGAGGAGGGTTTATCTTGCCCCAACCTTTGTCTTTGGAGGCCTTATCCTTCTCTTCTAGGGCATGGTGTCACACTTGGAAGGTTAGGGTTTGATGGTTATGGATGATTTGATGATGACTTGGCATGCTTTGATGGAAAAAGACCCTTGCACCTTGAAGAATTCACCTTTGGAGGCCCAACGTCTCCCTCAAATAGCTCAACGACTTGCTCACTATGCTAAAATGTCACCCCTAGAGGGCATGACATCATCTTTTAGGGATTGCTTCTTTTGTAAAATTAAATTATAATTTGTAAAGTGGCAAATTAGGAGGTCAGCCTCCCTAATTTGTGTTTTACCCTAAGTTAAGTGGACAAATTTTTTTTACAAGGTCATGTATAAAAAGAGATCTTGTCACTTTCATTTGATACATAACTCACTTGAGAATTGCATAAAGTTTGGCTGAAATTTTCGCCCTACTTGGGAGAATCGCATCTCTCTCTCTCTCTCTCTCTCTTGTGATATTTGGATGCTAGTTGCTTATCTATTGGAAGGAAATGGTGCATTGTCTCTCTTGGATGCTTGTTCTTGCTTTATGGTGGAATATTCTTGGAAGAAGAGGGTTTATCTTGCTATCTTTTGGAATTGATAAGTGAAAATTTTGCATATTGTTGGTTTTTCTTCCTGTTCCATGGTTATTCTTGTATAAGCCCTTGGGGGAGTATAAAGGCATACACCCTCCACTAATATCTATCACATTTGTCTTGGATAAGTTAATTTGCAAGGTTGTTAGGAAGAGTAAAAAGGCTTAGACCCTTCTAGATTTACCTTGTTAGTTTTGTTTTCCCTGGGGAGTAAAAAGGCTTACACCCCTGGGGAGGTAACACAAATAGCTCTTACAACAAGAGATCCCATCGCCCAATTGATAAGGCACTAGTCTAATTTGCATTGGAGATCTAAAATCATTGTATTGGTATACATGAAAAATAGAGATTTTGCAATTGTATAAGTTGGAAGTTATTATTCATGTTATAAGCTTGCTTAATCCTCTAAGGCATCCTTTTTATCCAATTAAT
Source organism: Picea engelmannii (assembly GCA_009831015.1). Taxonomy (NCBI): domain Eukaryota; kingdom Viridiplantae; phylum Streptophyta; class Pinopsida; order Pinales; family Pinaceae; genus Picea; species Picea engelmannii. Next base: position 43,269 of record ML786935.1, read on the forward strand.
TATGTTGTTGTTATAAAATAATTTCTACAACCATTAGGGTTGTTGCAAGCTCTCTTTCATCGTCTGTTGTCACTCTCTCTACTACTTGAAATTGCAAGTAAATAGTGTTAATTATTATTCTTGTCAAGGGCTTTCATTCAAGTGTGTTTCTTATGAATTTAAGTGGCTAGAACTTGCTAATGTAGCAAAAAAATTCTACAGCCACAAGGATACCTTAATATATTGTTGATAACATCATTTTTCAACCATATTTTTCCATCAAAACTTGTGTCTAAATATTGGGATATTATCTACATGTTTAGGGCCTTATTACCCAATAATTATTGATGTTTTGGATGGTTGATTTTGAAGCTAGTAACATATTTGTTTGTTGATCTATATATTCCATATTGTTGCAATTTGGGACAACAAGGATTCTTTCTTGATCCCCTTGAATAAAAGACTTGTATATCTATCATTTGTCTTGTTATGGGCATGGCTAACATTGTTTTGTAGGTACAAAACACTTGGCAACCATTCACCCTTTCACGAGACTCTTTTCCAAGCCTTCCTTCACTTCTAAGTTTGACTTGTAGGGGTTTCATTCATCATCATATCACTTTCCATCTCAATCCCCTTAGGGTCACCAGGATTCCCCCCTTGTGGTGACTCATCATCACTAGAACAAGGGGACTGTTTATCTAAGGTGACAATGGGTAGGTACTCCCATAGTTGTCACACTTCCGTGGATTGGGTTGGGCTTTGTCCAAGCTACATATTGTGTGATAACATGTAGCATATAGTATAATCTTTTGTGCCACACAAATACCTGAATACTCTCTTAACAGTTGTCCAGTGCTCCTTTCCAGGTGTTGGCATGTATCTGCTCAAGACTCCCACTGCATGGGCACTGTTTGGTCGAGTGCAAACCATCACATACATTAGACTACCAACAACACTTGCATAGGGTACATGTGCCATATCCTCTATTTCTTCCTGTGTCTTTGGACATTGTTCAACGATTATCATTGCTCCCACAAGATTTGGCACCTTTACATGTTTGCAATCTTGCATGTTAAAACATTTCAAAAATGTTTCAATATGCTTATTCTAATTCAACTAGAGCTTTCTAGCTACCTAATCTCTCTTGTTCTCTATTCCCATAATGAAGTTCGTTGCACCGAGATCCTTCATGTCTAACTTGGAGGACAGTTGTTTCTTCACCTCCTTTATTACGTCCATGTTGTTTCTGATCAACAACATGTCATCGACATACAATGCTACATATATGAAACTCCCACCTTCTTTCTTGGAATATATACAGTGATTAACTTTGCTTCTCACAAACCCCACATTGAGGATGCATGTGTTGAACATTTTATACCACATCCTTGGTGATTTCTTTAGATCACAAAGGGGTCTCTTCAATTCACATACTAGCTCTTTCTTTCCCTTTACTATAAATCCTTCAGGTTGTTTCATGTAGATTTCTTCTTCTAGGTCCCCATGTAGGAACGTTGTCTTCACATCCATACGTTCTATTTCCAGATCAAATGTTGCAGCAATAGACATTAGTACTCTAATGGATGTTAATTTTGCAACAAGAGAACAAATCTCACCGAAATCGTCTCCTTTGACTTGGGAATATCTCTTCGCTACCAGTCAAGCTTTGAATTTCTCGACTTGACCTATTGTGTTCATCTTCTTATTGAATACCCACTTGTTGCTAATGGGCTTGCTTCCACTAGGTAATTCAACTAAATCCAATGTCTCATTCTTATGCAAGGATTACATCTCTTTGACCATGGCGTCCTTCAAGAGTCTACCCTTTGTCGAGTTGATTGCCTCCCTAATCGACTTGGGCTCCGCGTTAATAGTAGTTAACACAAATGTGGAACATAAGCATAGCAGACTATACCTTTTTGACTGGTTTTCTTAATTTTTCAAACATCCTTACTACTAGGGTCGATTGTTCCACCTCTTCATTTGATTCAATTGACTCATCTGAATCTTTGTCTTCTTCGTTCCTCAGTTCAAACCTCACCTTCTTTGGATTATTCTCTGTTTGAACCACTTCATACTTGAAATTCCTTCTGACTTCTCTGAAGATCACATCTCGATTCTACACTATTTTCCTTGATGCAGGATGCAAAATCTTGTATCCTTTCATTCCTTCTTTGTATCTGATGAAAATACACTTGACTGCCTTCTTGTCTAGCTTGCTGCTCTTTTCCTCGGGAACATGCACAAATGCATCACAACCAAATTCTTTGAGATGTGAAAGTGAAGGCTTCTTACTATACCATACCTCATGTGAAATCGAGTCGACTGGCACCAATGAAGGAGACATATTCACCAGATATTTTACAATATCAACTACCTATGCCCATAATTCTTGTGCGAGTCAAACACTATTGAGCATGCTCCTTGCCTTGTCCATCAACGTTCTATTCATTCTCTCAGCAACTCCATTTTTTTGTGGTGTAAATGGTGTGGTATTTTGGCGTGCTATGTCACACTGATTGCAGAAATGAACTAAATTTTTTCCACATAATTCACCACCATTGTCAGTTCTCAGCACCTTTATATTCTTATCTGTATGGTTTTCCACAAGAGAATTAAACTCTTTGAATTTCTCGAAAAAATATGATTTCTTCCCTAGGAAATATATCCATGTATTCCTAGAAAAATAATTTATGAAGGAGACATAATACAGGGATCCACCTAGTGAAGGCAATGATACAAGGCCAAACACATCAGTGTGAACCGATTCTAGAATCCCCTTTACCCTTGTCGCTCCAAACGGGAACCTCACCCAACTTTTTTTTGCATATATACAATGTTCACAAAAGTCGACTTCTAAATTAAATTTACGAAAATCTTCAACCACATCTTTTTGATGCATAGCTCGAAGTCATTTTTCTTCAATGTGTCCCATCCTCTTGTGCCATATCATGGTCGAGTTGAATTGATGAAGCCTTGTTGAGTTGGTTTGAATTGACTTAGCCTGAGTCGATTCGAGTCGAGTTGAATTCGAGTCTTCTTCAGGAATAACGATGTTGTTACGTCCAGTCGAGTTGACATTCCCTAACACCTTGTATAGGGTTCCAATCTGAACTCCTTTCATTAAGACCATCACACCTTTGACCATATTGCACATATCCTTCTGAAATAGAGTGTGCACTCTTGCATCACTCATATTGCTGACAAATATCATGTTTCTTGCCAAACCCAAAACATGTAGCACACCTAAAAGGGTTCTACTCCCCCCATCCTACAATATCAATCGAACTCTTCCCTGTATAACAATTCTGGTTGTCGAGTCATCCCCCAAGAACACATCTCCTCCTTCATACCGTTCATATTTGCAGAACCATTCTCTATGTCATGTCATATGATAGGATGCTCCTTAGTCGATCAACCAAACATCTTGATCTAACTTTGTATTGTTTGACGCCAGATACATATCGCCTCCTTTATCTAGAGTTGTCTTTCTCTCAGTCGATTGCTTCTCATCGGATCATGTACTGGCTTCCATTGCCTTTGACTTCCAGTTTCTTTTATAATGCCCAGATTTACTGAATTTCCAACACGTACTCGTTGACTAAACATGGGATTTAGATCTACCCTTTTACATAGACTTTCTACTTGAGAATTTGCCTTTATCTTTGTCAATCAATCGACCTCTCACCACTAATGAGTCTTTGGTAAATCCTTCCATGTTCTTCCTTATCATTTCTTCTGACAATAGAGATGCAACCACGTCTTCTAGTGATAATGTCGTTGAATTATTCCCTATAGCCATGACTAAGTTATCCCATAAATCTAGCAAAGAACATAATAGGCTAATACATTTCTCCTCCTTGGTGATTTTAATATCCACATAAGATAATTTGCTTAATATGATATTAAATACATTTAAATGCTTAGTTAAAAAACTATCCTCAGTCGTCCTCAGAAGATATAGTTTCTTTCTAAGGAACAACTTATTTACTAGCGATTTCGACTGGTACAAGCTTCCCAACTTATCCCACGGTTTCTTGGCCGAATATTCGCCTAAGACATTCAACAACAACGAATTTGCAAGACAAAGTCGAATTGTACTCTTTTCCCTTCACTTGGAGTTTCTCCCATTCATCCCTCCACATACCTGTCGAAATGGTACCTGGATAAACTAATGCCCATTATTCTCGATCTACAAGGAGATCTTCAATTTTAAGCTTCCAAAGCTCAAAATTTTGGCTATTGAAGTTTTTGATCTCTAATCTCGAGCTACTTGTCATTCTTTAAGCACAACTTTAAATATCTATGACTTACAAATCTTACTGGTCCTAGGGTTTAGCTTAGATCCAAGGTTTTTAAACCAAGCTCAGATTCCACTTGTCAGGAAATTTACACTTCCACGCTAAACCTAACAGAAGAGAGGAAGACATATTTAAGTTATAAATAAATGACAAAGCAAACAGATTTTGCCTTGGAAACCCAAACAGTAAAACCAACATTCCTTGAGCGCTTTGCTCTCTTGTTGTCTTATTCCTTCAGAATAAGAGGTTACATACCTAACCTTGTTCCACACCTAAGACACAATCAACATTATACCTTCTTTCTTTACACAAGAACAACCCTACAGCCAATTTGACTTACATCTTCATGAACTAAAACCTCTAAACGATTAATCTAAACATTAGTGATTAGATTTTATAGCATTACAACATGCCTTATTTACAAGCTTTACAATAGGAAAAAACCTAAAGAAAGACGCCAAAAAATGGTTACATATCCACACAGATCATTGGCTGCAAATCCCACGACACAGCAAGCTCTAGGAAATGGCTCTTTCTCAGTGTTGTGAAGGTCCCATGGTGACATAATTCCATTATCTGAAGTAACACTTAAATAGAGTCGCCATATGAGCTCAAGATTAATCGAAGATGAGAGGGTATTTTCCCTCAATGGAGTCACCAAATAAACTTATGTGAAGTTCATCGAAAGTTGATAAGAGGGTAATTCCCTTAACAGAGTCGTCAGGAAATCTTTGGGTAAAAGGGTTTGAGGACAAGATTTCCAAATTTCATTATGGGATCGGAAAGGATTCAAAATCCTCCCCGACAATAATGCTAAAAATGTTATTGCACAGATTGTAGTTTGGGCAAATCCCAACCCAAACCACAAAGTGTGTAACACGAGTGGGAACACCTATCATGTCACCTTAATAGATGTCCCCCTCGATTTAGTAAAGGACAAGTCCAACACAAGGGAGGCTTCCCGAGTGAACCTAGGAAGATTGTAAAGGGAGAAGCAAAGAGCTAGAAGAACACCCTTATAGGTGAGGTTAAAGTGAGACTTAAGGCTTGGGGGGGAGAGTCTTTGGAGTTGGTAAATGGTTTCCAAGGTTGTGTACCTAAAAAACAAAGTTAGACCAACCAAAAAAAGACTATATATGATCATATAAGCCTTAGAACCAGTGGGGAATCAACAAGAAAACAAAAGAGACAAGAGATAGTGAATTGCCCAAGAGGGCCGAAATTTCAGTCCAAGAGAGGGAGAACCCTCAAGTGAGTTATGATTTGTGACAAATGACTTGCCTCATATTTATATGAGGAAAACCCAAGTCATGTTTGTCCACTTTACAATTAAATCCATGAATTTAGGCTTAAAACCTAAGTTACAAATGTTAAATTGACAAGATGTCTTGCTTTTTTGCTCTCATATGCTACAAAATGACTAAAAATAACAAAATTATGGGACGTTAGCCCACTAAATATCTCTCCAAGGTGGCACGTGTGATGGAAAATCCTCCAAAAGTTAGGACATCAAGCTAGAAGAGTGTCACATCATCCCCAAGTCAAGCAATAGAGTGGGGATTCAAGCCCACAACACCACCAAATGTGCCAAAATGGTAACCTCAAAGTATGACATCATGCTCCAAGAAGAGGATGTTTGAATTTAAAAGGTTGACGTCACCCCTTCTTCATGTTTTCAGGCCACGTCCAAGTGCTAAAGTCACCATCCCAAGTGCAACGTTTATCTTCCAAGGCCTACAATGGGTGGGGTGCTACATCCATCTAGTGGGCTCTCAAGCCTATGTGAAGGTCCAAGTGGCTCATTTCCTCCATGAATAGATTTCACTAGACAAGGTCCTACAGAGACAAACAAGTACACTCTCCAAGGGTCCACAAGTCACATGTATCATGCCAAGTAAGCCAGATTTAATAAAATAACCACCCAAACATGTGCATTAAATCCCTCCTTTTCAAACTAAACAAATGCTCAAAACCTTATAAACTTCACCAAATTTAGGTATGGTAGGGTTGTCCTGGTGCCCTATTGGGAAATCCAATCCCCAAGTCAATGAATGTTTCCCAAGAATACCCTCTCTAGGTCATGTAGTGAATATGAGGTGGATGGGGGTATAACTTTTGTTCATGGGGTTCTTGATATATCAAAGGCTCATATTGTTTCATTTATGGGTGCCTTTGTGGAGGGTGTGGTGCATCCCTTGTTTGCAATGAAACCTTTTTCCAAGCCCTTCTATTTGCCATTAATTTATTATGGTATGAACATTGAGCGCTATGTGCAATGGAAATTAAAGATCATTGCAATGCCACTTGAAGTTAGGAACACATTGAGTGCCATATGCACTATAAATTAAAAGACACCGCAAATGCATTCCCCCAACAAGTGGGGAATTTATTAATTATGTGTTTTCCTTTTTAAAGGTCCTTGATTTTTTATGGGGAATCTTTTCATTGCTCTCAAGACCTTAGGGCAACCATACAGAGGGATAATTTATGGATTTTAACTTTTTCCAGCTACAACACCTCTAGGCCTTTAGCCCCTTCTTCCCATGAAATGAGGTACAAGCCCTTCTTGGGGTCAATAAGCACAAAAACCCAAAAGACGAGGAAACGAAAGGGAAGAGGTGTGGAAAGTGGTATGTGCAGGAATGGTATGATGACCCTTCAAAGAGACCCCTTAGTAACAACCCTTTTCCTGAGGATGACCCACTTACTAGGAAACCATGTCAACCACCAAGGTGAAATGAGACAAAATGTATAATTTCTAAGCAAATGTTTTCATAATCAAGAAAGGACTCTTTGTAACATGTTCAAATGATTCAATTATTAAAATGACACTTACCATGAGACTGGACTTGATACCTCATGAAGCAAGACATGTTGTCCTCTGTGGACCAAGCTGGTGTGGCGAACACTACTACATTGTTTACTATGAATAGTGATGTGTGGAGGAGAGGAGGGGCTTTGTCTTCTCAATGTGGGCTCAACTAGTCATCCGGATCTCAACACTTCATGTCTTCTATCTGAAGGCCTCGAGACATCATCTTCTTAGTTACCCCTATGCTACGGGGTAACATACCTCTTTAATTTATACCTTGTTTTGCACCCTAGTTGATTGTTCTATTCTAACTAACTAACTAGTCAAAGGCTTGGTCAAT
>ML786935.1:50803-72140 GCA_009831015.1 Picea engelmannii
AAAGACCCTTGCACCTTGAAGAATTCACCTTTGGAGGCCCAACGTCTCCCTCAAATAGCTCAACGACTTGCTCACTATGCTAAAATGTCACCCCTAGAGGGCATGACATCATCTTTTAGGGATTGCTTCTTTTGTAAAATTAAATTATAATTTGTAAAGTGGCAAATTAGGAGGTCAGCCTCCCTAATTTGTGTTTTACCCTAAGTTAAGTGGACAAATTTTTTTTACAAGGTCATGTATAAAAAGAGATCTTGTCACTTTCATTTGATACATAACTCACTTGAGAATTGCATAAAGTTTGGCTGAAATTTTCGCCCTACTTGGGAGAATCGCATCTCTCTCTCTCTCTCTCTCTCTTGTGATATTTGGATGCTAGTTGCTTATCTATTGGAAGGAAATGGTGCATTGTCTCTCTTGGATGCTTGTTCTTGCTTTATGGTGGAATATTCTTGGAAGAAGAGGGTTTATCTTGCTATCTTTTGGAATTGATAAGTGAAAATTTTGCATATTGTTGGTTTTTCTTCCTGTTCCATGGTTATTCTTGTATAAGCCCTTGGGGGAGTATAAAGGCATACACCCTCCACTAATATCTATCACATTTGTCTTGGATAAGTTAATTTGCAAGGTTGTTAGGAAGAGTAAAAAGGCTTAGACCCTTCTAGATTTACCTTGTTAGTTTTGTTTTCCCTGGGGAGTAAAAAGGCTTACACCCCTGGGGAGGTAACACAAATAGCTCTTACAACAAGAGATCCCATCGCCCAATTGATAAGGCACTAGTCTAATTTGCATTGGAGATCTAAAATCATTGTATTGGTATACATGAAAAATAGAGATTTTGCAATTGTATAAGTTGGAAGTTATTATTCATGTTATAAGCTTGCTTAATCCTCTAAGGCATCCTTTTTATCCAATTAATTATGTTGTTGTTATAAAATAATTTCTACAACCATTAGGGTTGTTGCAAGCTCTCTTTCATCGTCTGTTGTCACTCTCTCTACTACTTGAAATTGCAAGTAAATAGTGTTAATTATTATTCTTGTCAAGGGCTTTCATTCAAGTGTGTTTCTTATGAATTTAAGTGGCTAGAACTTGCTAATGTAGCAAAAAAATTCTACAGCCACAAGGATACCTTAATATATTGTTGATAACATCATTTTTCAACCATATTTTTCCATCAAAACTTGTGTCTAAATATTGGGATATTATCTACATGTTTAGGGCCTTATTACCCAATAATTATTGATGTTTTGGATGGTTGATTTTGAAGCTAGTAACATATTTGTTTGTTGATCTATATATTCCATATTGTTGCAATTTGGGACAACAAGGATTCTTTCTTGATCCCCTTGAATAAAAGACTTGTATATCTATCATTTGTCTTGTTATGGGCATGGCTAACATTGTTTTGTAGGTACAAAACACTTGGCAACCATTCACCCTTTCACGAGACTCTTTTCCAAGCCTTCCTTCACTTCTAAGTTTGACTTGTAGGGGTTTCATTCATCATCATATCACTTTCCATCTCAATCCCCTTAGGGTCACCAGGATTCCCCCCTTGTGGTGACTCATCATCACTAGAACAAGGGGACTGTTTATCTAAGGTGACAATGGGTAGGTACTCCCATAGTTGTCACACTTCCGTGGATTGGGTTGGGCTTTGTCCAAGCTACATATTGTGTGATAACATGTAGCATATAGTATAATCTTTTGTGCCACACAAATACCTGAATACTCTCTTAACAGTTGTCCAGTGCTCCTTTCCAGGTGTTGGCATGTATCTGCTCAAGACTCCCACTGCATGGGCACTGTTTGGTCGAGTGCAAACCATCACATACATTAGACTACCAACAACACTTGCATAGGGTACATGTGCCATATCCTCTATTTCTTCCTGTGTCTTTGGACATTGTTCAACGATTATCATTGCTCCCACAAGATTTGGCACCTTTACATGTTTGCAATCTTGCATGTTAAAACATTTCAAAAATGTTTCAATATGCTTATTCTAATTCAACTAGAGCTTTCTAGCTACCTAATCTCTCTTGTTCTCTATTCCCATAATGAAGTTCGTTGCACCGAGATCCTTCATGTCTAACTTGGAGGACAGTTGTTTCTTCACCTCCTTTATTACGTCCATGTTGTTTCTGATCAACAACATGTCATCGACATACAATGCTACATATATGAAACTCCCACCTTCTTTCTTGGAATATATACAGTGATTAACTTTGCTTCTCACAAACCCCACATTGAGGATGCATGTGTTGAACATTTTATACCACATCCTTGGTGATTTCTTTAGATCACAAAGGGGTCTCTTCAATTCACATACTAGCTCTTTCTTTCCCTTTACTATAAATCCTTCAGGTTGTTTCATGTAGATTTCTTCTTCTAGGTCCCCATGTAGGAACGTTGTCTTCACATCCATACGTTCTATTTCCAGATCAAATGTTGCAGCAATAGACATTAGTACTCTAATGGATGTTAATTTTGCAACAAGAGAACAAATCTCACCGAAATCGTCTCCTTTGACTTGGGAATATCTCTTCGCTACCAGTCAAGCTTTGAATTTCTCGACTTGACCTATTGTGTTCATCTTCTTATTGAATACCCACTTGTTGCTAATGGGCTTGCTTCCACTAGGTAATTCAACTAAATCCAATGTCTCATTCTTATGCAAGGATTACATCTCTTTGACCATGGCGTCCTTCAAGAGTCTACCCTTTGTCGAGTTGATTGCCTCCCTAATCGACTTGGGCTCCGCGTTAATAGTAGTTAACACAAATGTGGAACATAAGCATAGCAGACTATACCTTTTTGACTGGTTTTCTTAATTTTTCAAACATCCTTACTACTAGGGTCGATTGTTCCACCTCTTCATTTGATTCAATTGACTCATCTGAATCTTTGTCTTCTTCGTTCCTCAGTTCAAACCTCACCTTCTTTGGATTATTCTCTGTTTGAACCACTTCATACTTGAAATTCCTTCTGACTTCTCTGAAGATCACATCTCGATTCTACACTATTTTCCTTGATGCAGGATGCAAAATCTTGTATCCTTTCATTCCTTCTTTGTATCTGATGAAAATACACTTGACTGCCTTCTTGTCTAGCTTGCTGCTCTTTTCCTCGGGAACATGCACAAATGCATCACAACCAAATTCTTTGAGATGTGAAAGTGAAGGCTTCTTACTATACCATACCTCATGTGAAATCGAGTCGACTGGCACCAATGAAGGAGACATATTCACCAGATATTTTACAATATCAACTACCTATGCCCATAATTCTTGTGCGAGTCAAACACTATTGAGCATGCTCCTTGCCTTGTCCATCAACGTTCTATTCATTCTCTCAGCAACTCCATTTTTTTGTGGTGTAAATGGTGTGGTATTTTGGCGTGCTATGTCACACTGATTGCAGAAATGAACTAAATTTTTTCCACATAATTCACCACCATTGTCAGTTCTCAGCACCTTTATATTCTTATCTGTATGGTTTTCCACAAGAGAATTAAACTCTTTGAATTTCTCGAAAAAATATGATTTCTTCCCTAGGAAATATATCCATGTATTCCTAGAAAAATAATTTATGAAGGAGACATAATACAGGGATCCACCTAGTGAAGGCAATGATACAAGGCCAAACACATCAGTGTGAACCGATTCTAGAATCCCCTTTACCCTTGTCGCTCCAAACGGGAACCTCACCCAACTTTTTTTTGCATATATACAATGTTCACAAAAGTCGACTTCTAAATTAAATTTACGAAAATCTTCAACCACATCTTTTTGATGCATAGCTCGAAGTCATTTTTCTTCAATGTGTCCCATCCTCTTGTGCCATATCATGGTCGAGTTGAATTGATGAAGCCTTGTTGAGTTGGTTTGAATTGACTTAGCCTGAGTCGATTCGAGTCGAGTTGAATTCGAGTCTTCTTCAGGAATAACGATGTTGTTACGTCCAGTCGAGTTGACATTCCCTAACACCTTGTATAGGGTTCCAATCTGAACTCCTTTCATTAAGACCATCACACCTTTGACCATATTGCACATATCCTTCTGAAATAGAGTGTGCACTCTTGCATCACTCATATTGCTGACAAATATCATGTTTCTTGCCAAACCCAAAACATGTAGCACACCTAAAAGGGTTCTACTCCCCCCATCCTACAATATCAATCGAACTCTTCCCTGTATAACAATTCTGGTTGTCGAGTCATCCCCCAAGAACACATCTCCTCCTTCATACCGTTCATATTTGCAGAACCATTCTCTATGTCATGTCATATGATAGGATGCTCCTTAGTCGATCAACCAAACATCTTGATCTAACTTTGTATTGTTTGACGCCAGATACATATCGCCTCCTTTATCTAGAGTTGTCTTTCTCTCAGTCGATTGCTTCTCATCGGATCATGTACTGGCTTCCATTGCCTTTGACTTCCAGTTTCTTTTATAATGCCCAGATTTACTGAATTTCCAACACGTACTCGTTGACTAAACATGGGATTTAGATCTACCCTTTTACATAGACTTTCTACTTGAGAATTTGCCTTTATCTTTGTCAATCAATCGACCTCTCACCACTAATGAGTCTTTGGTAAATCCTTCCATGTTCTTCCTTATCATTTCTTCTGACAATAGAGATGCAACCACGTCTTCTAGTGATAATGTCGTTGAATTATTCCCTATAGCCATGACTAAGTTATCCCATAAATCTAGCAAAGAACATAATAGGCTAATACATTTCTCCTCCTTGGTGATTTTAATATCCACATAAGATAATTTGCTTAATATGATATTAAATACATTTAAATGCTTAGTTAAAAAACTATCCTCAGTCGTCCTCAGAAGATATAGTTTCTTTCTAAGGAACAACTTATTTACTAGCGATTTCGACTGGTACAAGCTTCCCAACTTATCCCACGGTTTCTTGGCCGAATATTCGCCTAAGACATTCAACAACAACGAATTTGCAAGACAAAGTCGAATTGTACTCTTTTCCCTTCACTTGGAGTTTCTCCCATTCATCCCTCCACATACCTGTCGAAATGGTACCTGGATAAACTAATGCCCATTATTCTCGATCTACAAGGAGATCTTCAATTTTAAGCTTCCAAAGCTCAAAATTTTGGCTATTGAAGTTTTTGATCTCTAATCTCGAGCTACTTGTCATTCTTTAAGCACAACTTTAAATATCTATGACTTACAAATCTTACTGGTCCTAGGGTTTAGCTTAGATCCAAGGTTTTTAAACCAAGCTCAGATTCCACTTGTCAGGAAATTTACACTTCCACGCTAAACCTAACAGAAGAGAGGAAGACATATTTAAGTTATAAATAAATGACAAAGCAAACAGATTTTGCCTTGGAAACCCAAACAGTAAAACCAACATTCCTTGAGCGCTTTGCTCTCTTGTTGTCTTATTCCTTCAGAATAAGAGGTTACATACCTAACCTTGTTCCACACCTAAGACACAATCAACATTATACCTTCTTTCTTTACACAAGAACAACCCTACAGCCAATTTGACTTACATCTTCATGAACTAAAACCTCTAAACGATTAATCTAAACATTAGTGATTAGATTTTATAGCATTACAACATGCCTTATTTACAAGCTTTACAATAGGAAAAAACCTAAAGAAAGACGCCAAAAAATGGTTACATATCCACACAGATCATTGGCTGCAAATCCCACGACACAGCAAGCTCTAGGAAATGGCTCTTTCTCAGTGTTGTGAAGGTCCCATGGTGACATAATTCCATTATCTGAAGTAACACTTAAATAGAGTCGCCATATGAGCTCAAGATTAATCGAAGATGAGAGGGTATTTTCCCTCAATGGAGTCACCAAATAAACTTATGTGAAGTTCATCGAAAGTTGATAAGAGGGTAATTCCCTTAACAGAGTCGTCAGGAAATCTTTGGGTAAAAGGGTTTGAGGACAAGATTTCCAAATTTCATTATGGGATCGGAAAGGATTCAAAATCCTCCCCGACAATAATGCTAAAAATGTTATTGCACAGATTGTAGTTTGGGCAAATCCCAACCCAAACCACAAAGTGTGTAACACGAGTGGGAACACCTATCATGTCACCTTAATAGATGTCCCCCTCGATTTAGTAAAGGACAAGTCCAACACAAGGGAGGCTTCCCGAGTGAACCTAGGAAGATTGTAAAGGGAGAAGCAAAGAGCTAGAAGAACACCCTTATAGGTGAGGTTAAAGTGAGACTTAAGGCTTGGGGGGGAGAGTCTTTGGAGTTGGTAAATGGTTTCCAAGGTTGTGTACCTAAAAAACAAAGTTAGACCAACCAAAAAAAGACTATATATGATCATATAAGCCTTAGAACCAGTGGGGAATCAACAAGAAAACAAAAGAGACAAGAGATAGTGAATTGCCCAAGAGGGCCGAAATTTCAGTCCAAGAGAGGGAGAACCCTCAAGTGAGTTATGATTTGTGACAAATGACTTGCCTCATATTTATATGAGGAAAACCCAAGTCATGTTTGTCCACTTTACAATTAAATCCATGAATTTAGGCTTAAAACCTAAGTTACAAATGTTAAATTGACAAGATGTCTTGCTTTTTTGCTCTCATATGCTACAAAATGACTAAAAATAACAAAATTATGGGACGTTAGCCCACTAAATATCTCTCCAAGGTGGCACGTGTGATGGAAAATCCTCCAAAAGTTAGGACATCAAGCTAGAAGAGTGTCACATCATCCCCAAGTCAAGCAATAGAGTGGGGATTCAAGCCCACAACACCACCAAATGTGCCAAAATGGTAACCTCAAAGTATGACATCATGCTCCAAGAAGAGGATGTTTGAATTTAAAAGGTTGACGTCACCCCTTCTTCATGTTTTCAGGCCACGTCCAAGTGCTAAAGTCACCATCCCAAGTGCAACGTTTATCTTCCAAGGCCTACAATGGGTGGGGTGCTACATCCATCTAGTGGGCTCTCAAGCCTATGTGAAGGTCCAAGTGGCTCATTTCCTCCATGAATAGATTTCACTAGACAAGGTCCTACAGAGACAAACAAGTACACTCTCCAAGGGTCCACAAGTCACATGTATCATGCCAAGTAAGCCAGATTTAATAAAATAACCACCCAAACATGTGCATTAAATCCCTCCTTTTCAAACTAAACAAATGCTCAAAACCTTATAAACTTCACCAAATTTAGGTATGGTAGGGTTGTCCTGGTGCCCTATTGGGAAATCCAATCCCCAAGTCAATGAATGTTTCCCAAGAATACCCTCTCTAGGTCATGTAGTGAATATGAGGTGGATGGGGGTATAACTTTTGTTCATGGGGTTCTTGATATATCAAAGGCTCATATTGTTTCATTTATGGGTGCCTTTGTGGAGGGTGTGGTGCATCCCTTGTTTGCAATGAAACCTTTTTCCAAGCCCTTCTATTTGCCATTAATTTATTATGGTATGAACATTGAGCGCTATGTGCAATGGAAATTAAAGATCATTGCAATGCCACTTGAAGTTAGGAACACATTGAGTGCCATATGCACTATAAATTAAAAGACACCGCAAATGCATTCCCCCAACAAGTGGGGAATTTATTAATTATGTGTTTTCCTTTTTAAAGGTCCTTGATTTTTTATGGGGAATCTTTTCATTGCTCTCAAGACCTTAGGGCAACCATACAGAGGGATAATTTATGGATTTTAACTTTTTCCAGCTACAACACCTCTAGGCCTTTAGCCCCTTCTTCCCATGAAATGAGGTACAAGCCCTTCTTGGGGTCAATAAGCACAAAAACCCAAAAGACGAGGAAACGAAAGGGAAGAGGTGTGGAAAGTGGTATGTGCAGGAATGGTATGATGACCCTTCAAAGAGACCCCTTAGTAACAACCCTTTTCCTGAGGATGACCCACTTACTAGGAAACCATGTCAACCACCAAGGTGAAATGAGACAAAATGTATAATTTCTAAGCAAATGTTTTCATAATCAAGAAAGGACTCTTTGTAACATGTTCAAATGATTCAATTATTAAAATGACACTTACCATGAGACTGGACTTGATACCTCATGAAGCAAGACATGTTGTCCTCTGTGGACCAAGCTGGTGTGGCGAACACTACTACATTGTTTACTATGAATAGTGATGTGTGGAGGAGAGGAGGGGCTTTGTCTTCTCAATGTGGGCTCAACTAGTCATCCGGATCTCAACACTTCATGTCTTCTATCTGAAGGCCTCGAGACATCATCTTCTTAGTTACCCCTATGCTACGGGGTAACATACCTCTTTAATTTATACCTTGTTTTGCACCCTAGTTGATTGTTCTATTCTAACTAACTAACTAGTCAAAGGCTTGGTCAATACCCTAGTCAATTCCTCCATCAGTTGCTCAATTGACTCTTTTAGTTTATTGTTGATTGTCAACTAATTATCTCTAGAAGCTCCAAAGGTGTGATGAACTAGCAAGGCCCATTGTTCGAACACCCCCCATCAACACAACACACTAAAGATTCATAAGGTGAAATTGCTTATACACCCCCCCTTCCCATAGTTACAACTCCCCAAAGCCCAAGCATACCCCAAAGTTTTACAAACTTAGATTATAAAAGTGGCTTCCTAAAAATATCATCATTCTAATAATCTATCCCACAATAAACAAGATTCATAACATTCTCTTATACTAATTGTCTCAAATAATAGGCATGAAGTAGCACATGCTTCATTTTATTGTGTGCAACATTGTTTTTTTCAACCTATGTGGTACTTTGATTATCATGATACACCATAATTGATATTTCGATTGGAAAGTGAAGTTCAGCCACGAGATGTCGAATCCAAACAATTTATGTGCTAGTATGCACTGCACCATGATATTTTGCTTCTGTGGTCAATATAGAAACTACCCTCTGGCTTTTTCAAGGCTAGACAATGGGTCTTAGGCCAAGTTGAAACACAACCAAATGTTGACTTCATATCATCTCCATCTCCGACCCAATCTAAACCGATGTAATTGACTAACTGCTTCATTTTGGCATTGCAATACTTTATACCAAGTTTATAGGTTCCCTTAATACAACAAACATTTATCTTTACAACTTTAAGGTGAATTTCTTGTCAATCTTGCATAAACCAAGAAACCATTGTAAAAACAAAGGATATATTGGGTTGACTATGAGTTAAATAATAAGGCTACCAACAAGTTGTCGATAAAGCATAACATTGAATCTCAAAGAATCACACTCTCGGTTAACTTCGCTTCCCCCCAACTGGTAAGGTCTAGCATATGTTTTACAATCTTCCATCCTAAATTTTTGTAATAGGTTCAACACATATTTAGGTTGATAAATAGAGATATTTTCATCCACTTATAGGACTTTGATGCCCAAAAAGATTGCAACAAACCAAGATCAATCATTTCAAGGTATCTATTAATTGCTTCTTCAAACCCACAATTAAGTATACATTGCTTCTAGTAATGACAAAATCACCCACATACAATGCAACAATCAATGTTTCACCTTTTACATGCAATACATAGATGTTGTGATCCGATTCGCAATGTTTAAAACCTACATCGAAGAAAAATTAGTTAATCTTTCCATACCATGCCTAGGGCCCTATTTTAAACCATATAAGGATTTATTTAGTTGGCACACAAGACTGCAATTCTTCTCAAAACTAGGGGGTTGCTCCATAAAAAAAAATTTAGTGAGATCACCATGGAGAAAGACATTTTTGATGTCCATCTGATGTACCTCCCATCCAAACTAAGAAACAAGTGAAAGAATTAGTCTAACATAGCTCATTTTTGCAACTGGTTCGAAGGTCTCAGTGTAGTCAATATCTTCTTGTTGAGAAAAAACCTTAGCTTCCAAATGAGCCTTATGTATTTCAATGTCACCTTCATATGTTAATTTGGTCTTGTAGACCCATCAACATTTTACCACATATTTCCTCGCATTCAAGGAACTAAATCCCATGTGTCATATTTCTTCATTAATGAATGATATTCATCATCCATAACATTCTCCCATTCAGGTCGACCATGTGTAGTATATGTATCTGGATCACATGCCTCTAGTACATATGTCATTATAGCAACACCACCATGTTGTTTTTGGATTTTGTTTTTTCTTGAGTTATTAATATTTCTAGCTTCAACTCTAACAACTTCAATTGTCTTGGAAACCCAAGTAGGAATATAAGCTCCAAATATTGAAGGAGTTCATATACCAAGGTCACTAGTAGGGATCCTAAGGTTTGTAGTCAATGTTTTTGTGGAAGGTCAACTATCGGTCAAGCTAGATAGAGATTTTGATCGTCTAGTTGAAAATCTTATAAGACAATCAATCAATCCATAATTCCCTATAATTTCCAATGAATCATCGTTCAAGTCCGAAGAAGAATATAATAGAGTAATACCTGAGATCTTCTCATCAAACACAACATCTCTTCTACAAATGATCTCCTATTTGACAAGGTCAAATAATTTGTAGGCTTTCGACTCTTCAAAGTATCCCATCATCATATAGGCTTGATTCTTCCCATCCAATTTCTTCCTTCTATCATTCATAATGAGCCCATGTAATGCATCCAAAGGTTCTAATATGTCCAACCAAGGGTTTCCTTCCACTTCACTTTTCAATTAGAGTCATATCCCATATAAAATTAATTGAAATCATATTTGACAAATAGTTTGAGTAGTAAACAACTTCTGCTAAAAAATGAGTCAACTAACCTTTGGCCTAAAGCAAACAATGTGCCATTTCGACCAAAATATGATTCTTCCTTTTAGCAACACCATTCTACTAGGGTGTGTGTGTTGACAATCTCTGCTAGGAGATACCACTTTTTCGACAAGTACCTTTCAATTCCTTGCTCACGTATTCTCCTCCATTGTCATATCTTAAACATTTCAGAAGTCAACTACATTAATTTTCAGCAAGTACCCTAAATTCCTTGAATCTTTTAAAGACATGATTCTTATTTTTCAAGATATCTACTCGATAATACTTGGAAAATCCATCAATGAAGGTCAACACGTACCTTGCACCAACAAGTGATGGTTTGTTCATGGAATACACGTCACTATGGAAAAGTTCTAGTTGTGTCTTTTCTCTCCAATATTTTCTTATTTCAATGCATCCTAATGATGCTTGCCAAGCATACATCCTTCACATACTCCATTAGAGGGGACAATTACAAGTAGACCAACAACCATGCTACATTTTACCATAAAGTTTAAGCTTCAAAAATTTAGGTGTCTGAGTTGTTCATGCCACAACCCGCTCTAGTCATTGGTGTGGGCTATGAGTGTAGTTGGTCTTTGGTCTTTCTTGGGAAGGTCGTATGATTTATATAGTCAATCCTTTAGGTCCAAGAATCCTTGAATGACAACGACCAATTTGTTCTTCATTTCCATCACAACAAACTGATTTGACCAAAATTCTACTTTCTTGCTAGTTTGGGTTAGTTGGGGTATAAATAACAAGTTTACACTCGGACTAGGTACATGATAAACATTAGTTATCACACAATTATGACATTCAATCTTTCCACAATTAGCATTAGTAAGTGCATAACCATTTATTTTATGTAGCCTCCTTAAATGAAGAAAATATAGAAGCATCCTTATCCATGTGATGGGTGCAACTAGAGTCGATTAGCCATTCACTCTAAGAAGTACGAGCATGCAATGTTAGAGAAGCATTAGAAAAAATGTATAGTTATCTGCCTTACCTTATAAAGTTTGATTCTATAGGTCGATAGATCTTCCAATCAACATCTCTCCTTAAAGTTTCTTCGCTTTCTCCTCCAAGTTCTTGGTCTTTTACCAACAATCCTTCTCCATGTCTTAATTTCTCGCAATAGTAGCAATTCGTCTTCATTCTACCTTTATTAGTTGAAGTCTTGTCACCATGCTTCTTTTTGTCAATCTGCTTGGCATGGTCATATCTCCTATCAATCTCCTTCTTTGTAATTATATCGAACCTTTCCCTTCAGTGAATAGGCATGTTCCTTGACCTCACGTTTCCCTTCATCGAGCAGTTTCTCCCATGCCTTTAAAAGGTAAACCACAAAAGGAATCAAAGGTATAATCCTTACCCATCATCTTTTTGGGTGGTCCAGCTAGAATGAAACATCAAACATAACACACCATATGATGTCTTCAGATTCATCAAGATGGATTTGATGAGTTGACCATCTTTCATGGGATAATATTTTTTGTATTTAACTAATCTCAACTAAAGCCCCTTCACACCAGTTGGATAGTCTTTAATTCTTTCAAATGATAGAGGATCTAGAGAGATCAATTGTTTCTCAATCTGCATAGCCTGACTTTCATTGGTTTTATCAAACAGAGTATTCAACTTCTTCTATATAGCATTTGGGAAGTTGATCCCGCTTATATAAAAGTGAATATTCCTAGAGATGTAGGTTGCTATGACTCTTATGGCCTCATCCTTCTTCTTATTGATGACATTTTTTGTTGGCCATCCTTTAGATTTTGAATTGTAGTCTTGGTAAACTACCATGGCACTTTACTCTTTGACAAAGTTTCATTTTCTTGTGCCCAAATTCCATAATTTCCATTCAGAACCATGGGATATGGCTTGGAACTCATAATGCCTATCTACTAATATAATCCAAGACTTAATGTGCAAGTTAAAACTGTGAATCAATCTATTAGACAAATCTGACTCATCAAGAGCATCGACAACCTCCATAAGACTTGTAGATAATAAGCTAGATCTCAAACCACTATCTCTGATACCATATTGGAGAATTAGAGGATTAGGTAGATCAAAGAGCTAGTATTCCAAGAGAGAGGTGGTGTTTAAAGACTTTGTTACAACTCTTAAGCACAACTGAGTATAGATCAACATACACAACATTGTAACAAACCAAAATGATTCCATGCATAACACATGATTCATTTACACACATAGATCAACCCATAAGGCCATCTTATATAGCACCGAGATGTAACCAACTCCCTTGAAGTGAGGAAGTTGAGGTCCACAAAGGGTAGATAGAGAACATAATGAGCTCCTTATTTTTTGCCTCGTTCTATGCCCCAGTATATTGTTCTATTCTAATTGTCTAACCAATTGAAGGCCTTGTTGGTCTCTTAGTCAACTCCTTAGTCAACCTCCCATTTGGTTGTAAACTAAATGTCTCTAGAAGATCTAGATGTGTGATGAACTAGTAAGGCTTGTAGTTTCAACATAATGATACGCTCGTGCAAAATGGATCAAGGAATACAAAATGTGATATTGCATGTCCTCTCATTTACTCATGATTGGTTATAACATGCAACTTAGTGATATCTATATAGACATACTAATCCAAATAGGGCTTCAGCTCCATATAAAGGACCAATTGATCCTTATATATTGATAATAAAATAATCCTTCCTATTGAATTATACCCTCTCTTAGTGAACAAGTTGTGAATGTCTCGTAGGATGTGCATCACTTATTTCTTTTGTGATGCTAGCAATCGTTGCATCACAAAATCTGTAACTGCATATTGTGCAATCTAAAACTTGCTCTTGTCCATATGATGTCCATGTGATTTAGAGATTTATGAAAAAATAGCATAAATACTTTATATATGATATGTTCTTGATTCATCCTTTCAAAAATGTATTTGAGCAAACAAGGATCAAGCACTTATGCTAGCACATCATATGAATATTCTTTTTCCAGGTTGTATATCCCATGGGAAGCCTCCTAGGCACTTCCCCTCATTTTGAGGAGTTACCTAGGGTAAACCCTAGATTCTTTAGGGCACAAGGTTAGGACAACAACTTGTGAATAAATGATGTATAGATCAATAACAATCAACTCATTAAGATCAAACATGTCACAAAGTAGGATTTGAACCCAAGTGAGGAGGGTAACAACTTTTCTCACAACTATTCGAGCTACACCCAATAGACAACACATCATATGGACATGTTGTAAGTATGGTATTATTCATTTAAAAATCCAAGGCTTTGTTCTTATCCTTTTAGTATTTAGAGGAAGGAATATTACATAAATAAATTCTACATCCAACTCACTAAAAAAATTGCAACTATTTATATTAATGACTATTGGTTATTTTATTTATGACATGAAGCCACTTGTATGGAATTTCTTGGTACGAGGTTCCAAACACATGTTGTATAACACTTCCATTTCAAGATGTATGTGGAATATATGACTTAATTTGAAACCATTTGAGCCCACTTTGGTATCTACCATGTCTTCAATGAGATTTTCCTTCTCTATAGACGACTAAGCAATTCATTTCATTCCTTATATGAATAAATGGGGTCTCAAACCATTCGTAAATAACAACTCAAGAAAATTGTGCAAGAAAAAAATAATATCATCATGGACAATAGCTTGGTAATTCATTATAACAACAATAATAAGTTTGAATCGAGACATTACCAATGCCCATGACGGATCCACTTGGAACAATCCCATATGTTGTCCCTTCTCCTTCTTAGTGTAATAATTTAATGTTAATAATCATTATACTCATGCTCAAATCACTAATTGTAATGCTCACCATCTTGCTGACTCATAACGCTTCAACTAAAACTTGTTATCCTTGTTCATTGTTTGATGCATAAAAAAATATAATACTTTACCTTCAAGCCCATGTTACATGCAACAAAGGTTTCTCATCATTGTATTCCTTACACAAAGGTTGGACTAATACTTAATTGAGCCAAGTGAAAAAACAAAAAAAATCTTATCTTCTAGTCCCACATATTCATTAAGCCCCGCACCATCATTAGTTCAAATAATTTCCAATATTGTCTCATCACATGTCCCACTATGCCACACCTCTTATGTTTCCAAGAAATACTTCATAGTTATGTAATGCAATAACATATCAAAATTTTTTAAACCTTCTTATACTTGTTCATTTTTAGAAAGACTCCTTGCCATTTGACAACCTAACCCATGCCACAATATATGTGCAAGACTTGTTATAAGATGCATATATAGATGAATGAATTGGTAGTGTGCAAGCCTTATGGGTTTATAACTATTTTTTTTTTGCCCATAAGGCTTAAACACCCCCTATATATAACCATTGTCAATACAAGTGGCATAAACACTAGTATAATGACACTTAAACTTATAGCTCAACCACTGTAGAGAGTTGCATTATAAATACATTGGGCATGCATACTAGAACACTTTCAAGGCTACAAAATATGTTTTTTTTTTCCCTTATGGCAAAAAAAAGTTTACTTTGACATATCCACTAATAACATGTTAGGCACAAAGAACATTCCAATAATTTTGTATATCCCTATATATATATATATATATATATATGGTTTGAGGGGTTTAAAGGAGTTAAAGAGTTTATAAGACATAACCATTATTATTATAATGCTAGTCACAAAGAGTATTTCAATGATTTTTTAAGCTAGACAGAGCATTCCAATTATTTTTATATTCCATGTAGAAGAAGATTGTGTATAATAAATAAAATCCACATTTAATTAGAGAA
This sequence comes from Picea engelmannii, assembly GCA_009831015.1. Taxonomy (NCBI): domain Eukaryota; kingdom Viridiplantae; phylum Streptophyta; class Pinopsida; order Pinales; family Pinaceae; genus Picea; species Picea engelmannii. The sequence goes on from ML786935.1 coordinate 66,318, forward strand.
GTCTCTTACAAACAAGGCTGCATGGCAGCATATACCTGCCACTATGTAGAAATTTAGAGAGCTATCTTGAATTACATATAATTATTACTAGGATTATAACATATAAGGATAATACTCTTATTATATTTATAGGTATTATAACATATAAGGTTAGTATGTAAATTCATATACATCGTTACTTTGAATATTTGTTAAATGTTAATTTAAATTTAGAAAACAGTTAGGAAGTATTTACAGCTACAACACTTAAAAGCATTTCAAAAGTGTTGGGCCTCGTTTAACTAGTTAGTGCTCTCAATAGAGATTCGTGATATCTGTCCAGCATTATCCGACAAGGCCTCGTTTAACTAGTTAGTGCTCTCAGCAGTTAATGCATTACAACAAATAGTACCTTGCAAATCCATCTTGCTAAGACAAGCTGGAAGCTCCACTATACTCAGTATTTTAAATGTGTTAGTTGGATGAACGAAAACAACATTAGAGGGAATAATTCTCGATTCCCCTGTAATGGAAGTCTTGTCCATGGCCATGAGAGTAATGTATGTCCGAAAATAATGAGTACACCGTCATCGCCTCTACAATAAGAGGTGAAATCTCTAAGCCAATGATTGAATAAATAAATAATTATTAATATTTTTAAAAAATAAAATAAAAATTTTGTTAATGTAAAAGTTTGGAATTAACTTAAAATTTAAGGTCAACTTCATACAAATAGGTAGTCAAAGCAGTGAACTCATCACTATATACCTTGCCTGGTGGCAGGTATAATAAGGCTTGCCCTCTTTATAGAAAATGAGCCTTTACTATTCATACCATCTTGTGGAAAGGTGATTTAGAGAATACCTCTGGTCATAAAGACTTTTTTTCAGCAAAATCGTGAGATAATAAACTATAACAATAAAAAAATTGTAGATAACCAATGCAAAAAATGTAAGTTATACAAAATACATAACATTACGAAAATTGGTGAAACTTAAAAGGAGCATTATTGTGGAATGGAATCTCAATCATGAAATATACAACTTGTTAGAAAAATAGGATCATGGAGCAATAAACAAAAACAAATGTGGAAATAAAACACAGAAGATATATTGAGTTTCTTTTCATTTCACTAGATAACAATAGCATAGATAGGATCACTGAGAAATACACAATCACAAGAGACACATCACTTATCCCGGGAAACCCTCATGGGGGAGAAAACCCAGCAAAAGCTTCCTTAATATAGATAGCCAATACAATGCCAAGAGATAACTCAAAAAAGAAAGTCCTCTCCAAGAAGTGTGCCTCTCTCTCTCTCTCTTCTTCTTCTCCAACTGCAGCTCCAAACTTGTGCTCTGATCATCAAGTGAGTGTGTGTACAAATGAGGCGTTGGCCTCTTTCTTTATACAATCTGGCAGGCACTGGAGTGAGGTGTCTTTTCACTGGCAGGGCCGACTTCTCAATCTGGGTGGTTATAACCACTTTAATATATTATGGGTGGTTATAACCATTTTAATATATTTTGGGGCCGACTTTTCATTTAGCCCATTACAATTAGGGTTTGACCAATCCGCAAAAGGGGATATGATCACTTACAATACCCGACATGATCAATCCACAAAAGGGGATTGATCTAATGAATAATACATCAATAATAAATAGAATACTCTTTGTAGTTACAATATTTCAGCACTCCCCCTTAACAAGAAGGGTATTCTACAACAACATCAAACGAGAGAGAGGGCAACATCATCAACAACATCTTGGAACACTGATTGGCATATCTATAAATCATAGAAAGTTTTTCTCATCATCAACATCATCATTCACAGCAGGGAGCTGGAATGGCATCATCATCCTCATCGGCATGAGGCTAAGGTAACATCATCATCATCTTCAACATGAGGCTAAAGTAACATCATCATCTTCAGCATGAAAGATGAAATAACATCATCATCATCATAGTCATCTTTAGCAAGGAGCTGAAGTGGCATCATCGTCATCATCTTCAGCAAGAGGCCGAAGTGGCATCATCATCATCAACTTCAACAAGAAGTTGACGTGGCATCATCATCATCAACTTCAGCAAGAAGCTAAAGTGGCATCATCGTCAACAACTACATCAACATGGATTACTATAACACTAATACATCATCATCATCAATAACAACACAAGGCTGATACAACATCAAAAGCAGCAATATCACAGCACAAAGGTTGGAGCATCATCAACAACAATAACATCACACACGAAGGTTGGAGCATAATCAACAACAATAACATCACAACACGAAGGTTGGAGCATCATCAACATCAGCACTAGGTTGAGAGTCTTCAGCACAAGGCTAACATCACAACACGAAGCTGGCAACACATCATCATAGCACGAGGCTGACACATCATCACAACACGAGGCCAGCATGTCATCAACACGAGGCTGACATCACAACAATTAAGTTGGCACATAATCACATCAATTAAGATGGAATCACAACACAACAATTAAGCTGGAATCTCAACACAACAATTAAGTTGGAATCTCAACACAACAATTAAGCTGACAACAACAATTAAGCGGGAATCTCAACACAACAATTAAGTTGGAATCTCAACACAACAATTAAGTTGGAGTCTCAACACAACAATTAAGCTGGAAACAACAATTATGTTGGAATCTCAACACAACAATTAAGCCAACAACAACAATTAAGCTGGAATCTCAACACAACAATTAAGCTGGCAACAACAATTAAGTTGGAATATCAACACAGCAATTAAGTTGGCAACAACAATTAGCTGGAATATCAACACAACAATTAAGGTGGAAGCACGGCACTAGGTTGGCATATCAACACAACACTACCCCCCTATTGAGGGAGGTCCTTTCGGACTATACCAAGCTTACCTTGAAAGTGCTCAAACTTTACACGAGATAGAGACTTGGTCAACACATCGGCAACATGTTCATCCATGCTAACATATTGGAGCTTTATGGCTCCTCTCTGCACCATGTCACAGATGTAATGATATTGGATCTCTATGTGTTTTGACTTGTCATGGAACACAGGGTTCTATGTTATCTTTATACAGCTTTGGTTATCACATAGGATCATGGTTGCTTCCATCTCTAGGTCAAATAGACCAGTCAACAACTTACGAAGCCATATGGCTTCACAACTAGCATAACACACAACAATGTATTCTACTTTCGCTGTACTGAGAGCAATGCTTGATTGCTTCTTACTCTTCCATGAGATCATGGTTGATCCCAAACTGAAACAACATCCTAAAGTACTATTCTTGTCAGAGACACTTCCAACCCAATCTGAATCAGTGTACCCACTAAGTCTGAAGTTATGATCTCCGACATTAATTGAGACCACAATCTAACGTACCCTTAAGGTACCTCATCACATGTTTTGCAGCAACTAGGTGAACATGTTTGGTTTCTACCAGAAACTGACTCAAGGTGTTCACGACAGAACATATATATGGTCTGGTGTTCATCAGACACATTAGCGATCCAATGATCTGTCTATACAGTGTGGCATCAATCAATTATGACGAAGTGTCGACCATAAGCTTCAGCTTCATTTCCATGGGTGTATATTCATGGACTTGCACTCCAACATATCAAATCTCTTCAAGATTTCAACTGCATACTTCCTTTGGTTAAGGAAGATCTTTGGTGCTCTGCCAAACTTCAAGACCTAAGAGATAATGCATTTAGGTCTTCCATCAAACTCTGTGGTGAGCTTCTTTTGCAATATGTGATGAGATTTTCTTCATCTTTGTTAGGGATACATCATCTACATATAGTAGTAACATCATTGGCTCATCATTCATAACCTTGAGATAAAGGTTAGAATCAACTTTACTCTTGGTAAAGCCCAAGCTCATCAGGAAACTGTCAATTCTTCCATACCAAGCTCTAAGAGCTTGCTTCAACACGTACAGAGCTTCCTTCAATTGGTAGACATGAGTATTTCTATCTTCAATCTTTAAATCAAAGTTTCTCATTACATTGTACCAATCTGGTACACTTGCTTAATGACAATTCAATCTGCATAAACATATGTTATCTCTATGTGCTTTCTGTAAGGCACTATCTGTCTCACTATCTGAGAGTATGTCCTCTACTCTCTCTTCAATTGTTCCTTCTAAAATCTGGGACTCTACACCTGCAGTTGCTATGAGGCTGAGAATGATTGCTTCATTCTCACTGTGGCTGCTAAAATCTAAGAGTAACACCTCTTATTCTATCACGACAACAGTTTCATCTGAAACTAAGAGTGGCTCAATAACTGATATTGAAGATAACTCTTCTTCTTTCATGGAGGCAACTCTATCTTACATTGTAGTCATGTCTCCATGACCCAACTAATGTACTGCACCAACTGCCACTTAATTTTAAATATGGGGATTACTCCCCCTGCATCTCATACTATATATGAATTATAGTTGTTCTGGTTGTCTTCATAAATACTGGAACTATTTCTTCAATTTTTGAAGTAAGTTTCTTGTTATAGTCTTCTCCCTCTTGTTGGGAGAATCCTCTAAACACACATCAGGCTTTTTACATATGCAACATGCTTGATCTGTATAGATCAATCTTGGAAGTCAATACTCACTTCTCTTCTAGTGTCACAGAAGAATCCATATTCTAGTCTTTCTAACTGGCTTCCTTCTCTGTTACTGAAACAAGGGAATCTTCCCAGGAAATTTCATATCTCCTAGAAGTTTCTAATGCTATGATCTAGTCTTCTTACGACATCTGTCTCCCAGTACTGGGAGTTGTTTCTTCATCTGATCCTTTCTGAGATCAGGCTTACTCTCGATTTCTTCTGAGTCTATAAGGACTTCATCATCTCTTACAGGGTATACTTGGTGTTGAATATCAAGTCTAAAGATGAAAGACATAGTCATGCTTCAAACGAGATCTGCTTCCCATTCTAATGTTCGGTCATATTTGGAGCCTTATGCTCCTTTCAATCAATCTTTATATGAGATACTCTGAATCTCAAGAGATAGCTTCTTCTTCATCTTCTTTGGTACATGAGTGTATGTGTTCATGTACATAGTCTGCTTCATGTCTCATATAGTATGTTGTCTTTAACAACCTTCACTTATAGCTTCCTCGGGGTTATCACCTGTGACCTGAAACAAGGTCAACAAAACAACAAGCAAGAATAATACTCTTTTGATAATAAAGCAATAGCACAAATAATCATCAGAGTAGCTCCTTTAGAGCTATCACTTGTGACATGTCTGAAGTAAAGATCAAGAGTAATAAATACAGTAGGAAATGAGGTCAACACTCTTATATTGTTGTGATCAAGCATTCCTCCATGGAAACTTGGAACTAATACAAGAGATTTCTCCTAGAGGAGATGTTAGTTTGTATCAGGCAAATGATTACATTAAGCATTTATCTCAATATGCTCACATGCTACCAAGTATAATATTCTTCAAAGACGGTTATCTCAAATATAGTGTCTACTTGTAACTTGTCATGTCCAACTTTGAATATTATCAATTTAATCAAACCTGGGACCTGTGGCCTCATCTTCAAGGGTGTGTTGCTTTTCTTCCAAGTCTCCTTCATTCAAGATGACGAGTGCTTTCTTCAACCTGTCTTTTGTACTAGGACAATATGTTATCTTGACAGAAGGTTGGGTTAGAGAATAAATTCTATGGTCTCAACTTTAATCCATCTAATACCTTGACTTTAATTTTGACCAAAGGTTAGTATGATGGTCATAGCTTCAACATGCAATCTAGATCAAAATAATGTCATAACAAATAGATGCATATCAGAATAATCAAACCTGGGTTGCATT
>ML786935.1:72190-85753 GCA_009831015.1 Picea engelmannii
TCTGAATGTGTTGGATCTTGAGATCCTTCTGGATCTATGGCAAGAGATCCCTTCTCCTGCAAATACCCTTTAAAGCTTAACCATTTAAACATGTGTGAGTACATACCTCTGATGGCATTTGCAAGTAGTGGCACCATCTGGTAGTAGCGGTAATGATCACCAACTCTTAACAACTTCAAGGGTGACTACAACTGGTACTACAGTTGATACTTCAACTAATACTGCAACTGCAATTGATATTGCACCTGATTCTGAGACTGCAACTGCAACTTAGGGTTTTATGAGGAAACCCTATTTTTTCAAACTTCAAATTTTGAATTTTTAATCTAGGGGATAGATGCACTGAGCTGAGGTGAGTAAGCTGGTGCCATCAAATTTCCGAAAATCCAAATTTTACCCCCTCAAACTTGACCAACGGATTTTTGGACCGGTGCTTCTGGATTTCTGGTACTTCTGGTTTTCTGGTACTTCTGGTTTTTTGGTTTTCTGGTTTTATGGTACCGATGAAACTAGGGTTTCACTTTTCGGGAGATCTACCCATTGAAAAGGTGCGTTGAAGGTGTCAAAGAATTCCTTGGGTCAGGGCACACTTTTCTAGATGGTTTTGAGGCTGAAAATTTTCTTCAATAAAAATTCCTAATTTTCATGTACGACAATAGTAACGTTTTTCTTCTTCTTGTGAAAGATGCTCTCTTAAGCTTAGCTTTGATACCATGTTAAGGTTTAAGTTATTATTGAGTTTCTTTTCATTTCACTAGATAACAATAATATACATAGGATCACTGAGAAATACACAATCACAAGAGACACATCATTTATCCTGGGAAACCCTCATGGGGGAGAAATCCCAGCAAAAACTTCCTTAATATAGATAGCCAATACAATGCCAAGAGATAACTCAAACAAATACAAAAAGTCCTCTCCAAGAAGTGCGCCTCTCTCTCTCTCTCTTCTTCTTCTCCAACTGTAGCTCCAAACTTGCGCTCTGATCATCAAGTGAGTGTGTGTACAAATGAGATTCTGGCCTCTTTATTTATACAATCTAGCAGGCGTTGGAGTGAGGTGTCTTTTCACTAGCAGGGTTGACTTCTCAATTTGGGTGGTTATAACCACTTTAATATATTATGGGGCCGACTTTTCATTTAGCCCATTACAATTAGGGCTTGACCAATCCGCAAAAGGGGATTTGATCATTTACAATACCCGACATGATCAATCCACAAAAGGGAATTGATCTAATGAATAATACATCGATAATAAATAGAATACTCTTTGTAGTTACAATATTTCAATAGTTCACCCAATGTGGGCTACGTCCACCAGAGAAATTGTCAGGTCCTTCCTTTATTATTATCCATCAAATGAAGGCATACAACCTACAACACACCCACTGTAACTTCCTCTTCTTTCTCTCACAATCTCCTCTCTCAGAATACAATATTCACAATAATACACAACTATAATACAATTCCCTCATAAAAGAGGGTTTCCTTCTAGGGAAAAAGACCCTAACATAACTTCTACCATCAGATCTATGACCTTATAATGAACGGTCCAGATTGACTACAAAATTACAATATTTGAATTGTGTATCCTGCATATGAATTAGGAAGATAATCAAGTTTCACAACCAGCAATCTCCCACTTGGAGACTGATCACAACAACTCCATTGTTGTTGTACCTGCTAGACCATGATCCACCTTGGACTTGGAAAATTTCTCATCTTCGCCTTCATGTTTGAAGACCAACTGAAACTGAGATTGAACTCAATTTCTCCTTGGTTACTCGCTTTGTTAACATGTCTGCATGATTATGGCTAGTATATATATTTTGTTGGGTATGTGTTTGCGCCAGGTGCACTATCGTTGAGAAAAAAAAATCTGCCTTGGGAAATGTGCTGCATATTTAGGTGGTTTTTCGACACATGGTTTCTTTGTCAATGGTTTTCTATTTCTGATTAAGGAATTAGGGTTTTTGACTAATCTAGGTCATTTGGTTAGGGTTTTGGATGCCGCTAGCTCCTATATGTATATGGTATTGTAAACAATGTATCAAAATGAATGAATATAGAATATGTTGGTTTTCTCGGTTTGGGTTTCCAGGTGAAAAATCTCTGTGTAATGTTTGTATTTGCCATTGTATATTTTATGTTCTTTTATTGAAAATTTGTTTGCAATAAATATTGTACAAGGTTAAACTCTACATCTTTTCCAACTTCAAATGTCCATCTTCCAAGACGGATCGTATGAGATTGTCCATGAGATGTATATGCTTAGTCTTCGAATGGAAGGTCAAGTTCTTTGAAAGATGAATGGAACTCTCACTGTCACGGTAAAACTTGTTATTCTCTTGCTTCTTTCTCAATTCCTCCATAAACCTCTGTAACCAAATCATTTATTTACTAGCCTCTGTAGCAGCAACATACTCTGCTTCCGTTGTTGAAAGTGAAACAACCTTTTGATGTTTCGAAATCCAACTTACTATTGTTCCACCTACAGTAAAAACATACCCTATCGTGCTCCTCCTGCTATCTTTATCACCTGCCATATCTAAATCAACATATCCCAGTAGAACAATGTCTGAATCTCCAAAACATAATGCATGAGTAGTAGTACCTATCAAATACCCGAGAATCCACTTTACCGCCTCCCAATGTTCTTTACCTATATTGTTCATATACATGCTCACAACTCTCACTGCATGTGCAATATTTGGTCTTATGCAAACCATCGCATACATCAAGCTTCCAACTGTTGATGAATAAGGGGCCATGGACATGTATTCTATCTCCTCCTGTGTCTTGGGACACATTTCCTTAGTTAATTTGAAATGGTTGGCCAAAGGTGTACTAACTAGTTTTGCATTCTGCATTCTAAACATCTCCAACACCTTCTTTATCTACTCACCCTGAGACAATGTCAAATTGTGATTTTTCATATCTCTTGTTATTCTCATACCAAGGATTTTCTTTGCAGCACCCAAATCCTTTGTCACAAATGAATTAGCTAATTTCTTCTTGAGCACATTTATAACCTGCATATTAGACCCTGCAACAACCATGTCATCTACATACAATAGCAAGATAATATAACTTCCGTTCTCTAGCCTTTTAAAATAAACACAATGATCAAAATGACATCTACTATAACCTTATTCTATCATAAACCTGTCAAACTTCAAATACCACTACCTTGGAGCTTTCTTTAGGCCATACAAGCTCTTCTTCAACCTGCATACCAAATTCTCATTTCCTTTGACCTCGGACCCTTGTGGTTGTTGCATATAAATATCTTCCTCCAAATCCCCATGGAGAAAAGTTGTTTTTACATCTAACTATTTAAGATGCAAATATTGTATTGCCACAAGACTTAAAATAGTCCTAATTGAAGTCATCTTAACAACATGAGAAAATATTTCATCAGAATCTATACCTTTCTTTTGTGCAAACCCCTTTACAACAAGTCTAGCCTTGTATCATTTTTTTCCTCCATCTTCGTCCTTCAACCTGTAAACCCATTTATTCTACATTGCTCTTTTTTCTGTGGGTAACTAAACCAAGTCCCAAGTATGGTTATTAACCAAGGAGTCCATTTCCTCTTTCATGTCTCCCACTTCTTTTTATTTTCTACCTGCATTGCCTCTTCATAACTTTTTGGTTCACTAGAATCAATCTACAATAAATTATATAATGAAGGAGAGTATCATTCAGGGGTCCTACTTAACCTGGTAGATCTTCTAACAACACTTGCAGGAGTTTGATGTACATGTTGTTCATGTTGTTGTACATTTTGATTTTCTGGCACCTTTGGAATTTATTTTTTAGTGATCTCATCAAGCACTGTGTTTTTTGTTTTTTGTTTTTCCTATTTCTTTCCCTGCAATTGATCTTTGTACATGACATTCTCATTGAATATGACATCTCTACTCCTAATGATTTTCTGATTTTCATAATCCCATAAAGGATAACCAAAATCATTTACATTGTATCCAATAAAGGTACACTTCTTGGATTTCTCCTCAAGCTTTGTTCTATTTTCTTTATCAAGATGGACAAATGCTTCACAACCGAAAGTCTTCAAAAATGAATAGTTTACCTTTTTACATGTCCATGCTTCCTCTGGAATTCCACCATCCAAAGGGCTTGAAGGTCCTTTGTTTAGTAAGTAAACAATAATATCTACAACATCTCCCCAGAATTGTAAGGGCAACCCAACTTGCAATCTCATACTCCTTACACGCTCCATGATTGTTCTTTTCATCCTTTCTGACACACCATTTTCTTGTGGTGTTTCTAGAATTGTCTTTTCTCTACAAATCCCATGGTATGAACAGTAATCATCAAACTCCTTGCTGCAATATTCACCTCCATTATCTGATCTGAGACACTTCAACCTTTTTCCTGTCTCATTCTCAACCAAAGCTTTCTATTTCTTAAAAGTATAAAAAACATCAGATTTTTGTTGAATGCAATAAACCCAAGTTTTTCTAGTTGCATCATCAATAAAATTAACATAATAATGAGAGACACCAAGATGATACCTAAGCTAGTCCCCATACATCTGTATGCACAAGCTCTAACCTTTCACTCTTCTTTTCTTTTCCGACTCTAAGAAATCTAACTCTCATTTGTTTCCATAAATACAATGCTCACAGAAATCCAAATCAATTTGTTTAAGATCTCGTAACAAATTTCTTTTGTGAAGTATCTGCATCCCCTTCTCACTCATATGTCCAAGCATATGATGCCACAGTGTTGTATCCACTCCTGTAGAAGCTAAAGAGATAGAAGAGTCAATATTACCAATACATAAATACAATGTACCTACCTTCTCTCCTTTTTCTATCACCAATGATCCCTTGGTGACCTTCTATGCCTTATTTATAAATATGGATATACAACCTTCACTTGCCAATTGTCCTATTGAAATTAGATTTTTCCTTAGATCTGGAACATGTCTTACCTCTTTCAACAATCATTGGTTTCCATTCTTTTGTTTTATTTGTACCTTATACATTCCAACAATTTTGCATGGTGCATCATAACCCAAATGAACCTATCCAAAATCACCTTGAACATAATCTAGAAAAAATTTCTTATGGGGTGTGGCATGAAATGAAGCCCTTGAATCTACTACCCAAGACTCGGAAATATTATCTACAAAAATAATCAAAGCATCTTATAACACATCACATGTTACATTTTCTTCCTGAATTTTCTCTCGTTGTCCATCTCTTTGTTTCTTTGGAGCTCTGCAGTCTTTCTTCAGATGTTCTTTCTTCCCATAGTTCTAGCACTCTATCTTTCCCAGTCTGGAATTGGATCTGCCCTTCCTAGAATTCCCATAGTTCCCCGAGCCCTTTCCTCTATCCTTTTGTCTTCCCTTGTTCTCCACGGTCAACACATTACCTGATGTCTCACCTGTGCTTTTCCGTCACATTTCCTCACTAAGAATAACACCAACAACAACATCATATTTTAGAGTGTTTGAACCAGAGACATAGTTACTTATATCCATGACCAAGCCATTCCATCTTTCTGGCAATGAGCATAGGATTATAAGATCCTTGACCTCAACATCAAAGTCCATTTTTATATAACTTAGTTGATTAGTAACCTTATTAAATTCATTTAAATGATCTACAACAAACCCATCTTCTGACATCTTCATATTAAATAATCGCTTCATTAGAAATACCTTATTAGATTCTTAGGGTTTTTCATATAGTTTAGCCAATGCGTCCATCATCTCCTTCGTTGTCTTTTCTTTTGAAATATTGAAAGCCACCGATGTTGCTAGGCTCAACCGTATTGTTCATAGTGTCTTTCTATCAAGAACCCCCCATTCTTCATCCTTCATGGTCGTCAACTTCTTTTCTATTTCTCCCAATGGTAGGAATAGGTCCTTCTGATATAAAAAATTCTTCCATCTGCATCTTCCACAACTGGTAGTTTTGACCGTTAAATTTCTCGACCCTAAACTTTACATCTTCCGCCATTGCTCCCACTCGAACTAGGAACCCTCTTTTCCTGCGAGTTACCTTTCGCTCTGATACCAGTTGTTAGAAAAACAGGACCGCGTAGAAATAAAATAAAACAAATGCGGAAATAAAACACAGAAGATACAAAATACAATAGAGACACATATATACGTGGTTCAACCAGTGTGAGCTACATCCACCAGATAAATTTCCAGGTCCTTCCTTTATTATTATCCAGCAAATGAAGGGATACAACCTACAACACACCCATTGTAACTTCCTCTTCTTTCTCTCACAATCTCCTCTCTCAAAATACAATATTCACAATAATACATAGCCTCAATACAATTTTTCCATAAAAGAGGGTTGTCTTCTAGGGCATAAAACCCTAACATAACTTCTACCGTCAAATCTACGACCATATAATGAACGATCCAGATTGACTACGAAATTACAATATTTGAATTGTGTATCCTGCATATGAATTAGGAAGATAATCAGGCTCCACAACCAACACAACTTTGGTAGTTAGAGTTGGAACTGATATGGATGTTCTCATTAGAACAAGGGAGGATGTTATCACATCAACCCAAAGACTTGCACCCCAAACACAATTTCTGAATTGACATGCCTTTTGGTGCATGTAATGCTTTATAAACAATCTTTGTGTCATAATTATTATGCATGTGAGATTATTGACAACACGCTCAATTAGAAGGAGAATATTAACATGGAACAAAATTCCAATCATGGAATATGCAATTATAATAGTAAGACCTACAATTAATACGAGCATAACATATATAACAACCATAAGATGAAGATGACTCATAAACCAAGACATCAAAATCATGGAATTATTACCACATGGAGGGAAGATGTTATTAAAACAAGTGTTGCATGGCAGCATAGTCCCTGTCGGGTTGGAATGGGAATAAATGCACTGTTATGGCGGGACCGAGGGAGAAATAGAATTCCAAAACAATAGAGACACATGGGAAGCAGCTTGAAGTACATGTTGTATCCATGCAGAGGATAACTTGTGCCAGTGTGTCACACGCCAGCCATAAGACATTGGGTTAGTACATGACCCCCAAACAACCTCCTGAATTAGTTAATCATAATATTATATTAATATGTGGTTAATATGCGAATGAGACAGTTTTTTCCTTGGGCATGTATAGTTCAAATATGGGACTTAGAAAATTTATGTCTCAATGACTTGAAATAAAGGTTCCTAAAATCACACACATTAAACATTCAAATATAATAAACACAATTTTCTAACATCCAACATAGTTGAAGAAAAAAAAACTAGCATTCTAAAAGCATCCCACAAGGCACTATCAAAATTGTTCCCAAGCACTATCGAAATTGTTCCCAAATTAGTTTTTTTTTAAATTTATCAAAAATTAAAATGTATGTTACATATTTCTGGAATTTGTTCCATATTTCTGGAAATTTAAATGTGTTTGTCATATAGACTAGGATTGGGGCTCCTGTGGACCATAAAAGAAGTAAGTACAAGAAATAGGACTGTAGAAATAAGAAGTACGCGATGGTAGAGAGGAAGACCTGAAAAGAAGTAATTGGAAGTTATGAGTCTTTGGTTAGAGATTTCTATTTAAAGAGATAAAATATCTGGATTGATAAAGAAAACAAGATGTGATCAGTATAGACTTACTATGAAGTTGATGCCTTTTTGTTGCTCTCGTCGACGACCACTAGAATCGTGCCAACTGGTTACTGCACTTTGTCTGTGAGCTTGTCCATTCTCCTTTGGAGCCATTCTTAAATGTAGCTTCTCATGGAGGCCACATTGATTTCATCCCGAATTTCTATGTCGAAAAGTTCATTTTCTAATTTCCTTATATCCATAGAAATACTATGCAAAGCCTGTTCAATTTCTTCATTGTGTGCCGAATAGTCCACTAGCTAGTTCTCAACGTCATCTTCACCATATTCAAGGATGTCGTAAAAAATTTCTAAAGACAACCCCTTTAAAATATCAACTTGTTCATCAAAGGCTTGCTTGGTTAAGGACAAGGATTTGAAGATTAAGTTTGCATCTTGAACCTCGTTGGTACTTTCGGCTAAGTCTATTTGAGTCAGGTTTATGAATAATTCTTCTTTCCCTGATATGGCTTGTTCACATGATTCGACAATGAGCTGCAGGTTCTTAACTTTCTCTTTCCAACATGCTTTTAATTGTTTGATCTGGTTTGGGGAGGGGAGATCCTCTTGTCTTCTTTTCAGATCCGAGTTGTTAATGACATGGTTGGCAAAAGGGATTGCCATCTGTAGATACAAGCATTCTTCATTTTTTAAATTCATCTGCAAATGTTCGTGCAAATCATTTGCCCTCGTTCGAAAGGAAGCTATATTTTGTGATGTTTCTCAGGATTCAGTAATTAGCTACATTCTTTTCTTAATATTCTTCTCTACATAACCTCTACAGGATGTGACGAGGCTGGAGGATCCTTTTAACTTGGCTGCAGAGGTGGCAGGCACAGTTTTTGCTAAAGGACTAGAAACCACTGGGGTAGGAATCAAATGATCCTCCAATTCCTTGATTCAGTCGTTCAGTCCGACATTCTTTGCTTCAATTCCTCCAATTGAATCATCAAGAGCATCTGCGGTTGCGCGGTGAAATCGAGAGATTTGGGATGGCTGCATTTTCCTAAAGTTAATATATGAACAAGATTTCCCTTTCTTATTTGTTACATATCTCTTTTCAATAATTAAATTTTTAGATTGGTTGTCAAAAACAGTGCTCTGGAATACGAAGGATTCATCTTTGTCAAAAATGTCGGTCTCAACTATTTCCATTGTGGAACTATGGTGCATCCCGTCCGCGGGCGGATCAACTTTGTGGAACACGACATCCACAAAAGTTTTAAGTTGCATGTCCTCACCTTCAGTTTCGGGCTCTTCCGCCTACTCTACAATGTTTTTTCTCTTCTTCGTCACAGAAAGCTTGTGAGAACTATCAATTTTTCTGCGAGGAGGGTTCTTAACTCCTCCTTCGTTTGAAGATTTATGGGTTGATTTCTTACTAGGGTGGGTCATTGAAGCGATGCTCTATGATGTCATGCTCTTGGGAGTATTGGCGAAGGACTTGACACTCTTCTCACTGAAGCCTTTTCCCTGTTGTCTGTACAATTTAGTTGTGCTTTGCAATGTCTCTACATCGCCATCATTAGGAGCAGGATTGTTGTCGTCATTGTCTCTGTCTTTGGTCTATGGATAAAAGACATGCTAAATCCAATTGATAGTAAATGTTCTTGAAAAATCCCATTAGGGTCGAACCCTCTTATCCCTTCAGCATATTTTAGGTTCAAGTTCTTGAAATGGCCTGCAAATTCGTCAATCTTGTTGACGTTTCTGAACACGAAGTCCTTGACTTTCCATGGCAGAGGAATGAATTGTTTTTTTCTCTTGCCATGGAAAAAATGCAACCAATAGTTGTATTGCCTTACTATTTATGTAACAAACATCTTGTTCGTGTCTGTGATGTGACATGGAAGGAAAGCCAGATTTTCCTTGGAGCCAAAGATCATTATTACACTGTAATTTTCCTTTCGTTCAAGTGTCTCCTTCATGTCCAAAAACTTGGTTGCCTGGCCAGACATCTGGGGAGCATCCTTTCTTAACAACAAATCTTTGAAAACCAAGACAAAGTCATTAAAAACCTCATAAAAATAATGGGAGGCCTTGTGCCTCCACAAGGCCTGGTATCAGAATGTTACTCAGTCGAATTCATAGTTTATTTTCTTAGACAAAGATAGTTTTGGAAACAAACAACAATGTGCTATTGAGAAAATCAAGTAGGATGACATATAAAATTTATTCTCTTCTTTGAATCGTGATAGTTGGGAACATATTCCAATGGAAACTAGCTTCCCCCAATCAAAAATGAATTGTTCCTTGACTGTGAAGTACAAAATATAAAGAACTATGCGGGAAATGCTTATCGTGGATTCTTGTAAACAACCAAGCAGTTTTCGAGAATGGATTTCTAAACGAATTGGCCTGCAACTTTGTGATATCTTCAGGAACTATTGTCCAGTCTTCAAGGAAATCAGGTAAGAGGTCCAACCTGTTATCATGTTTTTCTAGGAACTACTTGCAGTCTTGTCCTCTGAAGGTCAGTGTTGGCTCCGACAATCTTAACATCTTGTAGAAGATGTGAGGTGACAAAGAAATAAGAGAATGGTTGCACAGTGGAATAATTCTTTGGCTTGAAATATATTTTTCGGCCCACCAAGAGACCACCTCCTTATAGTAAAAAACTTCAGGGACGCAACCTGCACAAGCGATTCCAGAGGTCCAAATCACTTCATTATGGGTGGAATGGGATGAATAGTAAGAGTATGCCATGGACCATTGGAAGTTCTGGTCCTCACATCTGAAGATATTTATTGTATCTCCACAAAATTGTTGTCGAGTTGTTGCCAAGCCGAGGATCCGCGAAAGAGATTCCATGAAATGGGCAAGTATGGAAAGCGGTCGGACGAGCTTCGAACTAGGGTGACAATGGTTCCCCAGGAGACATGACTTCTCCAGGGTCAAATTGTGTGCCTCGAAACTTTTGAGTGCAAAATTTGTACCACAGAAGAGGGGATGATGTGGGAGTCCGACGGTCAATTTGTATATGGCAGAAGTGTGGGAGATCTCCTCGAGCCTTTCGCTCATTAATGACATGTTTAAGGTTCTTGCATGACGAAGTGTTAGCATTAAAGCTTGCCAATTGCATATCCATAAAGAAGTACGAAGGTGGCGGGGACATGGAACATCAATTAAGGAATGGCTAATTATCGAAAGCGGTTGGTCAAGCTTCAAAATAGGGCTACAAGATACAACCATCAAAGGTGAGGGACTGAGGGTCAAATCGTATCTCTCAGAAGTGTTGACTGCAGAACGTGTAACACGAAAGAGGGCATGATGGTACACTCCTGTGGGCAAATTGTATATCGTGGAACTCCAGGTACTGTTTGCTAGTCGCGGAACACTGGAAACACAATCCTGAGCCCGTCAGTCCGAGAACACACAATTGAAAATTTGTTTAAGTATGGAACATGGAAACAATAGGCCATACTTGATATATAGTTGCTGCATCATATGCAACCATGGAAATGTACCACGTCATGAACATACAACCAACTTGCGGCTAAGTATTGAAAGGAATGATGGACGGTCGGGCTCATAACGGGGCATTCCAACGAATAAATTGTATATCGCAGAACTCCGGGTACTGTTTACAAGTCTTGGAAGATTCAAAACACAATTTTGAGCCTATAAGTCCAGGAAATCGCAATCGACTTATTTTCGCTAATATATTGAAATTTGTAATATATTTCGCATTGTCTGGCAAGATCTTCTTTGCATGTTCCTGGACAAGGTTTCCCCAGAAGACGTGAGGCCCCGACGGTCAAATTGTATCGCTTGAAACATTTGGATGCATAATGTGTAACACGGAAGAGGGGACGATGTGGGAGTTCGACAATTAATTTGTATATCGTGGAGGTCCGGGTGTTGTTTGTAGGTCACAGAACAATGGAAGTTAATATAGAGGTCAGAATAATTAATGTGCATTGGGAAAGGCGCGATTGTGGCAGGGATGGAAGGGAGCCATAAATGGTTTGAAACTTTTTATGAGCCTCGGTAAAGTGAAGCTTGTGAGTTGGAAAAGCCTGAGGTGGAATTGTAGATCACGAAATATTTTGGGTGCAAGATGTATATCACTGAATAGGTGGAAAAATTTTGCGAACGACGGTCGTTCCGAGTACTGTAAATGGCAGTTTAATGCGTGTTAATGGGAGATGTACTCGAGGTTTTTTGCTTGTTAATGCCAATTGTTTCATACCAGTATTTTCAGTTGTCACTAGTAAAGCCATAATTAATGTGCATTTGGAAGGGTGCGAAGGTAGTGGGGATGGAAGGGAGCGATAGATGCTTTGAAACTTTTGTGAACCCTGGTAGAGTGAATCTTGCGAGTTCGAGGAGTCTGTGGTGGAATTGTAGATCACAAAAGTTTTGAGTGCAAGATGTATATCATGGAACAAGCAGCAATAGAGTTCGAAAGTGAGAGCCCCGACAACTACAGCCATAAAATTGGCTAAGTATGGAAAGGAATGATAGTCGGTCGGACTCGTCATGTGAGGATATAGATGGAGATGAAGATTTCTCAACCCGCGAACCCGGGAACATGCGATCATAAAAAGGTGACTAAGTGTATAACCAAAAAAGGATAATAGACGGGAAGAAGAAAATGGAAAAAGGGCTATGTATATCATAGAACAACATCTATTGTTCGTTTATTAATGCCAATCTTTTCGAACCACTGGTGAGTTCTCACTAGTAAAAGCATAAATTGCAGATCACGAAAGTTTTTGGGTGCAAGATGTATATGACGGAACTTGGGGCACAAGTGTTCGATACCGCAAACCCGGGACCCGGTGGTTAGATAACTGGCTAAGTATTGAAAGGGACCATGCTCGGTCGGACTAATGGTGTGAAGATATAGATAAAGATGAGCATATGCCAATCCGCGAACCCAGGAAGCCATGATCATAGAAATGCGACTAAATATAGAACCACAAAGGGATAATAGAGGTGAAGAAAAGAAGGAAAATTTAAAGAGAATTTGTTTATATTTATTCCAATAGTGTTCATATTAATAGATTATTTATGGTCCAAATGTAAAGCATCTTCCAATTTGCAGGGTTTTTTTGGTGCGCAAATTTCGTTGAAACCTATAAGCAATAAAAATAAATAAATAAATTATATATATATAATTTATTTATTTATTTTTATTGCTTATAGGTTTCAACGAAATTTGCGCACCAAAAAAACCCTGCAAATTGGAAGATGCTTATATATATATATATATATATGACGTAACATTTTTTATATGCATGAATATTATCAAAAAGAAGAAGCTCTAATATATGCAGAATATTGAACAGGAACATGACGTCAACACTTGAGTTGCCTTGTTGAAATAGAGTCATTAATTCATTCTATTTACGGGACCCCTAAGAATGAAAGCATAACATGTTCTCCCATTTTTTTCTTAAGTATAGGGTGGGCGCCACATAAGTATGGCCTATCACAAATTATTCTTCCATGCAAAATGTAAGGAGCGAATAGAGTAGCTTTTATTTAAATCGAAGTGTTGGGCAACAGAAAGAAAAGGTTGTTGTGCATGTTTAACCACACACAAAAAAAAGAGTACAAAATAAAATAAAATAAATATCAGACATTGGAAAACACCATAAAAAAACCTCAAATATTCTATATTTAGGTAAACTGGGTTACAAAATACAGCTGAGATTATTTCCCAAAATAGTTGTCTTGAAATAGTTCAACATATATTCTCTGAAATTTAAATTCATTTGCCATAATGACTGCGATATGGGCTGCCGCAAACAAAAAAAACAAATATGTACAATAATCAAGCATGTAGATAGTCTTTTATAGATTTCAACTTGATTATCAAATGCTTGCTTGGTAAAAAACAACGAGTTGAATATCAATTTCGGGTCTTGGACTTCATTGGTGCTACCGGCTAGATCTATCAC
>ML786935.1:98055-147548 GCA_009831015.1 Picea engelmannii
GTGCTTGATGAACAATGTGCTCAACAAATTCCTAGACAAATTTGTACTGGTTTTTATTGACGATATATTAATTTACTCCAAGAATAGAGAGGAACACGAGGAACATCTTAGACTTGTGCTTCAAGTGCTAAGAGAACATCAACTCTATGCCAAATTTAGTAAGTGCGACTTTTTCTAGAAGCAAATACATTACTTGGGCCATGTCATATCTGAAAAAGGATTAGCAGTAGCCCTTGACAAGATTTGGTCTATCATGGAATGGCCTACCCCAAAGGACGTTTCAGATATTGGATCCTTTATGGGCTTAGCAGGATACTATAGGAGATTTATAAAAGGATTCTCCAAGATTGGTTATCCAATCACTACCCTCCAGAAGAAGGGAGCTAAATTCATGTGGACACAAGAATGTGAAGAAATATTTCAATCCCTAAAACACCTTTTGACCCATGCACCCGTGCTGAAGATCGTTGATCCCGAAAACGACTTCCTCGTGTGCACAGATGCCTGTAAGGAAGGGCTCAGAGGAGTCCTTATGCAAGGAGGAAGTGTAGTCTCCTATGAATCCTGAAAATTGAATGAGCACGAAGTCAATTATGTGACCCATGATCTAGAACTGGCCGCCATAGTGCACGCCTTCAAAATGTGGAGGCATGACCTCCTGGGAAGGAAATTTGTACTTATGACAGACCACTGTGGATTGCGATATCTGTTTGACCAACCAAAGCTCAATGCCAGACAAGCTAGGTGGATGGCCCTTCTTAGTGAGTTTGATTTCGAAATCAAACATATCAAGGAAAAATAAAATAAGGTGGTCGATGCCCTTAGAAGAAGTATGAAAACAATTCACCTGACAACGGTGAGCACTTGCGAGACCAACGTTAGGGAAAGAGTTAAGAATGCAAAAGAAACCAACACATTCTTCCAGACCGTGACCTCATACCTGGAGCAAGAACCCACAAGGATAAAGTATGAAGGCTACTAGATGATAGATGGAGGTTTGCTAACTTAAAAACCATATTGTATATTCCGGATTGTGATGACTTGAAGAGGTTCATAATGGATGAACTACATAAAAGACCATATACTGGTCATCCAGGATACCAGAAGATGATCACAACCACCAGGAAACAATTCTATTGGCCTGGATTGAAGAAAGACATAGCTGAGTACTTAGCCAAATGCATAGAATGCCAACAAGTTAAAGTAGAACATCGACACCCGATAGGATTATTACAACCTCTACCAATCCCGGAATGCAAATGGGAAACCATCTCCATGGATTTCATCATCGGATTACCAACCTCTATCAAACAAAATGACGCCATCATGGTAGTGGTGGATAAACTGACCAAGTCCGCTCATTTTATCCCCATTAAGTCGACTTGCAAGGCAATAGACATCGCCAACATATTCATGAAGGAGATATTCAGACTACATGGTATGCCTAAAGAGATCGTGTCTGACAGAGACACGAAATTTACTTCCAACTTTTGGAAATCCTTGATGGTTGGTCTAGAGACCAAATTATTGTTTAGCACAACCTATCATCCTCAAACCGATTGACAGACAAAAAGAATGAACCAAATATTAGAAGACATGCTAAGGATGCATGTAATGCATCAACCCAAAAAGTGGGAAGATTACCTGCCACTGGTGGAATTCGCCTACAACGATGGCTACCAAGAATCTCTGAAGATGAGCCCTTTCGAAGTCCTCTACGGTAGGTCGTGCAACACTCCAGTCAGTTGGAGTAATCCCGTGAACATAATTACTATTAGACCCAACATGTTGAAATAAATGGAACAACAAGTGACTCAGATAAAACAAAATCTAAAGGTCGCTCAGAACAAACAAAAAAGTTACAACGACCGAAAGAGAACTCCAAGAGAATTCAAGACGGGAGACCACATATATCTCAGAATTAAGCCTAGGAAGAGTTCCCTAAGGATGGGAGCTTGTGCCAAGTTGGCACCTCAGTATTGTGGACCCTTTGAAGTTCTAGATAGAGTGGGACCTGTAGCCTATAGGCTAGCACTTCCTCCCACAATAAAATCACATAATGTTTTCAATGTTTCATTATTGAAGAAATATGTACATGATTCTAATAATATAATTGACTGGTTTGTGATCCAGTTGGAACCGGAGGGAGAATACCTGCCAGAACCTCAATGCATACTGGACAGAAAGGAAACCCCACTTAGGAACCGAATCATTACATAGGTCAAGGTGCAGTGGAAACATTTTGGCCCAGATGAGGCTACGTGGGAAATGGAAGATGCCATGAAACAGGCATATCCGATTTTGTTTACTTCTGTACATACATGTCATATTGATAGATAGAACATCGAGGATAATGTTCCTTTAAGGGGGAGGGAATTGTAACACCCTATTTCCCCCAGTCTGTAAAAATAACTATATTGGCCAAGAACTATGGCAAACTCAAAGATGTGAATGTTTGATTTGACGGACCTTTGTATAAAAGGTCGATGAATGTAAATTATGTTATGATTATGTGTTGCATGACTGCTGGGAGGGGGATGTGCTAAAAGAGACCACAATGGCTAATGAGAGGTGGTGGAAGGGACCTGGAATGGTTGTGCTAACTTCCACCTAGCTAGTACCGTACTGGTTTTTACTTGCTCAAAGACCAAAGCAACTCTCTGACCCTGGAATGGATTTTCCGTCAGATTGGTGGGTGGGGAGGCTCCTCAAGAGTTAATGAGGGGATGGGGGTGAACAACTCATCTGTAAAAGCTCTCAGACCTTACCACAGACGGGGAAATTCACGCCACACGCAATCTTGCAGAGAAAAGGCAAGAGAGGAAGTGTGGTAAAGGGTAGAGAGGGAGAGCGCACACGACAGGGATCGCAGAAGAGAACTGGAGGAACTCTGGAAACACAGGGAGTTCTGAACATAGGAGAAGGAGAGTAACCTTTGTCCTGGATTATTTTCCTGTATCAGGAGAAGGAGAGTAACCTTCGTCCTTGACTTCCATTGAGCTAGAAGTAGGAGACTGAATCTCAAAGCATCATGGTCTAGCTCGGGGGTGGCTAGTGGTAAATCTGTTTGGAGTCACAGAGCCTATGGTTGGGTGGAAATGAGCACCCCTCTCAATAGTTGCATCATGACTGGTGGATCTGATAAGTGTTTTATGCCTTGTATTTTGAATTGAATATCATGAATACATGCTCATGTTTATATGCCCATAATGATTTCTGTGTGGAATGATTGCCTAGTGTTTTAGACTGGAAATAATGAATGCATGTGTATACTTACATGCCATAGTTGGTTTCTGTACAAATGATTAAGTCTGGGGCATGAGTTCGCTCCATCGAGAATCGTCTTGTTTGCTTGATTCTCGTAATATTCTAAGAAGGCTCCTCGAGAGTACTCTTCCCCGAGAATTACCCCATAAACCTTGGAACCATACTGAACCTTTACCCAGATACTTGACTAAGATCAGGGACAATTGCCCAAGAACCATCTGAAGGTTCATGCGATCCGGGTCTAGAAACCTTATGCAAGAAAGAGTAGCTCTCTAAGGCCTCGGAGTTGTGGGAGTTTAAAGCTCTGAGAGGTTGAATTTCGTGATTCAAGCTCAGAAAGGATAGCGAGTCCGATTGTCGAAAGAGAATACCCCATTGTTTGGTAGATGAACGATCAGAATCCTTTCAAAAATACCCCAGATCTGTCATGACCGATGGATCTAGAGGAGAAGCGCAAGCATTAACACCTCGACTCTTTTAGCCTTCGCAAGTAGCGATGGGATCTAGGACCGTAGATCCAAGGATTTTTCAGAGCTCCATTGACCGTTGATCTTAACCTTTGTATAGGCAAGAGAGTGGACTCGACAACGTCCTGAAAGTCTCGAAGTATTTAGAACCGTCCATCGACACAGGATGCGTGGTAGTTGGGTAGCATTTCGCCGACTCTCGACTTGGAGTGGTCAAGGGTAGGACTGCACGAACTCACGAGTCGCGAAATCGCGACGTGATCGTGGTCATTGGATACAAGCCACGGGAGAACCGTTGGATCAGAACATCTGCATGGTATTGCGTATCAGGGGTTTGAAGGTTGAAAGAATCTCCTTTCGACTGCAGAAGTCGCGAAGTGCCGAGCATCGAGGGCTCGTGCGAACACGTGGCACACCCGTTAGGTGGGGACCGTGTGGTTAACAGGTGGCGTAACAACAAGCGCCCAGAGAAAGGTGGGAGTGGGTGACAGATGGTGGATACATGTCGCTTGGGAAAGAGTCAACCCATTGTTGACTTATCGTGGTTCGGGGTTTCGTAGGATGAAGAAGTTGCCCCTTGATCGCTAAGGTCGTGAAACGCCGAGAGTCGAGGTCTCGTGCGATGGGCGGCAACGACACAACTCGTAAGCAGAGTACGACGGAGGAGACAAGTCGCGTGTACATGTCGCTTGGAAGAGTCCACGTAACGTTGACCTCTCACATCTCTGGGATTCACAAAGGAGGGGCACGAGGGCTCAACACCTCAACTAGCGAAGTCGTGAGTTGTGAGTGGTGCTAGTGTTTAGCCTAGCCTACGGTTACATGTAGCAGGCGCTAGGGAGGAGGGAGCCATACTCGTATCGCATCTAGGGTATCGGCATTTGGTGAAAGAGGAGTCGAGAGCCTTGACTCCGAACTCGTGATTTGCAAAAGGCGCTTGCGCTAAGGCTAGGTTGTGGTCGCTTGGAGGAGGATAAGGGAAGGGATGGTCTGCGCTAGGCCCCATAGAAATTCAGGGATTCTGTCCCTCGAAGAAAAAAACGAAAAATCTAGGTTGTCGTAGTGGGTGTGTGACAAATAGTGCCATTGACTGCAGTGCGGGAATGTGGTGAACAAGCAAGGTTGTCATTGTCAAAGCACTTACACTATAGGATTGTCAGACCTGTAAAGAGCATTGACTTTGGTTTTGCTTTGTCACGACAATTACAATGTTGTTGTGAGTCCATAAATCTTTGGAGGTACATGTCGAACATCTATTATCTGACATTGTAGTGTTAATGCGATTGCCATAGTGGACGACGATTCGATTGCATTGGCACAAGCAATATTAATTATGTGATTAATTAACATCCTTGAAGGACGTGAATCCCAGACAACTCTTGAAACTTTTTGAACAACCGTGTGTTAAAAAAATACATTGTTTTATATTTTAAGAAATAAGAAATTATATTTTCTATGTCTAACATTAGGTTGCACACATAAACCTTTTTAAGTTAACCGAAATTAATATATAGTCAACTCAGATTCCCGGAAGCGATCAAATTCCCTAGAGCTAGTTTATTTCCATCATGTTGGTTGGGATAGAAGGATCAACCACCAGGACAAAGAAAGAATGTAGCAATAAAAGCACGTGTGCAAACTCAAGTTAGTGATGGAAGCACTCTATGACCAGGAAGGCACTATGTCCTTATCGATCTGTGATCCTAATGAACAACTCGAGAGGCACTTGCAGCGAGGCCATGATGATTTATTTGATCCAGACAAGGCAATACTTCAAGCATCGAGCAATTTTATTTATTTTTCAAATACTGCAACAGAAGAAATGCATTCTCTTTATTCAAAGCAACATAAACAATAGGAAGATTGATATTGGGTGGAAACAGTTATGGAATATCCTACTACATCAAGGTCTCTTCTAAAGAATGAAACAAAATGATTACATGAAGCTAGTAGTAAAAGGTGATTTTCAGAAACCAAATCATTACCTGAACACGTCAAACTTCTTGTAGAAGATGGTAGTATAAAATAATCTTCAGAAAGTGTTGCAAAGTCCATAATCCATAATTCCTTCTCATTAACTTTTCCCAGTTACATGTCAATGCATGCATCATAAACTTTTGAGAGCCTCGTTCCCTGGTTATATACCCACCATCAAGTACGAGGAGAATATTCTTGAAAAGAGCGACAAGCTCTTCAACCCAGATGCAATCATATGCATATG
Source organism: Picea engelmannii (assembly GCA_009831015.1). Classification (NCBI taxonomy): domain Eukaryota; kingdom Viridiplantae; phylum Streptophyta; class Pinopsida; order Pinales; family Pinaceae; genus Picea; species Picea engelmannii. Next base: position 104,011 of record ML786935.1, read on the forward strand.
AATAGTGAAAAATTTGTGCATTAGCGATAGAAAGTTGATTGTACGTGGAGTCTGTTACTACATCCAGAGGATGGTGAACAAACTTTCATAAAGAATCTGACTTTCTGTCAAGTTTGTTACCACACCCACAAGTCGCTCAACAAACTTTGAAATAGAAACTTATGTAATTTTAGGATGTTGATTCAACCACCCATACAGTTTCTCACATTCGTGACGATCCAAATTTATAATTTCCTTATGAGTATATTCGCGAATGGAGTAATATTTGACATCATTTCTGAATATTCCAGACCATTTTGCAAGCCACGATATGTGCGACTCCTTTGACGAAAGATAAATTCTTGTGTGGTCTGCAGAATTTGATACATTTGCCAAATCTGTGTTGTTGGAAGAAGCTACATACTTCAATGAAGGAGCATTTTGCAGGTGACCTGAAAGTCCCTTCCAATTTCCTATAACAAAATAAAGAAGTTCAACATACAAATCTTCAGGCAAGCCTTTCAACCAACCAAAACATTGAATATAGGGAGAATACCAATCATAAGATACTTGAATTTTTTTTGTGTCTGAGTTTCTGTTGGCTAACAAAGTTTTTTGTTTGCTCAAAGATGACGTCAGATAAAACCATTTCCTCGTCTTTGAATTGGACCTGAATATCATCTCTAAGTTGTCTCACATGTCGATGACCAGGAACATTACAATAAAGGCACCTTAAAGCCGAAGTCTTTGATGATAGAGAGAAATGGGAATAAGTATTTAAAATGAACGCTAGAGGATGATAGTATAATCTTCCGCAAATCTTGGTTTAATTCATTTTAATGGCAGATGTCCTCAATATTTTCACTTATTAATGCCAATCTTTTCGAATATGTGTGTTGAATAGTCACTAATAACATGAGTTAACATTGCCATATGCAAACAGATTCTCAAATATGGCAACTTGTAATATATGCACAATATTAAATAGGGACATGACGTCAAGACCTTTATGGATGGCAATAGGGTAGTACAATATTGCACTGTTACTATGATGATGCCTTAAAAAAAAACTAAAATAACCAACACCTTTTGCCAATTCAAGATGGACGCAAAAAAAATCATCAGATCCCATAATATTCCCCGTTAATGCATTTTAATGGGAGATGTCCTCGAGCTTTCTGCTTATTAAAGCCAATATTTTTGAACCTGTCTAGTGGGTTGTCACTAGTAAAAGCATAATTAACGTGCATTGGGAAGGGCGAAAGGTGGCGGGGATGGAGGGGAGTGAAAAAAGCTTTTAATCTTTTCTGAACCCGGGAGTGCGTGAACCCGCGAAACTTTGAAGACTCGACTAAGTATGGAAAGGTGGGTCAGACATACAGAGTCAGGCTTGCGAGTTCAAGGAGTCTAAGGTCGAATTGTAGATCACCAAAGTTTTGGTGCAAGATGTATACCCTGAACACGGGGCACCAGAGTTCGATAACGCCTATCCGCGAACCCGCGTTCATAAAATTGGCTAAGTATGCAAACAAACGACGGTCAGTCGGACTCGTGATGTGAAGATATAGATGGATATGAGGATTTGTCAGTTCCCCACCCCGAAAACTGGCGAGCACAAAAACATGACCAAGTATAGAACCAATCTTTTTGAATATGTGTGCTGAATAGTCACTAATATCATGAGTTAGCATTTCCATATGCAAGCATATTCCCAAATATGGCAACCTGTAATATATGCACAATATTAAACAAGGATATGACGTCAAGACCTTTTTGGATGGCACGTTTGTAGATGACAGTGGGGTAGTACAATATTGCACTATTACTATGACGATGCCTTTAAAAAACTAAAATAACCAACAATTTATGTCAATTCAACATGGATGCAAAAAAAATCACTAGATCCCATAATATTCGCCCGTTAATGCGTTTTAATGGGAGATGTCCTTGAGCTTTCCGCTTATTAATGCCAATCTTTTCGAACCTGTCTGGTGAGTTGTCACTGGTAAAAGCATAATTAATGTGCATTGGGAAGGGCAGAAGGTGGCGGGGATGGAGGGGAGTGAAAAATGCTTTTAAACTTTTGTGAACCTGGGAGTTCGTTAACCCGTGAAACTTTGAAGACTCGACTAAGTATGGAAAGTCGGGTCGGTCAGACAGAGTCATTATAGGTAGAGTCAAGCTTGAGATTTCGAGGATTCTAGGGTCGAATTGTAGACCAGTGAAGTTTTGGGTGCAAGATGTATACCCCAAACACGGGGCACTAGAGTTCGATAATGCCTATCCGCGAACCCGCGTTCATAAAATTGGCTAAGTATGCAAACGAACGGCGGTCGATCGGACTCGTGATGTGAAGATATAGATGGAGATGAGGATTTGTTAGTTCGCCACTCCGGGAACCCGCGAGCACAAAAATGTGCCTAAGTATAGAACCAGAAACGCATAATAGAGGGGAAGAACAAAAGGGAAAAACGGGTAAGTTTAGAAGAGGAAAAAGAAAGGGAGACAAGAACTTTATCCCTCACTCAACAACACTTAGTCTCATAACTATGAAGCCATAGAAACACATTAACTATGGGAAAAACATTCACAACTATGAAATATATTTGGAGCTCGACAAACTCTGATTCAAGTCAAAAGAGATGTTGTTTATATCTACTGCAAAATTTTGCATATTATTTTATCTTAATAGTATTTTTTGGTGGCCCAACTGTAAAACCATGTTCCAATTTGAGTTTTTCAAGTGGAGATGTGTTTGTGAAGAAACCAGTGAACAAGTACGAAGAGGCTTAACTGCAACTTGAGGACCTCAACACTGCAAAGTTGAATCAAACAACAATAAGCAACATCTAGCGAACCAACAAACAAGCATCAACTAGTCAACCGAGAATGCCGATGAAGAACAATATTGTCCAAATTTACTGTAGATAAGATTGTATAAAAAAATCGGAGGAATATATTGTAACACACCTGTTAAGCAAACATTTTAGGTTGTGAATCATGGCAGGTAAACATGTAAGATTGTGAGGACCATGCAAAGGCCTCCCACTATGTAAACATTTAAGGAAGTTGTAGTTTGCACAGTTGGCATTCTGCATCTACATTTGGAACACCTCCATAACACCCAGTGACATATAAAAAAGGAAATTGAATTTTCTCTTTGCATACGAACATGTTCTGGAAGAGGATTTTGACTCAGGCATCTCCAACATTTAAATTTTTCACTTGCAAACTGAAAATAACAAACAACAAAGAATGGATATGAACATAAACCCAACAATGAAACCCACCCATCAATGGGGAACGACATAAGTGCAGTTCCAATCGCAGTTGCAGAACCCCAAGCGTGCAAACTGCAACAATAACAACAACAACAACATGCAAACAAGAAACCAATCAACAAGCAATGAGCAAGCATCAACCAATGAACCAGTAATGCCACCAAAGAACAATATTGCCCGTATTCAATGTAGATGACATTGCATAAAAGAAATAAAAAAAACAAATAAAAAGAAAAAATCGGACGAAAATATATTGCAATAGGTTTGTTAAGAAATACAAGAATGCAATCGTAGCACCAAGATCCACTAGTGAATGGAGAAGGACAGAAGTGCAGCCCCTGGCCTGCAAATTGCAACAACAGGTCCAACTGCAGATGCAGGACCCCAACCTTGAAAAGTTGAAGAAAACAAGAGCAAGCAACAAACAACAAACCAGTGAACAAGCACCAAAAGGCCCAACTGCAGCTGCAGGACCTCAAATTTGCAAAGTTGAATCAAATGACAATAAGCAACATCCAACGAACCAAGGAGTGAACACCAACCAACCAACGAGGAATGCCGATGAAGAACAATATTGGCCAAATTCACTACACACAAGATTGTATCAAAAAATTCGAAGGAAAATGTATTATAACACAACTGTTAAGCAAACATTTAAGGCTATGAGGCCTGCTAGGTAAACATTTAAGGATGTGAGGATCGTCCAAAGGCCTCCCACCGTGTAAAGAATTAAGAAAGTTGTAGTTTCCATGGTTGGTATTTTTCAATACTAGGATCGATCAAAATCCTCTTGCAACCCATCTTTGTATGTGATTACTACGACCAGAGAAGCATGACTGTAATGCTGTCTTCGTCTCGTTCCTGATCGCCAATGTTCGACACAGAACCCACGTCCATCGCAACCACAACGATGTATAAGAAAAGGAAATCGTATTTTATCCTCACATACAAAGATGTTATACAAAAGGATTCTGACACATGCATCTTTAGTATTGAAAATTTTCACCTGCAAACTGTAAATAACAAACAACAAACAACGAATAGGAAGCTAAAAACGACACCAAAACCCACCCGTCAATGGGGAATGGCATAAGGCCAGTTCCAACCGTGATTGCAGAATCCCAAACGTGCAAACTGCAACAAAACCAACATGCAAACAAGAACAACAACAAGAAGCAAACAAGAAATCAATGAACAAGCAAGGAGCAAGCATAAACCAGTGAACCAATAATGCCCTTGAAATACAATATTGCCCATATTCACTGCAGAGAACATTGCACAAAAAAAACTGGAGGAAAATGTATTGTAACAGGCTTGTTAAGTAAACATTTAAGGCTGTGAGGCCTGTTAGGTAAACATTTAAGTCTATTAGGACCACTGTGTAAACATTTAAGAAAAAATGCAGTGTGGCATGTCTGTTACGTACGTAAAACAATTATTATATTATTATATATATATAAAAAAATTAGTAACAATAATTCGAACAATAGAGGCTATGCCAAATTTTTTTTATTCAAAGGACAAACTAATATGAAGTCAACTAATAAAAAACTGACTCTCTATGCTCAAAACATTTCAAAAAAATAGTAAAAATTTAGAAAGACCGTATATGATCAAAAACTTTGGATATGCTAACATATAAAACATTAGGAATAATGAAGCTGGCAATAAGACCTCCAATCTGTTATCCAATCAGACGATGACATATAAGGTTTTTTTAATTATATAAAAAATAATGTTTTTACTTCTATAGTACGAACAATACAGATGATGCAAAAATTTATAGTCAAAGGACATATTAATATGAAGTCAACTAATTATCGATCACTATAGTCCCTCTACGCCTTCGACAGGGACTAATAAGTCAGATACAACTACCCTCTATACGTCCTGAAATGTTTCTATGACATAATTACCTCTTTACACCTCTTTATAATGTACACACCAACCTGGAAATTTGCACTCAAAAGTAAGATAAAAATGATCCAAAACCAACCCCTTCTAGTGAACAATTTAGGCCAAATTTCAATATAAATTTTGATATTCATCATAATTTCACTTGACTAAAGTTAAGTGTCATAGTTTTTTGATGCCCAAGGGGTTTTGAGGGTCTTTGATTCAAAAAAAACTCGAAAAACGTTAAACACACAAGTTAAACAAAATCTATACTCTAATGAGATTTTTTGAAAATGAACTATGTTGAAGTTTAAAATTTTCTCTACTTCTTGAATAGCCACTCCACCCATCATAAAAAAAAATCCCATTAAAACAGGGTAAGATAATAAATAAAATATTCCATTAAAACATGGTAAGATAATAAGTAAAATATCTACCCTTTTGAACCTTCATATTAAAAAAAAATAAAATAGAAATTTTAAATACATATTAAATAATACTTATAAAATGCGAAAACACCACATTGCAGAACTTAATAAATAACCATGAACACAAAAGGCCTTTGGTTCACTCTCATTACTTTGCTAATACATACTCTGTACAACGCATGTACAAGAGCAATTTCGAAGCCACAAATTTGCTCCGAAGACGATAAACCTTTGAACGAATTTGCAGGTTTGAGGGCATCGAACGACATCATGGCGGCCAAATGGGCACAGAAAACAGTCGTTCTTCCTCCACACAAACGAGGATGCCATCTTGTCACCTCCAAAGTAAGCGATATTTTTTTAATCAAACCATCGTGTTCTTCATCCGATAAATATAGCCTAGCTGCAAACCCTAATTTTAAGTGTTAGACTGCATCGAATTTATCTCCAATGCACATAATATGTAAGATGGTACAAAATTGTGTTCTTCGGGTTGTGGGTGGTCTAGTGGCAAGTCCGAATGACTCGGGTTCAAATCCTGACGGGCAAGCTCCGGTAAAGACCACATCCAAGAACGGGTGAAAGTCCCGGAGACCATGACGGCCCCAGGGAGGGTTGAGAAAAATTAATTAAGCAGCTTCGTTCGCGGGCTTAAGCCCAAATGTTCCTGTTTAAGTTAGCCTTGTCCGTGTCTACCATAAACCCTAGCTGTTAAACCTAATTTAAATTCTGTGAAGCCCTAGCTGCTAACATAATATTAATTGTTAACCCTAAGACACGATCAGATGCTAATTTTATCTTATGATCCAAGTTAAGTGCAGATGATATAAATTCATTAGCATTTGAAGACTAGACAAGCAGGGATAAAACATATATCTAGTTTCAAACCTTAATTATAATTTCTACTTCCAAGTTTTACCATATGACGGTTTTTCATTCCTTTAACTACGAGCATAGATTAATATAAATGTCTGCTGGTTTATTTTATTATAGATTTTTATAATTGTTATTTTTATTTTTTTGTTTTTTTATTTGGTTGACTAAATTTCAAATTTGTAAGAATTTTTTTTTTATATTTTTTAATTTAGTTTATTGATGTTACAGAATTGACCCATCTACCGTAGATGCACCTTGCTATAGTGGGCTATTATTTAATTTTTGAATTTTATGGATTTCAATTAATGTTATAGACATGACACATGTATTTGGATTGTAGGTGCACTTGGCTACTCTTGGTGCAATTTATAAATAAAACTATGTACATAAGCATTTTATTAAGTGCTGGACAACATGGACAAACTAGCTTTGAAGGTGGAATTTGAAAAAAAATACTTGAAGCCTAAACAGAATTATCAGTTTAATAGTAGGCTGCTTTTTCTTCTTTAAAGATGAAGCCAGAAGGAACCAGGTACTTTGGTTTTTGGGATTTCACCTCTTACGTTTTCCAGGAAGTGATGTGCCAGATGAATTTAGAAATATTGCTAGCTACTAACTTTCGTAGTGGTTTTTGAGTTGTGATTGCTTACCTCAGGTAACTGTCACCAACTCCAAAATCTCAGTTTTGTAGAGTGGCAAACGAAGTTACAGTTACTGTTGAAAGGCAACCCGTGTGTTTCCTGTGAAAAGCAGACAGTACTGGAGCCTGGTATGATAATTGAAGGCATATTTTGCAAACCTATTCTATAGTATTAGGCATGGCTATAAATAGTGAGGCTAAGTTTACTGCCCCCTACTTAATATTACGCCTACTTTCATGATTTGAAAGTAGATGTAACAGGAGATTCTCGCTTATTTATAATCTAATGAAAAGTAATTGATTTAATGATGATTAGAAAATCCAGGATCTCTTAGAGGATAGCAATGACTTGACTTCAAATTTTGTAATAGTCGAATTTATTAATGTTAGAAGACTAAATTATAGGGTCAGATTTAGTGGCAAACCAAGGAGTAACCGTGGAAATCAATTGAAGCCAAACCAAAGTTTTGAAGATGAAATCGAGGAAGATTTGGCAAAGGGAAACGCTAATTTGGGTGAGTTGGTTAAGTGACAAGATCATAATATGGAATTGGCAATCTTAGGATGTTAATTTGATGATGAGGCACCATGACTGTTGCACATTAAAGCCAAGCGATCAATGACTTGCCGTTACAAAATCAATAATAGTAAAAAGTGTGAGGAGTATTATCACTAGAAAGAGGGAAGACATATCACCTCACCATCCTTTTGAGACGAAGTCTCCTTGCTATGATAGTTATGAGGTCAATTTCTAGGAACATTTGGAAGTTCTCACTTTTGAGAGTTCTTATGGTAGTGGTAACATGAAACTGTTGAGAAGCTATTAGTTTAATAGTAGAAAGAATAAATTGTTAGTTTTGTAGCTCGGTAGGTGTCTAAGCTATGCCTATGTGTCCTAGGCTAGCTGATGGACACATTAAAAGACTGAGATCAGCCTTAGTTATCTTAGCCTAAGTCTGACTTAGGCAATCAACATTCTGTTTTGAGTGGATTGTGGGGCCAGGCTAGTGGGGCGCACCTCATGAGCTTGTGAGTGGATTGTGGGGTCCAACTAAGGGGGGTGCACCTCCTCGGAGCCTTGGAGGCTGAAATGGGAACACAAACCAAGGCAGAAAGGTGGCTGATGGAAGGATAAAGAGAGTGGCTGAGGGTGTGAAGGACACACATTCTCATGTGTGAGGTTGAGCAAGTGAAAAGAGGAGGGCGCTTGGGCAAGAGGAGTGGGCTAGCAATTGAAGTAGAGGGTGATTTCTGGGCAATATTGGAGCAGCCAGTGGAGGCCAATTCAAGCTCCATACTGTGGAGCAAAGGAGGCCGAACTCAGGCCAAAGACAATAGCTTTCTGGAGGCCGATTTCTGGACACTTTCTATAGGGAAAAGCAGGCCGAATCTAGGCCAAAATACCTTAGCCAGCCAGGCCGTATACAGGCCATACCAGCCAGCTGAAATGCAGGTCGTTTTCAGTAAGAAATTTCTATTTTTTTGCTGCTGTAAATTCTCTTGAAAGCCCATAATATAAGCCCCTCTTAGCTGGTCTTCCCCACACTGGGGTTTCCAGGGTACATATGGTGTTTGTCTATTTGTGTGCTTGGTTTACTGTATGCTTATGTTGTCAATTTTTGGTTAAATAACTCAGCTGTAGGTTGCATGCATAATTTCTGAATTTATAACAACAAGTATAAATTTTGGTTAAAGTAAAATTATTGGCATTGACTTTATATGTTGAGTTATTGGAAATCAACATGGTATTAGAATTCAACCTCTGAGTACAAAAGGAACCAAGTTACTTGCTGTGCAGAGCAAGAAGAGTGAATAAGCAAGTGGGACATGTGACCAAAAAAGGTGGGTGAGCTAGAGGAGTTGACTATGGCTGGTGCAAGCTTGAGGTTTGAAGATAGGCTAGAAGGGGCCTCAAACTTTAGTCCTTGGAGGTTTTAAATTTAGAGCAACTATCAAGTTTCTTTTCAATTTACTAGACAATAATAGCATATGCAGGATCACTGAGAGAAACACAATCACAAGATACACATCATTTATCCTGGGAAACCCTCATGGGAAAGAAAACCCAACAAAAACTTCCTTAATATAGGTTGCCAATACAATGCCAAGATAATAAACCAAACACTAGGGAATATCCAACATTGAGCAATGCGCCCCTCTCTTCCTTCTTCCAGCAACTGGCAACTATAACTTCCTTCAAACTTGTGCACTAGATGAGTGACTTTAGTGAGTGAGCTAATGAGGCGCCTTCCATTCTTATTTACACTGGCTGACAGGTGCTAGGGTGGTGTCTCTTCATCAAGCAGGGCCAACTTCTTCACTTAGTGGTTAAAACCACTTTTAATTAGGCCCGGGGTCGACTTCTTAATTAGTAGCATAATAATTAGGGTTTGACCAATCCACAAAAGGGGATTTGGTCTTTTACAAAGCACGACATGATCAATCCACAAAAGCGGATTTGGTCTTTTACAAAGCCTGACATGATCAATCCATAAAAGGGGATTGATCTATAAGATAATAGCTCAATAATAAGTAGAATATTCTTTGAAGTTACAATATTTCAACACTCCCCCTTAACAAGAAGGGTATTCTACAACATCATCAGGAGAGAGACGGCAACAACATCAACATCATCTGGAACATTGACTGGCATATCTATAAATCATCGAAAGTTTTTCTCATCATCAATCATATCATCATTCACAGTATGGAGCTGGAATGGCATCATCATCATTGTTCACAACATGAAGCTGGAACTTGAAACATTAACATTAGTTAGCATAAAAGCAATAACAACAACATCAACAACATCATCATCAACAATACGAGGCTGGAGCAACAACATCATCACAACACGAGGCTGGAGCAACAACATCATCACAACACGAGGCTGGAGCAACATCATCATCATCATCATCATCATCATGGGCAAAAGAATGAGGCCAGTGTATCGACAACATTTTGTGGTACTCTGATAGTCCCTAGAGATCTGCCCAAGAATCATAAGATTCCCTAGGATATAAAATCCTAACGAAGCTACCATGTGGTACTCTGACAGACCGTCCTTATCGGACCTTCGGGATCTGCCCAAGAATCATAAGATTCCCCAGGATTATAAAAATCCTAACGGAGCTACCACTATTGACCACAGCTAGCATATACATGCACATGTACTCTGGCAGATCGTCCTTACCGGACCTTTGGGATATGTCTAAGGATGATCAGTCCCCTAGGATATAAAATCCTAACTGAGCTACCCATTGTTGGTCAGGATACCATAGTATCATCAACATCACTCCCCCTTTCGAGGGAGGTCCTTTCAGACTATACCAAGCTTGTCTCGAAAGTGCTCAAACTTTACACGAGATAGAGGCTTGGTCAACACATCTGCAACCTGCTCATCTGTGCCAACATATTGGAGCTTTATGGCTCCCCTTTGCATATCATGAATGTAGTGATACCGGATTTCTATATGCTTTGACTTGTCATGGAACACAGGGTTCTCTGTCATATTTATGCAACTTTGGTTGTCACATAGAATCACGGTTGCTTCCATCTTCAGATCAAATAGACCCGTCAACAACTTTCGAAGCCATATGGCTTCACAATTGGCGGACCATGCAACAATGTATTCCACTTCTAGTATGTTGAGAGCAATACTGGCCATGAAGTCATGACTGACCCCAGATCGAAACAACATCCTGAAGTGCTTTTTCTGTCATAAACACTTCCAGCCCAATTTGAATCGGTATAACCAATCAGTTTGAAGTCATGATCTCCATTATAACAGAGACCAAAGTCCAACGTACCCTTAATGTATCTCATCACATGTTTGCAACAACAAGGTGAACACGTCTGGGCTCTACCAGATATTGACTCAAGGTGTCCACAACAAAACATATATCTGACATGGTGTTCGTTAGATACATCAACGATCCAATGATATGTCTGTACAGGGTAGCATCAACCAATTTTGACGAAGTGTCAACCAGGAGCTTCAACTTTGTTTCCATGGGTGTGTTCATGGATTTATAGTGCAACATATCAAACCTCTTCAGTATTTCAACTACATAATTCCCCTGGTTAAGGAAGATCTTCTCTGGGCTCTGCCAAATCTCAAGACCTAAGAAATAATGCATTAGGCCTAGGTCTTTCATCTCAAATTCTGCAACGGACTTCTTCTTACAATCAATGATGAGATTTTCTTCTCCAGTTAAGAATAAGTCATCCACATACAACAACAATATAACAAGCTCATCATTCATAACCTTGAAGTAAAGGTTAGAATCAACTTTACTCTTGGTAAAGCCCAAGTTCGTCAGGAAATTGTCAGATCTTCCATACCAAGCTCTAGGAGCTTGCTTCAATTCGTACATTGCCTTTTTCAACTTGCAGACATGAGTGTTTCTTTCTTCAACTTCAAACCCTTGAGGTTGTTCTATATACACTTCTTTTTCAATGACACCATTTAAGAAGGTTGTTTTCACATCCATCTGGTGTAACTTCCACTTCATCTTAGCTGCAAGGGCTATGATGGTTCTGATAAAAGTGTATCTGGCTACGGGAGCAAACGTCTCTTCATAGTCAATGCCTTCCTTTTGAGAAAAGCTACGAGCTACAAACCTTGCTTTATATTTTTCAATACTTCCATCAACATGTTTTATTTTGTATAACCATTTGGAAGATACCACATCTTTGCTCTTCGGTCTGGGAACTATTTCCCATACATTATTATTTAGAATGGATTGGTATTCTTCTGTCATGGCATCTGCCCATTCTTTCTTCTGAATGGCTTCTTCAAAGCAAGTAGGCTCCTTCTCTATGAGATCACACATCAAAGCCATATAACTGGAGAATGGCTTAGGTTTCTTGACTTGTCTCATGGTTCCTTCTGGGGGACCATACTTTTCTCCATCTTGAATAAGTTCCCTCGCCCAAGCTGGCTTTCTCTTGTGAGAGATTGTCATCTAGGGAGGTTCTTGACATTCTATCATATCATGATCTTCTTGAATCTCATCCTCGGGGGAAACTGTGACTTCCCTCACTGGTTCTGCAACTCTGGGACCTACAGGCTCTTCTTCATATACTTCTTCAAGTTGGCATTTCCTTGATTTCTTGAGTGCTGCATCTTCCTCAAAGGTTACATCTTTGCTGATCTCAATATGATGGTAACCTGGTATGTAAATTTTGAAGGCCTTTGAGACCTCACACTATCCAACAAATATTCCCTTCTTTCTTGAAGGGTCCAGCTTGGTTCTCTTCTCTTTTGGAATGTGTACAAATACTGGACAACCAAATATCTTGAGATGGTTTACTTCTGGCTTCTTTCCGGAGAACATTTATTTGGGGGTTTTGAACCCAAGTGCACTATGTCATAATCTGTTTTGTACATACACTGCTGTTCTTGCTGCTTCCGCCCATAAGTGCATTGGAAGATCTTGATCATGGATCATAGTCTTCACTGCTTCCATTATAGTTATGTTCTTTCTTTTTGCTACACCATTTTGTTGAGGATTGTAGGGAGTGGTGAACTCCCTCTTAATCCCGACATCTCTACAAAAGTTTACAAACTCTTTTGAGGTGTATTCTCCTTCATTATCTGACCTGAGTGTCTTGATTTTTCTTTCAGAGAGATTCTCCATCAAGGCTTTGAATTCCTTGAATTTCCCAAACACTTCATCTTTTGATTTCTAGAAGTAAACCCAAGTCTTGCGAGAATAGTCATCAATAAATAACACATAGTATACATACCCACTAAGAGAGGTGGATGGCATTGGGCCACATACATTTGAGTGGATGAGCTCCAAGACTCCTTCTGCTTTACTGTCGCTCTTCGGGAAAGGATTCTTTATGTTCTTTCCTTGTGCTCATCCCTTGCACACGCCTTCATGGTCAACCTTGAAATCTGGTAGACTTGTAACTGCTTTGGTCACATATGTAAGGCCTTGTAGTTGATGTGAGCTAGTCGTCTATGCCAAAGTTCACATGGACTCTCAGTGGAGTGAGTCAATGCTGCATCTGAGTGACCTTTTAATTTATACATGCCACCTTCTTCTGTTCCAATAACAATTGCATCTTCTATGGTTTTTCCTTTAGGCCACATAAGGACTTCACCATCTATTAATGCTACCATGAAGCCTTTCTTATCTAAAGATGAGATAGAAAGCAAATTCTTCGTCAAACCTAGTACATATAGTACATCCTTCATCTTCATTGGGGTTCCTGAATCAAGTTTGTAAGTGGACTTCTCCCACTCCTTTAATAGAGTAGTGGTAATCATCTCCAAGTGTAAGTTTCTAGGGAAAGTTCTTTTCTGTGAGGCTAGAGAGAATGTCTCTCTGACCTGTCATGTGCTTAGAAGCACCACTATCCATAGGCCAAGTGTCCTCTCCAGGTGATACATATCCTGAGAAAGCAGAGAATAAGACATAGTCTTCAATCTTTTCTTTAATCATCTTCGTGGGTGGCTCATCATCTTCCATTGCATGGGCATGGTGTCTTTTGTTGTTTCTCTTCTTGAATTCTTCTCTTCTAGCTGGACAATTCTTAGCAATATGTCCCATCTTATCACAATGGTAACATTGATAAGATGATAAATCTTTTTCTCTTCTTTGACCTTTCTGAAACTTCTGGAATCTCCTTGGAGGGTGAGATTCTTTATGAAAGAATCTGTTTGGGGAGTGAGATTCCTTATGTAGGTGGGTCTCCTTCTTGCAGTGAGACCTTCTCTTTCCTCCTTTAGCATGAGCAGCCAGGGCTTGATCTTTATCCCTTAATAGTACTGCTTCTCGGTTAGCTACTCTTGCTTCTTCTTGAACACATTCTTCCCAAAGACTGTCAAATTGTAGTTTTTCCTTTCTGGTACAAATGGTTTGGATGAATGCATCCCAAGGTCTTGTGAGACCATTAAGAGCTGTCAATATGAGTTTATCTTCATCTAGGGTATCTCCAATTTCTTCTAGCTGTTCCTTGAATTAAGAGATCCTAGCTAAATAGTCATGAAATGTTTCTCCTTTTTGCATCTTTGTATTTGAGTTGAGTTCTCAAGTTCATCTTCCGATTAATGTTTCTTCCTTCATACAATTTGGTTAGGGCATCAAACATTTCTTTTGGGGTATTCTTAGATGCCTCTTGAGGGATCAAGTGATCTTTGATAGAGTCTGCATTAATTCTTTTGGCCCTAACCATGTCCTTCTGGTACTTTGCTTTAGCTGTAGTATCTGTGGGTTCTGGTACATTTTCTTTGATGAATCTTGCAAGGTCATTCTCTTCAAGAATGAGTGCAATCCTATACTTCTAGGCATGAAAGTTATCCACACCTTCTGACTTGTCAACAAGGTTGGTGCTTGTAGACATCTTGACCTGGAGCTGGGAAAATGACCAAAAATTGAAAATGCTCAAAAATTAAATCTGAACTTACTAGGAGGTGCGCTTGGCTGAAGTGAGTAGCCAGGTGCAGTCAATTTTCTGAAAATCCAAATTTTACCCTTTGAAACTAGTCCTGCGCAAATCTGGACTGGTACTTCTTGTACTGGTTCTGGTTTCTTGGTTTTCTAGTACCAACCAAAAACTAGGGTTTCACTTCTCGAAGTTTTTGGCCATAGAAAAGGTGCACTCAAGCTGCCAATAAGTTCGTTAGGCTAGGGCGCACTTCCTTAGGTGGTTTTTAGGCTAAAATTCCTCTCCAACAAAAAGCCCTAATTTTCTTGTACGACAACAATGATGTTTTTGCTTATCTAGTGAAAGGTGCTCTCTTCAGCTTAGCTCTGATACCATGTTAAATTTAGAGCAGCTATTAAGTTTCTTTTCAATTTACTAGACAATAATAACATATGCAGGATCACCGAGAGAAACACAATTGCAAGATACACAACATTTATCCTTGGAAACCCTCATAGGGAAGAAAACCCAACAAAAGCTTCCTTAATATAGATTGCCAATACAATGCCAAGATAATAAACCAAACACTAGAGAATATCCAACACTGAGCAATGCGCCTCTCTCTTCCTTCTTCCGACAACTAGCAATTACAACTTCCTTCAAACTTGCGCATTAGATGAGTAACTTTAGTGAGTGAGCTAATGATGCACCTTCCATTCTTATTTATACTGGCTGGCAGGCGCTAGGGTGGTGTATCTTCTTCAAGCAGGGTCGACTTCTTCACTTAGTGGTTAAAACCACTTTTAATTAGGCTTGGGGGCCGACTTCTTCACTTAGTGGTTAAAACCACTTTTAATTAGGCTTGGGGGCCGACTTTTTAATTAGCAGCATAATAATTAGGGTTTGACCAATCCACAAAAGGGGATTTGGTCTTTTACAAAGCCCGACATGATCAATCCACAAAAGGGGATTGATTTATAAGATAATAGCTCAATAATAAGTAGAATATTCTTTGCAGTTACAATATTTCAACAAGAGGGAGTGAATGGGTTTACTGTTGGAGGAGAATGGATCGTGGGAGTTTGTTGAAGGCAAGGCTGTACTCCCAACTGATGCAACACGATAAACAACCCATCTCAAGAAGGACGTGAGGACAAGGAGGATAATTGTCGATGGAGTCAAGGACCACATCATTCCTCATCTGTTTGGTAAAAAAGACAACTGGGGATATATGCGAGGCCTTGGTGAAGTTGTACCAGTCTGATAACCAGAGCAGGAAGATGCTTCTCAGAGAGAAGCTGAGAAGCACGAAGATGGCCAAGGGAGAGTTAGTGGTTACTTACCTCACAATGTTCACGTAGATCAAAGATGAACTGGTAGCTATTAGAGAGGCCATGGATGAGACTGAGTTGGTGAGGACAACCTTGAATGGCTTCACCAAGTAGTGGGAAGTATTTGTCCGTGGAGTGGTGGCTCGGGAGAAAATCCCTGATTGGGAGAGGTTATGGGATGACTTCACCCAGGAGGAGTTGAGAATTGTTGCCGCTCAGACTAGCCAACCAAAGAGTGAAGAGGATATTGTGGCTCTTCATGCAGAGAGGAGCAGTGGAGTAGGAGGTTCTAGAGACATGGGCAAAATGAAAGCTTTGCATGTAACAAGACTGGCCACTATGCCGTGCAATGTCCCAACAACAACAACAAGAAGGAGTAACAACATCTTACTGAGATGGATGAGTTTGCAGAGAAATTCGAGGAATTCTCTCTGGTCGCCTCTCTTTCAAGCAACAATGTTGCAGAGTTGGTGGACAATGGATCATCTTGCCATATGACGGGAATAAGGTCGACGTTCCTTAGTGTTTTAGAGACGGGCTCAGACTGGCATGTGGGTAGTGGGGCTGGCACCATGCATGTAGTGAAGGGGGTTGGATGCGTCAGATTCGAGCTAGAGTTAGGTAGTTCTTTGGAGGTGGTCGAGGTGATGTATGTTCTAGAGCTGAAGGTTAATTTGCTCTTTGTGGCAACTTTGGAGAATATGGGGTATGCATTGATGTTTTAGGATGGACAAGTGCTCATACAATTAGAGGGAGCAACCTTGGATGCAAAAGTGAGGCTTGGCATTAGGGAGGGTATGATGTACAAGGTGCTGGGACAACTTGTAGTTGGGTCCAAGGGGATCTTGGATCTTGGATCAATGTCAGTAGCCGACTCTAGTGGACGAGTGACTTGATCTAAGACTGTCAGCTGGTATGACTTGAGATTGATGGATGAGCTAAGCAGGATATCGGATCAGAGTGCAGCGGAGGTAGCAGGGATGTCTTCCAGTTCAGAGGGAGCAACTACAACAACAATAGATTTGAGGGGGTCAGAGATTCATCCAGGTGGAGACACCTCCCTTGTTAAGAGGGAGTGTTAGTTTTGTAGCTCGATAGGTGTCTCTGTTATGCCTATGTGTCCTAGGCTAGCTGATGGACACATTAAGAGACCCAGATTAGCCTTAGCTATCTTAGCCTAAGTCTAACTTAGGCAATCAACACATAATTATGTTTTGAGTGGATTTGGGGCCCAGGCTAGTGGGGCGCACCTCATGAGTTAGTGAGTGGATTGTGGGGTCCAACTAAGGGGGAGGCACCTCCTTGGAGCCTTGGAGGCTGAAATGGGCACACAAGCCAAGGTAGAAAGGTGGCTGATTGAAGGATAAAGAGAGGGGTTGAGGGTGTGAAGGACACACATTCTCATTTGTGAGGTTGAGCAAGTGAGAATAGGAGAGCGCTTGGGAAAGAAGAGTGGGCTAGTAGCTGAAGTAGAGGGCGAGTTCTAGGCTATGTTGGCGCAACCAGTGGAGGCCAATTCAGTAGCCATACTATGCAGCAAAGGAGGTTGAACTCGGGCCAAAGACAACAACTTTTTGGAGGTCGATTTTGGGGCACTTGTTGTAGGGAAAAGTAGTCCAAATTTGGGCCAAAATATCTCATCCATCCAGGTTGTAGACAGGCCGTACCATCCAGCTGAAGTGCAGGTCGTACAGGGCCAAAATTGTGCAGGTCGTACAGGGCCTAAAGAAGCTGGGTCGTACAATAGCTTTGCTGGGCCAAATTTGTTGAGTGAAGAGAGGAAGTTTGTTGAAGGAATTTCTGTAAGAATTTTCTTATTTTTTGTTGCTGTAAATTGTCTTGAAAGCCCATAATAGAAGCCCCTCTTAGCTGGTTTTTCCACATTGTGGTTTCCAGGGTATATCTGGTGTTTGTCTATTTTTGTGCCCGGTTTACTGTTAAGCTTCTGCTTTTAATTTCTGGTTAAATAACTCGGTTGTAGGTTGTATGCATAATTCTGAATTTTTTTTTCCACAGAAAAAAGCGTAATTCTATTCATCCGTAGAAGAACCAATTTACATTTTGTAGGTGCTTTAAGCCCATCCCAAAACTTGGGTGAAACTTTGAGCAGTAGAAAGAAGCTAGAAATGGTCACGAAAATGGTTGAAAAACCACAAAAAAAGAACAAATTAAAGAGCTGGGAAATAAACCCAGAGAGAGGCAGAAGCAGTCCAAGACACCTCACGAAGCCCCGCTGCAGAAGAAACCCCTGAAGAGCGAACACCACAGAAAAACCACGGAGACCAGACGGACCAGGTCAAAGAGGTATGGATCCCCCAAAGACGAACCAAATGACCACAACACCAACGAAAACCCTTTCCAACGAGTAAGAGAGAAATCAAGGAGCTAGACGCCCACATGAAGGACCTCAAAAGTGTTGATTGTGGCACGCAACAACACTGCATGATCAAAACTGGACCTCAAAGCTCAGGCCACACCCTCATATCGAAAAAAGAAAGAGAAATCCATGGGCACACAACGCAAATGGACTCTGATTTGAGCATACATCAAACCCTGAACAAACTGCAACCACTAGAGAATGGAGCCACAACCAGGAGAGAACATGACCCAAGAAAGAGGCCCACCCACCGAGGAGAGAGTCAGTGAACCACGCAAAAGGAGGAAAATAGATCGATTAGAAAGAGAAGATCTGACCGAAGAAGGCATCTAGCTCGTCACAAACCCTCCATACCGCGCAGGCACCAGGCACCCAAGTCGAACCGACAGGAATCTGTAGCAGAGAAGCCAAGAGAAAAATAGAACGAACTCGCCATGGCAAAAAAAAACTAGATCCGGATCCGCAGACAGGAACATGAGTGAGGGAGAAGGACGATGCAAAGCTCGCCGCGGGCCCAGGCACAAACCTGTAGGCTGGGAAGGAGAAGGCCCATCGATTCGTCGAAAAAAAGCTCGAATTTTTTTTGCTTCATCATAATTCTGAAATTTATAACATCAAAGTATAAATTTCTTGTTTAGTAAATTATTGGCATTAAACTCTGTGTTGGGTTATAAGACATCAACATAAATGGAGTTTGGGTGGCATTTTAAATGATTTTGATGAGTTTAATTAAATGTCTTTGAAGTAATATAGGCCTAACATGTTGAAGTCAGGGAGGAGAAGTGTTGATATTATGGTAGCTGCGGGAGGTATTAACCTCCACGTGTAACCTTGACAAGAATAGAATATTTCGGGAAGCAAGAAGAAAACCCTAAAGCATTGGACATAACCCTAGAAGATAAGTTGGCTAAAGGAAATATTTAATATTGAGTTTTTAGCCTCCAGAAGGAGAAGTCGGCCCAGACAGCTAAGGAGGAGCAGTATAAATACGGCATGCCAGAGCTCATTTGGACACACATAGCTCGCAATTGCAGAAATTTAGTTGTGCGCAAGTCTGGAGAGTAGCTGCAGTTGCAACTACTGCAACTTGTATTTTCGGTTTCAGTCTTGGACTCTCTCTTGGTTATGGTTTGGACTTTCTGCTTGGTATGCTAACTCTAGAGAGTGATACGCTACCTTGATTGGCTATTAGGCCTAGGGTTTGTGTCTGGAATTATTCTCTTTCAAGGTTAAGGTGCTCGAGGGTGGCTTCGGCCTATGGTTGGGTGACAATATTGCTATATTGTCTATGGTTAAACGAGCACACCTATTATTTTCTAACAGGTTATGGGTCCACACTATCTTCAGATAGTCTAACCACTGGAAGATAGATTGGGAGGATTTGCTCAGTTACAATTGTAGTTGCAGTCAAAGTTTTTGCTGGAACAATGAAACCCTAACCCTCTTGTTGAGGCACCTTAAATGAAGAGATTGACCTAATTTCTGGATAGCCTAGTGCACCCTAACATAGCGCACCTCCTGGTACTCTCAGCAAGCTAAGATGTCAAGTTTGAGTTTTTGGTCATAGTCAAAGGTTGACCAAGTCAAAGTAGTCATGAACTACTCTATGAAGTCAAAAAACAAGTTAGAAGGGGCTTCTAACTTCAGAGCATGGAAGACAAAGATTGATCTCATCCTTGCCAAGAATAAAGTGTAGGATATCATGAAAGGAAAGATCGCGGAACCACAGTTTGAAGAAGGAAAAGAGAAGGAACCTCAGAACGTTGCAGTTATGGAGAAGTTCAAAGACAATGACATCAATGCCATGAGTATCATAGTGGACTCTGTAAAAGACTACTTGATATCCTACATCTCTCATCTTGACTCATCTAAGAAAATGTACGATGCCTTAACTAACCTCGTCTCAGTAAGAAACATTGGACAAGTAATGAGTCTGAAGAATGAGCTCCGTGACATGAAAATGAATGATGCTGACAGCATAACATCATACCTTGTGAGAATCTCTCAGTTAAGAGATCAACTACAAGCTATTGAAGAAATCATTTCAGAGAAGGAACTGGTAATATAGTACTCAATGGTCTTCCCAAGACATGGGATGCATTTGTCGCAAGCATGAACACAAGAAAGGAGTATCCCACATTTGAAGAACTTTGGACTTGTTGTGCACAAGAAGAATCAAGGATTAATGCAAAAGAGAAACCCCAAAAGAAATATGATGATCAAGCTTTCACAACAAGATTCAAGAATTTCAGGAATAAGAAGAAGTTTGGCTCAAGGAAGAAATCGAATCAAGAAAAGGATATGTCAAAAATACAATACTTCAACTGTTGAAAATATGGTCACTATAGGAACCACTGTCTCGAGTTAAAGAAAAGGAAGGAAACAGACGAAGCAACAATTGCCGAAGAAAGGGAACCCTCAAAGAAAGTCAAGCAGGCTGCAGGATAAAACAAACTTCTTCTTCTAAGTCAAGGTAACAATATTCTTCAAAGCTCTTGTATATATCATGTTTACATAGTTTCTGTACATATCATGTATTTCTATTTCTTAGAAGAAAATATGTTCAAGGGAAACAATACCTATGGAAGAATAAAAGGGTAAGGATTGCTATTACGATGACTACAAGTCAAGCAATACACATGAAAAGATGAAGTATGTTGACAATCTTTGGTAACAATTCCTGTGGAAGCTATTATATAAGTAACAACTGCTAGATAAGTCGAAATCATAATCAAACCTGAAGAGACCCAGAAGAAGTCAAAATAGAGGAAATTAGAAAGAGACTTGTGACACCTTGCAGAAGGCAATAAGAATGCAGACGAAAGCGTGAAGTATCTTAGATGGAGGAAGATGATTACAGAATTCCAAAAGAAGAGCATGCATTCATGCATGAAGCAAGGATTAGGAGGGAGCTAATCCTAAATAATATGATGCATTGAGGATTATGAAGTATCTATCCATGTTCCCATTGAAAGTAGCAGCCATGAAAAGCAGCACGTGTTCAAAAGAAGTCTTCTTCGAAAAGAAGCCTTGAAGTATCCTTGGTTGTCCATTTACATCCATGATCCCATGATGAAAGGAAGAAGTTGGAATCTTCAGGGCATGGAATTGATAGAAGACTCCATGGACCCAAGAGCTAAAGAGAAACATGAGGAGGAACATGAAGATTCCAAGAAAGAAAGAAAAGTCGGAACAACTAGTTATTATACCGAGAACCACAAAGACTACTAGCTTGGTTTGAACCCACTAGAAGCAATCGAGCAGAAGAAATGAAAGTTATGATAAAGAACAATGGATGTAAGAAAATGTGAAAAAGACTTATGAATGGAAGCATTGCAAGATTCAAAGGTTCTTCCAGAAGGAGGGAGAAGACTATGACAACAACTTGTTGCAGTAAACCAGATATACCTCTTGTAGTATCCATGGATTGGAATTTACATGTAAAAGACTGCTCTTCCCAATAAAGCAAGTGAGAAAGAAGCTTATACTAGAAAGAGACCCATGTATGCAGATATAAGAAGACCTTGTATGGATTCAAACAACTTGATGCAGAGTATCTCATATACAACAGAAGCGTGGTGAAAACTTTCTATAAAAGAGATAGCGTATCAAAATAATTACTCAGAAGTCCGAGATGATGGATTGCTAATCCATGGCAAACTCTCACGATGACAGAAGAAGTGCTACTTGGATATGTTTGAGTTTGAGCTTTGCCACGATGTCATGAGCTAGTAGGAAACAAAAGTGCTGAACTCGACCATGATATATTGTAATGATCAGAGCTATATGAAGCCTTTAGAGAAAACCAATGTTCCATGACAAACCGAAGTACATTGAGATCAAGCATTATATTCTCCGTGATGAAGTCCAGAAAAGAGAAGTGGTTCTCCAATATATATCTCCACAGGTGAGCAGATAGCAGATATTTTGGTAAAACCTCTGTCCAAGATGAAAAGTTTGCGTACTTAAGAAACAAGTCAGGGCTCGTGGAGACGACTTCCTTATTGAAAAAGGAAGAGATTACTCCCAGGTTGGGAGGGAGCACTGATGTGTTATTAATTTATGGGCAGTCATTTTTTAGTTAAAAAAATGGTCCAGGATGAACAATTCCTTTCCAGTTCGAAAAGTGGTTTGAGATTTCTGACGGACAAACATTTTCCAATTCGGAAAATGGTCTAGATCGGACAGTCATTTTTGTAATGAAAATAGTCTGATAGATTATTGATGTACCAAGACAACGATTCCCCTTGTGGCCAGTGTGGGGGAATGGTCTAGGACAATCATTCTTCTTGGCAGTCACTTTGAGTAGTGGTCAAGTAGAATGGTCCATCTCGTTGGGCAGTCATTCTTTCGAAGTTCACAGTTGTGAGCAGTTTCGAAGAATGGTCCGTTTTCGAGGTTGGTGCATGACATTCATTTCCATTAGGAAATGGTCCGGACATTCATTCCCTAGGGCAAACTCATTCTATCCAGGTTGCACTATGATTAGTGCCAGAGGAATGGCTCATTTAGGTGAATGGTCCAGGTTCAACAATCAGGGACATGCATTCCCTAGGGTAGACTCATTCTCTCCAGGTTGCACTATGACTAGTGCTGGAGGAATGGACTAGTTAGGTGAATGGTCCAAGCTTAGAAATCAGGGACAATTATTCTTCTATGCTTGAGAAGAATAGTCCAGATAACTCATAGTTGATGTTTTACATTTTGAGGGCAACTGCTCTTCCAGATCTCATAGATGTGAGTGGAAGAATGGCCCAGATGACTCAGTTTATATCATGATATTGTTTTATGCAGGTTGATATCAGATGATATGATTGCTATGGAGATTCTATGACTCTGGACAATAGATGTATGCTACTGTGGTGGATGTGGTCCACTGGTTGTGACTATGTGTTGCTTATTAAGTAGCCGTGTGCTACTTGGTGTGGTTGTGTACCACTGGATAGTAGTTGTGTACTACTATGGATAGACACAATTGTGTTCTATTGAATGACAATGTTCTGATTGCCATGTAGACTATCAATAGTGTTGAAAATGATTATCGGCTAGATGGATAGTCAGTGTGCTGATGGACAGACATTCTCCAGACGGAAAAAGGTCCAGGACATTTATTCTTCTAGGACGTATGTCTGGATTAGAAGAATTGTCC
Organism: Picea engelmannii; assembly: GCA_009831015.1. Lineage (NCBI taxonomy): Eukaryota > Viridiplantae > Streptophyta > Pinopsida > Pinales > Pinaceae > Picea > Picea engelmannii. Next base: position 127,348 of record ML786935.1, read on the forward strand.
TTGTAGCCTATGGTGTGGCTTCCAACATCTATTGGAATAGTTATTCTTTTAGGACATAAGTCCGGATTAGAAGAATGGTTCTTGTATCACTCTGTGGAGTGAGTGACTTATTCAACATCATGCCTGATTACTCAGATGGAGTATGGCTTCGAGAGATGATGCAGTTGATGCTATGAGATGAAACTGATAGAGATGATGGTGCTCGTGATCTAATAATGAGATAGCTTGTATGGCTATGATGATGCTACCAATTGAATGGTATGTTTGTGCTCAAGACCATTACCTTCAATACCTCCCTAGCTAGGAGGGAGTGTTGATATTATGGTAGCTACTGGAGGTATTAACCTCCACGTGTAACCCTGACAAGAATAGAATATCCTAGGAAGCAAGAAGAAAACCCTAAAGCATTGGACATAACCCTAGAAGACAAGTCGGCTAAAGGAAATATTTAATATTGAGTTTTTAGCCTCCAGAATGAGAAGTCGGCCCATACAGCTAAGGAGGAGCAATATAAATACAGGATGCTAGAGCTCATTTGGACACACACAGCTCGCAACTGTAGAAATTTAGTTGTGCACAAGTCTGGAGAGTAGCTGCAGCTGCAGCTACTGCAACTTGTATTTTCGGTTTTAGTCTTGGACTCTCTTGGTTATGGCTTGGACTTTCTTCTTGGTACGCTAACTCTGGAGAGTGATATGCTACCTTGATTGGCTATTAGGCCTAGGGTTGGCTTCCAGAATTATTCTCTGTCAGGGTTAAGGTGTTTGGGGGTGGCTTCAGCCTATGGTTGGGTGACAATATTGCTATATTGTCTATGGTTAAATGAGCACACCTATTATTTTCTAACAAGAAGAAGATTGTCTTGGCAAGCTTAGGGGAGAGGAATAATGAGTTCATTGTGGCAATGGTGATGAGAGAAGAAGTGAGAAGTTTATTGTGAGGGATATGAGCTTATCATTTGGATTGTGTATGCAACTATCAAGGATATACCAAGGGGCATGATGATTTCATGGCCATGCAAAAGGGGATTGAATAAGACTTTGTGAAGCTAAGGGAATGCATATAGGAATCCAACAATTTGATGGGGAAGATGCACCAACAAAACAATTTAGATGTTAGGTTTTTGGCAAACCATTCATGGCATAAACGACATTAGCACAAAACATAGGGAATTGAGGTAAGATTTTTTTAATCTTTTCTAATGTATCCCATCCCCTGAACAACCTAGCTCTAGGTATGGCATGTTATCTAACAAATATGTATGGCTTACCTTGGTAAGTTTATGGTCTTATTGCATAGAAGCCAATATGGCTTGTGTAGGCATATTTAACTAGGATGTTAGTGTGACATGGATGACAAAAATAGGGGTTAATATTAATCTCGTCTCTCATAGTCCAAGAGTAATAATTGAAGATCTTGTAAGAATGCAATTTGTAATATCACTGTAAATTACTACAAAATATTTCTTCTCCAATAAATATAAGAAAGATGTTTTTTTTCCAGAGGAAAAGAAACCGTATTTTCTATTTATAGGAGAATGAAAAATACATTTTTGAGGTGCGAGATGCACAATACTGTTGATGATTGCAGCTATATGAGACATTCTCCAGCTTACAAACCTGTGAGATGTGGACCATTACAACTATGTGAGTCCTTCTCCAGCTTACAAACCTGAGAGAAAGCCCCTAAGAAGGGTACGTGGTTCCTACCTGAGACAGAGCTGGAACATAGAGATGACCTCCTCCATTCAAAGAGTCGAGAAGAACTCCAGATGATTATCCAGTGGGAAAGGCAATCTCTTGAGTTAGACGTGCCTCTGGCTGAGTACAAGGTGAACGTGTGAAATCCCAAAGTACTGGGTGCATCGTCATGTGAACAGAAATGAAGAAAATGTATTAGCCTCCTCTGAGTAGCAGAGTTGATGAGAAAACTCCAGATGATTCTCTGGTGTGAGGCAGTGGGAAAGAAGATCTGTAGAGTGGACGTGCCTGTGGACGAGCATAGGTGAACGTGTGAAGATCTGGTTCTTCTGTGTAATGCAGTGAGCCAGAGATATGAACATCCCTATGGATGTGCCCCTAGTGGATGAGCACTAGTGGGTGTATCAAATCCTTTGCTATATTGTCCAAGAGTCAGACCTGCCTGTAACCCTAATTGTAATGTAAAGGGTACAGGTCGGCCCCACCTTAATGTGACTGCTAATTAATGTAAAAGATAATTAATCTTGTTCATATTAATTATATTATAAGCTAGTGAGGTCGGCCCTGTTGTGCCAATAGACATTTCTGTTGACAGGCTCAGGTTAGTATAAGTAAAGGTAAATTCCCCATTGAGGAAACATATCTTTCATGTGAGTTTGGAAATTTCAGCAAGTACACTTCTTTGGGAAAAGTGCGCACCTCTCTTGGGCACTAGAGTTCTAGGGTTTGAGCACCCTCTTGTGTGCTAGGGTTTATCTTGGTGGTAAAGGTCTTTCTCTTGAGGAGTATAGCAAAGGATTTGGCTGGGTTTTCTTCCCTTGTTGAGAAGGGTTTCCCAGGATACTTCTTGTGTTCTTGTGCATGGTGCTTCTTCTTGTGATGTTGGTTGCTGCAACATTTATGGTTATGGTTAAATGCTAAAAATGGAATGAACTTCATGCTTAACCTAGCCTATTAAAAATTCAACAAATTCAACATATCCTTTCAATAAAAACTGAAGCCCTCATAATATGAGAGATCACAAAAACAACCCCCAATGATCATTTGATTTGAATACATAAAAAACTAGACCATCGTAATGAAATTATTACGTGAAAATTTGTCCATAAAATCTAGTAATGTTCAGAAAGGGTCAGAGCTTATACAAACTTCCACTCCAAAAGAAAAACCCTCCAAAAATCTCCAAATATATAACCCTCCAATAACATCTTAAAGAAAAATATCTAGATTATAAATCCCAAGTATATTTAGTGGTAAACCTTACATTAGACTCCTTGATACGAAGTAGTAATCGAACCTTGGTCAAGTAGTAATAGTATAAATGAGATTTGGAGAACTACAAAAAGGTTGTAAAGAGATGTCCATAATATCCTATTCACTGCTCATCCATTTTACAACCAAAGAAGAATCAACATAAACTTGAAGTTGTGAAATGTTCATGTTCAAAGCCAACCTCAAGAGAGCTTTGAGTGCTAAATAGTAAAAACTCATCCCGATTGTTTTCCTTGACCCATATTTTGGTAGATAAATGATAATAGTGTTGATCTCGAAGGAATAAAATACCACCAATTCCGCAAGTATAGTTTGCTCCCTGGCATGCACCATCAAAAAATCCCAAGGGAGTGACTTATCAACAACTAACTCCCCATTCACCCGAGACTTCATAATTTTCCCTTGAGATTTATAAAATTGTGGACTAGTACAAATTTGAGAAAAGATTGAAATGTTGGGAGAAATTTATCCTAAAAAAGACTGAAGTTGCATGCCAAACAGATATCCCAAATAGTGATAAAGGGAATAGCTCAGAAAATACCTTTAACTCTCGACGGAGAAACCAAAGTCTTAAACCTTCTTCCACTGTAATTCCTTGCCATGCATTGTTTATTCCTAACCACTTGTTAATATCCTTTCAAGCTTGTAAAGCATAGGGGTAGCAAGAAAAAATATGTGATACATCTTCGTCTGCATTCCTACACAGGTAACAAATGCTCAAAAAGACAAGTTTTTATGTGGTGAGCCACATAAAAACCTTTGTCTTTTTGGGCGCTCTAATTTTCCAAATCAAAGACCACCACCAGCTTTGTGCCTATCCCTTCAATGCCATCAACACCTCATACTTGACTTTGATAGTATAATAACCCCTCGTCTTATTCTCGATCCAGACTGACTCATCCAAATCTTCACCGAATCTTATGTGACCATTCCTCAGTTCATTAATATAATTTGTCCAAGTATCAACCTGATCGCCCACTGAACCTAATTGTTTAGCCCTAAACCATCCTTGCTGCCAAATATTGGGCTTTTGCCCATCAACCAAATGATTTAGAGTAAAATTACCTTGTTGCTATAACAACTAAACTATATCTTCGAGCAAAAAAATATTGTTGTTGCATCCCATAATTGCGTCCACCCCTACCTTTACCTAAGAGCCATTTCCAACATGCCAAGCTAAGTGAGAACCAATGATTTGAAAGGTCGACACCAAAGGCTTTCCAATGATTTGAAGCATTTTTGAAACTATTGATAGGATTCTAAATCCTGTTTAAGAGTGAAGCCAGAGCCAAATATCTTTGAACTATAATTCTTTTCCATAGACCTTCTTTGGAAATCAAGTTCCACAAACTTTTTGTTGCCAAGGACTTGCCAAAAGAAAAGATCTGTTTCAATCCCCAACCACCTTCATGTTTTGGTTTAGCCAAAAGCTACCATTTTGCTAGATGTAAATCGACTGTAACCTCACTAGACAAAATCAAAACACATGCTTATTTTCTCCAGCACTCCTTTGGGAATGTGAGTTAATAAAAATTAGTATACAAGAATTGCTTCTAGTACTGCTTTAACTAGTGTTAACTTGCCACTCTGAGACAACCATCTATGTCACCAAAAATGTATTCTTCCCTCAATTTTACTAATTAGCGAAACCGAATCTTTAATGCCATAGCTTGAAGGCTTTAGCACAAAAACCAAGTATTTTAGCCCTTCTTGCAAATCCATTGGCCTAAACTGAAAAAATTGACTAACTCTTCGAGTCACCACCTCATTAATACAGTTGAAACTAATAGAAGATTTTAAATGATTAATCTCCATACTAGTTGCCTTATAGTAACGTAGTAAGGTGTCTTAAAAGATCCTTGCCTTGTTAATCGAACAATGAGCAAAGAGAAGAACATCATTCGATGAAAAGTAATTGGGTTTAATACTCCAAACCCCCTACTTAATTCCTTGAATTTTCCTTTCTCTTCTGGTTGCAGATAAAGCCCTACTAAATCCTTCTGCCACTAAGAGGAATAAATATGGTGAAAAAGGGCAACTTAGTTGCAAACCACGAGAGGGATTAAAGAAAGAAGCAACACCATTAATTAAAGACCGCGAAAGAGATAGACATCACGCACCCCATAATCCAATTCACTACTTGGACACTGAAACCAATATGGATCAGAAGAAGTCTTAAGTGTGAAAATTCCTTAAGACAAGTAGATTGCTGAATTTAATTATTGAAGAAATAGATTTCACACCATAGCATTAATCACACAATAGCTGAAAATCTAATAGCGGAAGCATAAAAAATAATTTTACACAATATAGGCAATTACTCCTTCAATAACTGCTTTTCATTCCTTGGAAAAACTTACAAGGAAAAAACAACATGGCATGGATACCAAAAAATATGTCAAACTGAGCGGAATGACCTACTAGGAGAGTACGACTTGTACAAACACCAACATGGCTATGTTCATACGATTGTACTGATCTATACGGTATTGTTGCACATGACTGCGTGTTGCCGAAAACGTCTCTTTCTTCGCTGCTTACTCTCTCTCCCTCTCTGTCTCTCAACTTGCTCAATTGGTCAAGTGTTCAGGTGTATTTGAACTCTTTATCTTGACTTGTCTTTATAGTTTTACCTGAGACCAAAACTCTACTCTATTTCTGAGGTTACTCCTAGTCTAAGTCATGCATGCATGAAAGACACTTTTTAGACTCAACTACCAAAAATAAGACTTTCACTTTTTAACTAAAGTGAATTACAAAATATAATTTACTTTTCGAAAATAGAATTACTCTTCGAAAATATCTCGAACTACTCGCAAGTTCACACAAAACCTGTGCAAAAGTTCCTGTTCGAGCTATAATTCTCAACACTCCCTCTTAGCAAGGAAGTATTTTTGCAACAATCCAAGTCTCTCTTTGAATGACTCAAACTTCCCTCTTGTCGAGGGTTTGGTTAGTATATTAGTTACCTGCTAATTTGTCGGAATATACTAGAGCTTTGCTGCTCCCATTTGGATCTTGTCTTGTATGAAGTGATCTTTGATCTCTATTAAGCTAAGCGCCACAAAAGTTTGCTTCCTGCTGAACCGGGACACCACCGCTGATTCCAAGATAAAGCAACACCCTAAGGTGCTCTTCTTGTCTGTTGCATTGCATGCCCAATCTAAGTCTATATATACTTTCAACTTCACTTCACCATCTCCAAGATACCTAAGACCATACGCCACGGTGCCCCTCAAATGCATGAGCACATGTTTTGCTGCTACCCAATGCTCCTGCCTTGGCTCCACTATGAACTGACTCAAGGTGTTCACTGCAAAACACACATGGGACTCCTTCTCACTTACTTCAAAGCCATGAGGCCGCTCTTTGTACATGGCGACTGGAGAAAAAGTTTCTGTTATCACTCAACCTAACACTTGTGCAAAGCCTTCACAAGATGCAAGACAAGTGTAACATATGGAAGTACTTGTCACTGTTACCTTAGCGATTACTTCCCTCGTTTTAGTGAAGGATTGGAATCCAACACAAAGGAGGCTTTCCTAGCAACCTCGAGGAATCCTGTAGCAAGATTGAATCAAGTCTACGACGTCCTATCTTGGTTACTCAATTATACCAATACTTATATCAAGGTTCAAGCTAAACGCAAGGTGGTTAAGTAAGGTGGTAAGTAAGGTGGTTAAGTAAGGTGGTAATTCCAGATTTGTGTGTGAGGTGTTTTAAGACAATAAGTGATAACTACTAAGTCAAACAAATGCTCAAAAACTCTACAAATCAAAAGAAAAGCTATGGATGTCATAAAACTTGTATTTTAAGATGAATGCTCCAATAATAAGACAAGTTACAACAACAAAAATATAACACGACTTAAATCCAATAAACATGCAATAAAAGAGGGCTGAAAATGCAAGCTAAAAACTAGGGTTTTAGATAACAAATACTTGCTGAAATGTAAATGACATGAAACTGTCAAAGATTGCAGCTATAGGAGACATCCTCCTTCTTACAACCTGTGAGGTGTGGAATATTGCAACTATGTGAAGTCTTACCCTCAGCTTACAAACCTGAGAGAAAGCCCCTAATAAAGGGTTTGTGGTTCCAGCCTGGGACAAAGGCTAGGAATATATATGGCCTCCTCCATGACGCGAGAGAGAAGAACTCCAAATGATTATCCGATGTAAGAGTGATCTGTCGAGTTAGAGAAATCCTGAAAAGCGCTGGGCACATCATCATGAGAATAAGAACGAAGATGATGTGATGGCCTCCTTTGAACAACAACAAAGTTGATGTGAAGACTCCAGATGATCCTCCCGTCCTTGGCAGCGGGAAAGCAGATCTGTAGAGCAGACGTGACTATGGCTGAGCATAAGTGCATGTGTGAGGACCTAGCTCATCTGTGTAATGCAGTGACTTAGGTCTATGGCATCCCTATGGATGTGGCCCCTAGTGGATGAGCACTAGAGTGTGTATCAGATCCTTTGCTATATATTGTTCAAGAGTCAAACCTACTTGTAACCCTAGTTACTGAGTAAAGGGTATAGGTCGGCCCTATCTTATTGTGTCTAAAGATAAACTGTAAAAGATAATTAATATTAATACTAATAGTAATATTAATATTAATTATTATAATAATAATAAACAATTAATATGTCTAAGTGAGGTCGACCCTATTGTGCCAATAGAAACTTCAGTTGATAGGATAAGTCTAATATAAATAAGATGAAATCTTTCATTTGTAGACACACACTCACTTGCAAGTTTTGGAAATTTCAGCAAGTATATTTCTTGGTCAAAGTTGCGCACCTCTCTTGGGCGCTAGGGTTTGTAGGTTTTGTGCACCCTCTTGTGTGCTAGGATATTCTTGGTGGTGAAAAGGTCTTTCTCTTGAAGAGTATAGCAAAGGATTTGGCTGGGTTTTTCTCCCTTTTTTGAGATGGGTTTCTCAGGATATATCTTGTGTTGTTGTGCATGGTGCTTCTTCATGTGATCTTGGTTGTTGCAGCATTTATGGTTATGGTTAATTGTTGAAATGGAATGAACTTCATATTTAACCTAAATGCTGTGAAAAACTAACATGTTATCAGAGCATAGGTCATGAAAGAACCCATTGCACAAAGCATCCACCAAGTCTCATCCCTTTTCAGCAAAATCTCCACTTCTGCAAAACCGTACGACCTTCCCAGGGTTCCAGAAATTTCCGTACGACCCTCCTTCCTGAAGTGTTTCAGCCCCTGAAACTTAGACGATGAGGCTAATTCCAGCATAAAAGAGTACGACCTCTTCCAGCGCATCTCCAAAAGCTCTCAAAACTCAAATCCGAGAAATTTTGATTTTTGGCCCTAGGGTTTCTAGGGTGTCGAAATTTCCTACAGAATTATCTCTGGTTTTTTGAAGAAACATTGTTCTAAATCAACAAGCATCCTTGTGACACTATCAAATTGATTATTGGTAGTCATAAGTCCAAACTTAATCCAGACTACAAAGACTCAAGAAAAGATGAAGAACATAACTCCTATGGAGGATAGGCTTGATGGGGCAAACAATTGCAGCCCTTGGAAATCAAGTCTTTTAGTCACTCTTGAAGAAGAAGATCTCCTAGATGCAACCACAAAAACTGTACCAGAAACAACAACTGAATTAGAGAAGAAATTAAGAAAAGAAGATGACGTCAGAGCAAGGAAGATGATCATCTATTCGGTAAGAGACCATCTCTTACCCCAGATTGCAAACCTGAAGACTGCTTACTATATGTACAAAACGCTAAAAGGAATGTTTGAAAGTGACAACACTCTCAGAGCCCTTGCCTTGAGAAGTCAACTTCAAAGCACTAAGATGACGAAAGATGACACAGTTGCACTCTTCTTCATGAAGCTATCAGAAATTAAAGAACAACTAGAAACAATTGGAGAAAACATCTCTGACAGAGAACTTGTCCTAACTACTCTTCAAAATCTTCCAAAATCATGGGAGGCCTTCCTCCAGAGTATCAGTGGAAGAGAAGCTCGACCAACATTTGAGCGACTATGGATAGATTGTACTCAAGAAGAACTGAGACTCAGAAATAGAGGAGTAGAAGATAACTCAGAAGAAAATCATGCTCTTGCATTCAATACCAGAAAGGGAGGAAGATTCAAAAGAAACTTCAGACAAATGTTTAAAGAAGAGAAGCCTCCATTTCAAAGAAGAGACCTCTCAAAAGTTCAATGCTACAGATGTGATAAATATGGACACGTCGCTAAATATTATCCAACCAGAAAGAAGGAAAAACAATACGCCCCCACTGCTGATGTTGATCCTGATCCACCTCAAGAAAATGAAGAAAGAAGAAACGAGAAGTATTTCCTCTAAAGAAGAAAGGCTACCATAAATAGGTAAAGTCCTTAAATTCTATATCTTACAACAAATTGCATTTTCTTATAAAAGAGCTTTCAAAACTTGGACCATTATCCCTGGTACGAGAGTCCAAGACCTTGTCCCTTGTGTAAAGAACAAAGAAGAAAACATTACTCGTGAAAGAAGGATACAGTGAATTTTCAAAGACATTTCAGATCAACATCCCTGGTCAGAAACAAACTAAGACAAGCAGAAACGTTGCCTCTAAAGAAAATATGATCATTCAAAATCTCAGATGAAGGTTGACAATAAGACTATACCTTTCTCCCCCTTCAGTAGGTCAGAGGGAGAAAGATATTATTCCAGTTGATTGAGTTGCTCAAATTGATATGATCAGTGATATTGTAGCAAGGCATAAAATGCCTACCTAGACTCACAATGCAGAATGCAGAAAAGCATACAAGCCTCTCAAGGCACCTTCCGAGAAAAGAAGCAACAAGGAAACTCGTATGACAAGATGCCACCACAGAAGAATACCAATACAATACGTACTAAAGAATGATGCATAAAATATTATTCAAGGACTAGAAAAGAAGTCTCTAGTAACTTCCAAAAAGATCTATAAGATCTAGCATGCAACTGATGGAAGTATCAAGAAACACAATACAAGATCCATAAACAGAGGTTTCCCATAAATAGAGGGAGTTGTTCATGATGAGACACTTGATCCAGTGAACCGATTCACTTACATCCGCATAAACATCCATGAGTTGAAATCTATATCAGATAGATAGATTCTTGATTTCAGGAAGAATGTTGCTAATCCAAACCTATATTGTGTTGATAACAAGAACCTGATCCTGATGACTTATTCAAAAAGCGTGTTGCTAGATACAAGTAATCCTTAACTTTTGAAATCAAGATAAAGAACTCGAGTATGATACACCATATTCTTGGGACAAGAAGTATGACAGAGGACTGACAAAATTTTCCTACTTCAAGGAAAATATACAGAAAGAAGTATGATAGAATGTAAATTCACCATGATGGATTTAAAGAAGAAGATTGATGATGATTCAGACGAGACTAGTCCATAGTTGATTGAATCACTAATGTATTCAGTTAACACCAGTTTTGATTCATGCCATGCAGAGAATGTGATGAGTCAATTGAGACAGACTCACTAGGAAACAACAAAATGTGCATTAAAGACACAGTTGATATGATCCAAGATATGTCTACAGTGTGAACTTGAGGTTGCAGAATTTTTCGATTCAGATTAAGCAGAAAGTACAATGGACCAGAAGAACACATCTGTTCAATGTTCCACCTTGAAGTCTTCCAGGGTTTCCTGACACAACAGGAAACAAAACCTTGAGTGTACTAGAGACAAAGTTTTTACAAGCAGTAAATGTGTAAAGCAATGAGGCTTCACAAGCTTCCGACATATTTACTTGATCATGAGATGGATCCTATGATGACAACTAAGAGCCGTGAGATTCCAGTGTTCAAAATACGACGAGATGAAATAATCTTCATATCAGAGATATGATACCGAATAAAGATGGTGTACTTGCAAGACTACAAACAATTACTTGGTGAAGAACTCCTTCCAAGATTAAGAGGGAGTATGAATTACCTTAGCCAAAAACAAAATTCAGAGTACATCGGTATGAGACTTGGCTTGATGGATAATGCCTCCCTAGATGAGAGGGAGTGTTAATGATTGCAGCTATATAGGAGACATCCTCTAGCTTACAACCTGTGAGATGTGGAATATTGCAGCTATAGGAGACGTCCTCCAGCTTACAACCTGTGAGATGTGGAATATTGCAGCTATGTGAAGTCTTACCCTCAGCTTACAAACCTGAGAGAAAGCCCCCAATAAAGGGTTCGTGGTTCCAGCCCGGCACAAAGGCTAGGAATATATATGGCCTCCTCCATGACGTGAGAGAGAAGAAATCCAGATGATTATCTGATGTAAGAGCGATTTGTTGAGTTAGAGAAATCCTGAAAAGCGCTGGGCACATCATCATGAGAATAAGAACGAAGATGATGTGATGGCCTCCTCTGAACAACAACAGAGTTGTTGTGAAGACTTCAGATGATCCTCCTGTTGTTGGCAGCGGGAAAGCAGATCTGTAGAGCAGACGTGACTATGGCTGAGCATAAGTGCACGTGTGAGGACCTAGCTCATCTGTGTAATGCAGTGACTCAGGTCTATGGCATCCCTATGGATGTGGCCCCTAGTGGATGAGCATTAGAGGGTGTATTAGATCCTTTGCTATATATTGTTCAAGAGTCAGACCTACTTGTAACCCTAGTTACTGAGTAAAGGGTATAGGTTGGCCCTATCTTATTGTGTCTAAAGATAAACTGTAAACGATAATTAATATTAATATTTTTTTTTTGTAACTAGGGGAATCGGTAACAATGACAGTATCGTACTCGTGTGACACGAGGTCGAATCCTGTCGGCTGCCTTATAACCCCTAGGGAAGAACGCATAGCCTGCGAGCACGCCCTCCGGGTAAATCGGGGTGAGAATCAACCTTGAGACCTCTTTTTACATATTTCCTTCCATTTACATGACTCTTGCCAATCGGTCTACACCCCTGCGGGCCAAAATTTGAAGGACATGGGGGTGGGCTTTGATATAATTAATATTAATATTAATTATTATAATAATAATAAACAATTAATATGTCTAAGTGAGGCCGGCCCTATTGTGTCAATAGACACTTCAGTTGATAGGATAAGTCTAATATAAGTAAGATGAAATCTTTCATTTGTAGACACACACACACACTTGCAAGTTTTGGAAATTTCAGCAAGTACATTTCTTGGTCAAAGTTGTGCACCTCTCTTAGGCGCTAGGGTTTGTAGGTTTTGTGCACCCTCTTGTGTGCTAGGATATTCTTGGTGGTGAAAAGGTCTTTCTCTTGAAGAGTATAGCAAAGGATTTGGTTGTGTTTTTCTCCCTTCTTTGAGAAGGGTTTCTCAGGATATATCTTGTGTTTTTGTGCATGGCGCTTCTTCATGTGATCTTGGTTGCTGCAGCATTTATGGTTATGGTTAATTGTTAAAATGGAATGAACTTCATATTTAACCTAAATGCTATGAAAAACTAACAGAAACAACCTCAAAATATGCAAGACGTCAAGCCCTCGTTGGTTGAAAATTATAAGAATAATGCAATAAGTGATGTCAATGGATTTTTCAAGGTGAAGAATGCCACAAACCCTAGACATTAGGCTACAAATGGTTGAAAATTGAAGGAGGATTGCAATAAAACCTAAATTTACCATAAGACATCGAAGGAGGAAGGGAATTAGGGTTTAAGATCACTTGCAAGAGAAATGGACTAGTGTCGTCTAACTTCCTTGCGCATATGGAGTCAAAGATGCAACTTTCACGGAGAGCAAAGGCAAGAGAAAGACCTAAGAATTAAGCCCTAGGGTAGTCCACTACAAACCCTAAGAGGCCATCCTATGTCTTCTAAAGACCTTTAGTAAGAGATCAAGATGGATTTTGGTAAAAACCCTAGAGTAGTCCACTACAAACCCTAGAACTTTAACCTACAAGAGCAAGACTAGGGTAGTCCACTACAAACCCTAGAAACATCCTTATGTCCTTCAACAATCTTTAAGTAAATGATAACAAGGGAAGGTAAGTCCACTACAAACCTTCCTAGGGTTTCCAGATGAAGTCTATCCAAGAAAATACAAGATATCATGCAATTATTATCACTTTGATAAAACATTTACTTAATACATCAAGAATAAACCACCAAAGACTTGAAAAGAGCACTTACTAGGCAAATCAATGTGCATCAATGAAACCCTAACCATGAAATCATCCACAAGATCATCTTCATTGCTAGAGTTGTCAAGACCCAACGATATCCATTGCTAGAGTTATCCTTAAATTCACCAATGAATTCTAAACCCCATTGTTGAAAGGGCACCTCAACAACAACTTGTTTCAAAAGCAAAGCAGACAATCTTTGATTCTCTGAGAAGAATTGACATGGCTGGCAAGACCTAACGTAATGGTGAGAATTCGTGAACAATGTAGGCCAATAGTAACCTTGCTCTCAAAATTTTATGTGTGCTGGTATGAGCAACGAAGTGACCACCACAATATCCTGAATGAAGTTTCTTAAACAACCTATCTACCTCATCCTTATTAACACATCTAAGGATTACTCTATCAGGGTTCTTCCAACCGAGACCATCTTGGGTTAAGCAATACTTCATAGCTTTTAATCTCAAAGCTCTCCTCTTATGATCCACTAAGTGATTGGGACACGAGAGATTTTTTTGATAATATACAATATCATAATACCACTCATCATGTTCTAATTCACTAAGACAACATTTACGTGGTCATTTTCTCCTATTCGCATGGCTACTTCATTGCTTGCAATCAACGTCTTAGCTAAGTCTTGTCCCTTAATGATTTTAGTAGGTTTAATATCAAGGTCATACTCTTGAATCTTTGATACCCACTTACCGCTAGTTCCTAGTCAATCTTGTTGATTCGATACATAATAGCGAGATATGGCACATAAGCTTTAATCTTGTTATATCCAACGTAGCTTCTAAAATGCTTCAATGATTTGAAAAGGGCATAGGCTTGCTTCTTGGTAATGGTATATTTTAATTCGACATCTCTAAGCGTTTTACTCATGAAGGTAATAGGTCATTCATAATCATCTTTATTTTTCTGCATGAGAACCCCAACAATAACATCTTCAAAAGCAAAAGAGAAAATTATAAAGTCTCTAGAATAATTAGGGCTAACAAGGGTCGGTGCCATCGTAATTGATTCCTTGATATCTTCAAAGGATTTTATACTACTATCATCCCATTTGAACAAGGCATCTTTCTTTAATAAGGCATTCATTGATTTAACTCTCTCAGCAAAATTTGGAATGAATCTCCTTATAAAGTTAATCTTGCCAAAAAATGATTGCAAAGTTTTCTTATTGTTTTGGAGGGGGGGGGGGGGGCTTTCCTTATAGATTCAATGCTTGCTAGATCGACACTAATACCATCCTTAGAGATAACATGACTCAATAATCTTTATCAATGCCAAAGATACCATACTTCCTACATCACTCAAAAACTTTTCTAAGGTGTCAAATATGTGCATTCCTTTCCTTAGACACAATAGTTAAATCATCTTGGTATATCTCTATAATCTTCCCTATCGGATCCCTAAAATAAAAATCCATCTCTCTTTGAAAAGTGGAACCAACATTCATAAGGCCAAAGGGCATCATCAAATATTTGAAAGTTCCCCATGGGGCGATAAAGGTGGTTTTGAGTTGATCTTCTTTAACCAATACTTGGTTATATCCTGAAAAGCCATCTAACATAGATATCATTGTAGCACCAATGATCCTTTGCAATATGTGTTCCATGTTTGGGAGAGGATAATTGTCTTTAAGAGATAGTTGATTAAGGTTCCTGAAGTTAACACACTTTCAAATGTCCTTAGTCTTTTCATAGACTACTACCATGTTAGCCATCCAGGAAGAATATATAATAGGGGCTATAATCTTTGCATCAACCATCTTTTGGAGTTCTTTCTGGATCAAGGGGGCCATCTTGGGGTTAATGTTTCATTGTTTCCATCTAAATGGTTTGGCCCGTTCCTTAAGAGGAATGGCATGTTGGATATTGTCTCCTTTTTAAGCCTTTAAATGATCATATGACCAAGCAAAAATGTCTTTATATTCTCGGATAAGATTTATTATGCTTTTCTCTTTCAGTAGGTGTGGTTCCTTTTCATATTTTGATCATCCTAGGATTATTTTTTGAACCAAGATTGAACTCAACAACTTCATCAAATTGATCAACAAGAAGTTTTCCTTTATACATATCATGTCTATCAAACATTCTTTTTGGAGGAACTACTCCCTTGGGAAGACTGCCATTTGGTAAATTTTCAACTTTTAAGTTCATGGATTCAACTAAGAAATTGATTTGGCTATCTAAAAATTCTTGCATGCTATGTAAGAAACGAAGAATTTGAGCGTCATCATTGAAAACTTGCCAATGTTCAAGGTTATCAGGTAGAGATGGTCTAAAAATCACTTCCATTTTGCATCGATCACAAAGCATTTCTTCACAGGGTTGTAAAGTGGCTACAAACACAACTAGAGCATCGACAACATGGTTTTTATCTCTTGGGACAACTTCAATAAAAAAAAGCATCAAAGAGTTCTATAGTATCTAGGATTGAATTCCTATACCTTCTCAAGCTTTCATTCTTAGCAACAAACTTCTTCTTTATTTGGGAGACAATTAGGTCAGAGTCCCCTATGACTCTAAGCCACTTAATCTTCATGTCAAGAGCCAAATCTAACCTTATAGTCAAGGCTTCATATTCAATGATGTTGTTCGTACAATCAAACTCAAGCTTATAGGAAAAGAGTGTAGCAACATGTGAGGGAGATATAAGGACAATCTCAACACTAGACCCTTAGCTAGAGTGAGCACCATCAAATTCTAAAATCCAAACATCATTATCTCTTTTTAACTCTTCTTCCTAAGCTATAGAATTCACTAGGACTCACAAGTTACCAATCCTTTCATCTAGATACATCAATTCATTAATAGGATTTTGAGGGTCTTCAACTCGGTATCTCACAATAGGTTCTCTATAGAGGGTAACAAAATCCCCATCAGGAGTTGGGATAGTAGCATAGGACAAGTCCATTTGGAGACTACCCCCCAAATTTGTAGCCCATTTCCTAGACAATAACATTCCCCAAGCATCAGGCACATCAATTATTACAACATCCATCAAGAGGGATACATTTGGATCAATAGCTAAGCTAACCTTGAGATCCTTAATGAGGCCACAAATAGGAATAGCCCTTGAATCAAAAAGGCCTTGTAATTTTCAAACCAAGTTGATTCATAACCTTTAAAGCCATAACATTAGTAGAAGCCCCAGGATCAAGCATACAATTGTGAGGGAGGAGGTTGTTTACCATCAAGGTAATGAAGAAAGGTGCATGCCCTCCATTTTTCTTATCATGGTTCATGGCTTGAAGGATTACAGGAGGGTCCTTAAGCTCATCTTGAAGATCAAAGAACTCTTTGAACTTAGCCTTCTGTGAAGGAATCTCGATGAATTCAACAAGAGGAATAGGAACATCAATTTTAGTCAAATCAACATCCAATTCCATGTTGTTATCATCCCCAATGAAACGCTTCTCTGTAAGAAAAGGGGGACCCACAAGAAATAAATGATAGTGAATGCTTAAAGGGTCAGTTGGAGGATAGGAGGTCTCATCATGAGCCAGCCTATCATGATCATTGGGTATCTAGTGGTATGACATGACATTACCATCATCTGGCCACCAAGCCAAGGTAGTGGCTCTCAGTTACACGACTGAGAGAAAGGGGGTCTCATCATGAGCCAACCTTCTCATTTCCGCAAGGTATTTGTGAGTGACATTGTCATTATCTAGACACCAAGCAAGGACAATGGCCTTCAACTCATTCCCTAAAACATGAAAGAAACAAAGAATGGCAAGAGGATGGGATTGGAAAAAGTGCATTGCAAACGAAGGTGCCACTCACTCTCTACAAAGACACCCATGAATGAGACACTACAACCACTTGTATGTCATGAACCCCATGCCCAGTGAGTCTTGATCCATAACCACTTCATCTACTTCACATGGTTTAGAGAGGGATCACTTGGGAAACACTCAGCCTAGGGAAAGATCTACCCAACAGGACACCTTGTCAACCCTCCCATATCCAAGCTTAGCAAGTTGCATAATGTCTTTGGGCACTTACTTGTTTGACCGGGTAATCTTTGATGCAGATGCTTAGGTGGCTCATTTATTGATTTGATTTACTCACCATGATATTATGACATGAGATCCTTGGAGGGCGTGCTTATTTGTCTGCGCATGACCTAGTTGGTGGACAGTTTTGGAAGAACAAGCCTAGCTTGGACTTCCATGGGGTTTGAAGCCCACAGGTTGGCTGCCAAGGGCCCGCATGCCGGATGAGAGAAACATACCTTCGGAGGTCTAGAAGACATCATGGATGACGTGACCTAACCCTTACATGCCAAACATTTTGCCTAGGAGAGGCAAAACGTCACTTTTAAAAGCTTGACGCCACCTAGAAAGGCTAGGGTTTGGTGGTGAAGATGCTGTTCATTGACACCTGGACGTTTTGAGGAGGAGAAGACCCTGACCATGAGGAGATGGCCTAGATGAGTGACATGTGGCCTTTGGAGGCCTAACTATACATCTCCAACTCCAGGGACTTGCTCCTAGTGTCAAAACGTCCCCTAAAGGGAGGACGTCACCTTACTTTAGGGTTTTCTTTTGTGTAAAAGTGAATTTCAAGTGAATTTTTTAATATTATTTTGTTACAAGGGGTAAGATGAGGGTTGAGGACCCCTTATCTTATGTTTTACCCTTGCTAATGTGGACAAACTATGTGAATGACATTTTGTATAAATAGAGATCATAAGATCTCTTTTAAAATCACACTTCTCCCATTGTGAGAAGTAGAGGACTGAAATTTTCGCTACCCTTGAGGGCTTTTGCTATCTTGTGCTATGATGTGGTGTCTCTTTGGTTGTGGAGTGTATGATGATGATGCGCTAGCTCTTGGAGGTAATTCTTTTGCTATTGTGGTGGTTTATCTTGGCATCTTATGGTTTAACTTGTTGCTATTGGATTGGTAATGCCTTTTTACTTGTTGCTATCATTTGTAATTCAAGCTCAAGATTGATTTTGCTAAGGCTAGGTAGGGAGTATAAGTGCATACACCCCTATTTTAGCTCCATAATAATTTTAAGCATAGAATTTTTGTTTGTAAGGGTTTGCTAAGGAAATATAAGGGCATACACCCCTTAGTTTTAAACCCTAGCTAAGGCTACTTGCCTTGGGGAATAAGAGGATTTATACCCCCAAGGAGGTAGTAGCCCTAGCTCTTTCTTTTGATCCCATTAACCCATAATTAAAGGCACTAATCGTTGCATTAGAGAAATAAAACGTGGCATTGGTAAATGTGAAAGTTTCTAGTTTTAAAGTTCTCTCACTTGGAGGTTGTTCCTTGAGCCATAGGCTTTCTTGCCTCATTGAGGCATCCTCTTTCATCCACTAAAACTTGCTGCTGTTACTAAACTAACCTACAGCCATTAGGGCTGCAGAAATCTAACCCTCTAACCCTAGATAACTCCTAAGCTAATCCTAGAAATCAGCTATAAATTTGCCCTAACAAACTACTAACCCCAACGCACCTTTTGAGCTAGTTTTAAGTCATTTGCATTGGCTGATTTTTCTGCTATAAAGCTTGGTTTTCTACAGCCATAAGGCTGATAAATATCACTGCAGTTAGTCCTTTGTTTCAGCCTTGCTTTTATGCTAAAGTATTGCTTTATCATTGTTGAGTTAAGCCAGCTTTCACTAGCTTGTCTCTCGCTTATTCAATTCTACTTTTAGCACTTGTTTTGCAGCATTTGTTATCTTCTATATGCTGATATATATCATTGACTTTTGTTGCAATTAGGGACAACAAGCTTAACTTGCTTGTCCAACTAACATATTGTATCATATACTTGGTTTTCTTTGTGTCTCGGGCAGGTATTCACACTCGACAGGTTACTTAAATCCTATGTTGCGGGAGAGTGCCCCCTGATTGCTCCCGCTCCCTTATGGGAGTTTTTTTCAGGAGCGCGCTCCCTAGGGGAAAAAACGCTCCCTCCCTTAAAACGTTCCCAAAAAACGCTCCCTTCCTTAAAAATACTCCCAAAAATGCTCCCTGCTTTAAAAAGTCTCATAACCATGCTTGGAAGCGGAACTTTTGGGTGAATATGATGGTGATCATATACTCGGAGGAGACATGCCCCCTTCCCATCCATTAGCAGCGTTCCAAATGCATCGATTTTTCCTTTATCCTCACAACGTCCATTGTCACGTGGGGGCCATTCAGTTGTTGGTCGTGTTCCACGAACACTTCTATCTACTCCTACTCCTTTTCTTCAAAGATCACGAGAGAAGAAACTAGAAGTTTCTTGTGGCAAGAGGAAAACTTAGAGCATATTACTTAGTACTTGCTACTATATATTAGATCTCTTTTTCTGTTTCTTGTTTAGAAGTAGTCTCTGGAACTTAGTACTTTGTCTTGACACTTTATTATGGCTTATTTTGTAAACAACGAAGTTATGAACATTATATGACAATTTACCTTTGAAGTTTGAAGTTTGAAATTTGAACTATTGATTGAATCTTACAACTCTTTGGTAATGAATATGATGCTCTAGAGTCTATTTCATTTTGTGGTTGATGTTGTTCGTTAGTATGTTACAATCTATTGATGACAAATGTTTATGATTGATGTTATGTGTACTAAATGATTGATGCTTTAATGATCATCACTAATCAATTAGTTAAATGATCTTATATCTATGTTTTCATGTTTTTTGCAATTGATTCTACATTCTGCATGCTTTATATATATATTTATATATGACAAATGTTTATGATTGATGTTATGTGTACTAAATGATTGATGCTTTAATGATCATCACTAATCAATTAGTTAAATGATCTTATATCTATGTTTTGATGTTTTTTGCAATTGATTCGACATTCTGCATGCTTTATATATATATTTATATATGTAGAATTTCTGAGGTCCTATGAGACTGCCACCTAAGGTCGGTCTATGACCTTAGTATGGCTCTAAGTTTCAACTGTATGGCTATCTTCTTTTGCTGTTTTAGGACAACAAACAGTCATCCCACTTTCTGCTCAATGTTTTGAAGGTTAAGTGCTCTTTTAAGGTGCCCTTGCAAGTGTTTTCTTATCTCAATGTTAGCACATGCAATATAACTTAAAACACATAAC
>ML786935.1:160401-189420 GCA_009831015.1 Picea engelmannii
GCTATTTTTGGCATTTCTCTTGGTGGAAGGTTTATAACTAGGGTTTGGCATTGATGATACTTGGTGAATGTAAGTGAATTTCTGCAATCCTTCCATTACTTGAATGGTTTTAGTATCTTACTTGCATTTTGTTAATGAATTTGCTGGAATAAACCCTAGGAAACAAGCACATGTTGGTGTCCTTGTTTTAATTCTCTGCTAAGATTGTGCCAAGGAGTTCTTACATTTTGAAGACATTGCTAGGGCCTTGCCATTGCAACACCATACCCATGCTCTTCATTCTTAGCTGTTTTTATCTTGTCATTGAGTTGAAGGAGGAAAACACACTAAGGCCTAGGGTTTCTACACCTTAGTGAGCCGTTTTCCCCTAGGGTTTGATTGTTGAAGCCTTGGCTCAACAACACTTCACGATCAAACTCTTTTGTCTTTAGCCCTTCCATTATCATATTGCTTCTTCAACATTTGCCGCAACCTTTGACTCCATTTGCCCTATGATTGCACTGATCTAAGACCTTACTGTTTGAGTGCCTTGATCACAAACTTCAAAACAACCAATACCTTGAACAATTGCTAACATCTTCTAACCCTAGCCTAGACTGACCTACTAACCCTATCGCTGCCATTATCCATTTGTTTTATAGTCATACTTTGCAGCATTTTAGCTTCTTTAAGCAAGTTGAATGATTGGCTAATGCATGATAGTCTTTGCTTCTAAATGAATGATGGTATTACAATATTGATGATAAAACGTTCTTGCTCATTGTGAAGCTTTCTTTAGCATTTATTGTGAAGTGATGCATTGTGACTATTGCCATTGTACATCATTAATTTGCTTCATCAATATTATCGATCAATTGCTTTATATCAGAAAGTCCTTGATTATATGAAGTACTAACCAACAAGTGATCTCGCACATATATAGTTTTCTTGTTGCTTTGTCTCGGGTAGGTACACTTCTGGTTATCATTCATCTTTATTGGTTGTTTAGCCGAACATTCTGATAGGTGGTGATTTGTGAGGGGGGAAACTTTACTTAGCCATAAGCCTTTGCCTTCTCAAAACCCCAAGTCACCGGGGACGTCTCCCCTGGGCCTACCACCCTAAACAGAAAGAGCTATCCTATCGAGGTGACAGTGGTACGATAGTCTCAGTTTCGTCAGTTTGCCTTTCTTTCACCTATCCTTTACTTCCAAGTACAAACTGCGTGATAACAATGCCCATGAAGCTGGGAAACCATTTAGTGCCATGTTCACTAGCTCTCCATCTTCAAGCTTTTTCCCAACTGCTGCAAGTTGATCACGATTCTATGTGATCTTCATAAGGTAACTAGTGATTGTGTTTGATCTAGTCATTACTATGGATCTGAGTTTGTTTTGCAATATCATCTTCTTGTTTATATTTCAACTCTGGTAGAGACTAACCAAGGCATCAATCATCTCCTTCGCTATCTTCTTCTTGGATATATGAGGGATCATATAATCTTTTATGGCATCCAAGATCATTTGCTTGGCCTTCATTTACCCTCTTGTTGGGAGCTACCAACTCTTGCGGATTTGTAGGCGGAGTAGCAACGTTCTTGACAATATGCTAGAGATCATTCTCTTCTAGTAATAGTGTAACCCTCACCTTCCATGATAAGAAATTTGAGGCACCATCCAATTTGTCATCGAAACTGAGGCTAGCTAATGCCATCTCTGAGATCCACTGCACAAACTCTGAAATCTGAAAATGAAACTTTGAAACCCTTTAACTGTTGGTCCTTCTTCCTTGTAGTTGATTTACCGCTGCAAATCCTAGAGAATCTCAATCAGAGAAATAAGCTTTGATACCATGTGAAAATTCCCTAAGCCCTAGGTGACTAAAGTCCTTATGATCTCAATCAAACAAGTAGATTGCTGAATTTAATTATTGCAGAAATAAATTTCAGACCATAGCATTAGTCACACAATAGCTGGAAATCAAATAGCGGAAGCATAAAAATTAATTTCACATGACATAGATTATTACTCCAATAATTGCTTTTCATTCCTTCAAAAAACTTACAAGGAAACTTCCGCAGGTTGCCTAAAAAACAACATTGCACGGATACCAAAAAATACATCAAATTGAGGGAAACAACTTATTGGGAGAGTACGGCCTGTTGTACGGCTGTACGACCAGTATAGATACCAATATTGCTCTGTCTATATGACTGTATGGATATGTATGGTACTATTGCACAGGACTGTGTGCTGCCAAAAATGTCTCTTTCCTAGCTACTTGTTCTCTCTCCCTCTCTATTGCTCAACCCGCTCAACTATTCAAGTGTATTTGAACTCCCTATCTCGACTTGTTTTTATAGTTTTAGTTGAGACCAAAATTCTAATCTATTTATGAGATTATTCCCAGTTTAGGTCATGCATGCATGAAATACACTTTTTAGACTCAACTGCTAAAAATAAGACTTTCACTTGTTAACTAAATTGAATTACAAATTAGAATTTACTTTTCAAAAATAGAATCACTTTTCAAAAATAGAACTACTTTTTGAAAATATCCTGAACCACTTCTCGCATATTCACACAAAACTTGTGTGAAAAGTTCCTTTTCGAGCTATAATTCTCAACATTAAGTACAACCAACAACATCTATCATAGGCTTTTGAAAGGTCTAATCATAGACTTTTGAAAGGTCTAATTTCATCACATTGGCTAACATTTTTCTTTGAATGTGTTGATATTATGGTAGCTGCGGGAGGTATTTACCTCCACGTGTAAACCTGACAAGGATAGAATACTTCGGGAAGCAAGAAGAAACCCTAATGAGTTGGCTAATAACCCTAGAAGACTTGTTGGCTCAAGAAGATAATTTATATTAGGTTATTAGCCTCCAAGAGAAGAAGTCGGCCAGAAATAATAATATATATTGAACAGACAAATACCTAGAATGAGAAGTCGGCCCAAGTAGTTAGCCAGAATTAGTATAAATACAGGAGGCCAGTTCTCATTCTGGCAGGCAGTCTCAGAACTGCAGTGCCTAGGGTTTGCTTCCAGAATGATTCTCTGTCAAGGTTAAGGTGCTCGGAGGGTGGCTTCGGCCTATGGTTGGGTGACAAGGGTATTGTCAATGGTAAAACGAGCACACATCTTTTATATTCTAACAGGTTATGGGCCCACACCTCCTTCATTCAGTGTAAACGTTGGAAGGAATCATAGCCACTAAGATATTGAGCTCGCTGAGGAACTGCCGTTAGGCTTACTAGCAGAAGCAACTTCCAAGACACTGCTGCTAGGGTTACTAGCAGGAGCAGTTGCAGAAATCCTAATCCTTTTGTTGAGGCACCTTAAGTGAATGGATTGAGATAATCTCCGGATAGATCAGTGCACTCTAGCCTAGCGCATCCCTGATACTCTCAGCAAGCCAAGACGTGAAGTTTGAGTTTGTGGTCAAATCTAGGGTTTGACCAAGTCAAAGAAACCATGACTTATTCTATGAAGTCAGAGAACAAATTAGATGGAGCCTCTAACTTCAACGTGTGGAAGACAAGGATTGACCTCATCCTTGCCAAGAATAAAATGATGGATATCGTGAAAGGAAAGATCGTAAAACCAGAGTTTGAAGAAGGGAAAGAGAAGGAATCGCAGAATGTTGCAGCTATGGAAATGTTCAAAAACGATGGCATTAATGCTATGAGTATCATGGTGGAATCCATAAAAGACCACTTGATACCCTACATCTCCCATCTTGACTCATCGAAGAAGATGTACGATGTCCTAACAAACCTCTTCTCAGTCAGAAACATTGATAAGTAATGAGTCTGAAGAATGAGCTCTGTGACATGAAGATGAATGATGATGACAACATAACATCATCCTTTGTGAGAATTTCTCAGTTAAGAGATCAACTACAAGCTAATGAAGAGATCATCTCAGAGAAGGAGTTGGTAAACATAGTACTCAATGGTCTTCCCAAGACGTGGGATGCATTTGCCGCAAGCATGAACACAAGAAAGGAGTATCCGACATTTGAAGAACTTTGGACTTGCTATGCTCAAGAAGAATCAAGGATCAGTGCAAAAGAGAAACCCCAAAAGAAGTATGATGATCAAGCCTTCACAGCAAGATTCAAGAACTTCAGGAACAAAAGGAAGTTTGGTTCAAGGAGGAAGCCAAATCAAGAGAAAGACATTTTAGAAATACAATGCTTCAACTGTCGAAACTATTGTCACTACAAGAATCATTGTCCCAAGCTAAGGAAAAGGAAGGAGAAACACGAAGCATCAGTTGCCTAAGAAAAGGAACCTACAAAGAAAACTAAGCAGGATGAAAGAGACTTCTTCTTCTAAAGGTAACAATACTCTTCATATTTCTTGTACATATCTCGTTTGTATTGTCTCTGTACATATCTTGTATATCTATCCCTTGAAAGATAATGTATTCCAAGAAGAACTATACCTATGGAAGAGCAAAAAGATAAGGATTGGTATCATTAGATAATACACATAAAAGGATGAAATACGTCGAATCAATCATGAAGAGACTCAAAAGAAGCAAAGACAGAAAGAAGTCAGAGAAAGACTTATAACGTTTTTGTAGAAGACAACAAGACATAAGCGTGGACTCTGTTAGATAGAGAGAGCCAATTATATATTGCAGAAGACAATAAGGATGCAGACGGAAGCATGGACTCTGTTAGACGGAGGGAGCCGATTATATGCCTCATACATGAAGCAAGGATTAGGAGGGAGCTAATCCTACGATCCATTGAAGATGATGAAGTATATATCCATGGTAGCAGCCATGAAAGACAGTACGTGTCCAGTTCAACCTCAGAAGAAGTCTTCTTCGAAGAGAAGCCTTGAAGTATCCCTGGTTGTCCATCCATAATCGTGATCCTATGATGAAAGAAAGAAATGGAATCTTTAGGGAATGGAATCTACTCCATGGACCCAAGAGCTAAACACGAGGAAGAACATGAAGATTCCAAGAAATAAAGAGAAGCCGGAACAACCAGTCATTATATTAAGAATCACAAGATTACCAGTCTGATATGAACTCAATAAGAGAAATCAAGCAGAGGAACTGAAAGTCGTGATGAAGAACGATGTATGAAAGACTTATGAATGAAAGCATTGCGAGATCTAGAAGTTCTCCTAGATGGAGGGAGAAGACTATGATGATTACTTGTTCCAGTACACCAGAGATATTTCTACATGAGTCATTATATCATCCGCAACATCCATGAGTTGGAGTTCTACATCAGATGAATGTAAAGAATGTTCTCCCGAAAAATTGAATAAAGAGCGCATGAAGAGCAATCTCAAGACTTTGAGGCATACCAGAAAGAGACCCTTGTATGTAGATAGAAGAAGATAACTTGGTGGAGAACCTCCAGTGCACAACAGAAGCGTGGTGAAGATTTCCTATAACATCAAGATGATTACTCAGTAGATCAGATCTCATGATGACAGAAGAAGTGCCACATGGATATGTTCYAGTTTTCCAACAATGATATACTCTATTGTTCAGAGCTACATGAAGCCTTCACAGAAAATCAGTGTTCCAGACTAAAGTACATTTAAAATCAAGCATTACATTATCCATGATGAAGTCCAGAAAGGAGAAAGTGGTTCTCCAATACATATCTCCATAGATGAGCAGATAAGCAGACATTTTGGTAAAGCTTCTATCCAAGATGAAAGAGTTTGCGTACTCAAGCTGGAGCTCGTGGAGACGAATTCCTTATTGAAAATGGAAGAGATGACTCGCAGGTTGGGAGGGAGCACTAAAATATTATTGAAGACGTTCATTGAAAAATAGTCCAGCTTGTACAGATTCTTTCCTGTTCGGAAAGTGGATTGAGATTTCTGACAGACAACGATTTCCCATTGTGGTTAACATGGGAAACAGTCCAGATTACTGATGTATCATAGACAACGACTTCCCATTGTGGTTAACATGGGGAGTGGTCTAGGGCAGTCTCTCTTCTTAAGGGTTACTCAAGAAGACTGGCCTACCTCGCTGGACATCGATTTCTCATTGTGGTTAACATGAGGAATGGTTCGTTTTGGAGGTTGATACAGGACAATCTTTTCCTCTTGTGGTTAACAGAGGAAATGGTCCGGACAGTCATTCCTTAGGGCTTATACATTCTCTCCAAGGTGCACTTTGATTAGTGTAGGAAGAATGGCCCAGGGTGGGGAATGGTCCAAGCTCAACAATTAGGGACATGCATTCCTTAGGGTTTATACATTCTCTCCTGGGTGCACTTTGATTATTGTAGGAAGAATGACCCAGAGTGGGGAATGGTCCAGGCTCAACAATCAGGGACATACATTCCTTAGGGTTTATAAATTCTCTCCAGTGTGCACTTTGATTAGTGTAGGAAGAATGGCCCAGGGTGGGGAATGGTCCAGATTCAGAAAACATGACAGTTATTCTTCCTTGCTTGAGAAGAATAGTCCAGATATCTCATTGTTTTACTGTGAGGGCATATATTCTTTCAGATCTCATAGATGTGAGTGAAAGATTGGTCTAGATGATTCAATTTATATCATAACATTGTTTTTGTGTAGGTTGATATCAGAGGATTGTCATGAAGACTATATGACAGTAGATGTATACTACTGTGGTGGATGTGTTCCACTGTTCGTGACTATACGTTGCTGATCAAGTACTTGTGTGTTACTTGGTGTGGTAGTGTACCACTGGATTGTAGTTATGTACTACTATGGATAGACACAGTTGTGTTCTATTTTGTTTTGATTGCCTTGAAGACTATCAACAGTATTGGAAATGATTATCAATTAGATGGATAGTCAAAGGACAAAGATTTCCCAGACGGAAAATGGTTTAGAGCATTTACTCTTCTAGATTAGAAGAATGGCTCTTGTATCACTCTATGGAGTGAGCATCATATCTGATTACTTAGATAGAGTATGGTTTCAAGAGATGATGCAGCTGATGACACTGATGATGATGGTGGCGCTCCTGATCTAGTCATGATCTAGTCTATACAACTATGTTAATGCTACCGAGTGAATGGTATGTTTTTGTGCTCAAGACCATAACCTGTAATACCTCCCTAGCTAGGAGGGAGTGTTGATATTACGGTAGCTGCAGGAGGTACTTACCTCCACGTGTAAATCTGACGAGGATAGAATACTTTGGGAAGCAAGAAGAAACCCTAATGAGTTGGCTAATAACCCTAGAAGACTTGTCGTCTCAAGAAGATAATTTATATTAGGTTATTAGCCTCCAAGAGAAGAAGTTGGCCAAAAATAATAATATATACTGAACAGACAGATACCCAGAATGAGAAGTTGGCCCAGGTAGTTAGCCAGAATTCGTATAAATATAGGAGGCCAGTTCTCATTTCGACAGGTAGTCTCAGAATTGCAGTGCCCAGTCTTGTGCACAGGTTTGAGGAGAGCTGCCATTGCAGCTGCTGCAACTAGCAGATCATGTTTGGCTTGGACTATCTCTTGGCTATGGTTTGGACTATCTGATCAGCTCTTGTTGGTGCGCTATCCTTGGGGAAATTGCGCTACCCTTTGTTTGGCTATCTAGCCTAGGGTTTGCTTCCAGAATGATTCTCTGTCAAGGTTAAGGTGCTCAGAGGGTGGCTTCGGCCTATGGTTGGGTGACAAAGGTATTGTCAATGGTAAAACGAGCACACATCTTTTATATTCTAACAGAATGATAGTATGGAGAGCTTATTGTACGGACCCAACAACCTCATGAATAAAACGCCCTTCGAGAAAACCAAATTGCTCCGCTAATATAACCTTAGAGAGTATCATTTTAAGGTGTACAACAACTATCTTGGAGATTATTTAGATACACAATTACACAAAGAAATTGGTTGGAAGTCCCCAATTGATATTGCTTTGTCTACCTTTGGAATAAGAGCAATACAAGTTGAGTTAAAAGAACCAAGCACTTTACCAGACTGTCTCACTTCTTCAACCACTTTGAGAACATTGTCTCCCAAAAGATAAAAAAAACCCAAGTAGAATTCGATGGTCCAACCATGCGGCCCATGACTCTTGTTATTGGGGTGCGTTCTTTTGATGTACTATCTACTTCATATAGCAATTCAAGAGGGAAAATTAAGGGCTATAAGCAGCGATTTAGCGTGCCATACAACCACCTTAATTTGGTTCTAAAATGATTTAAGGGACAACAAACAATCACTTTATGTGAATAACTAAACCCCTAATTTGGTTGCTTGATTTACAAATGAAATGGTGTGGAGAGTCTATTAAAAGATCTACTACTCAAGACAAAGCTCAAAGGTGCCCCCTACCAAAGATTATCTACAAATCTACCTATTCAATTGATGTAGAATCGATTATGTTTTATCTTGAAGGTAAATGACACAAAAGGGAGATTAGAGGGAGGAAACCATTACCCTAGCCCTTTCCAAGAAGATAGATGCACATTTGTTTGGCCCTTGACTTGTCTTTGTCATCCATACACCTGCAAATGAAGCCTCCAATATAGCGCCTAAAACATATATCCACACATAAAGAATTGTACTAATATCACAACATAATTTAGACAAAATAATGACAACTAAATCTCCAAAAGCTTGGAGCTAGCTTGCTCACAAGTTCTTTCATTGATCAGAACCTTAGTTGCAAATGGAGAGAGCAAACCATCATATAGGTTTAAGCTCTAACTCCTCATACAATAAAATATCATTTGTTTACTTAGATCCACTTTTCTCTCCAATAAAATAAGACTCTCAACAACTTGTTTACTTAAAGTAGGAAGAGGTTTGTTGAGATGTTAACTTCTTCCAATAAAATATTCTAAGAAAACAATAATAATATTATCTTCATCTAACTAACTCCAACAACCAAGTCAATAATGATAGAAAACTGGAGTTAGTTGCAACTATGTCTAAAAATAGAGCCAAGGAATGAGGGCGCCTTCTTGGTTTGAGGATAGACCAAGTCTAGGCTCCCAAAAATAGCAAAGTAGACCTTATTCACATGTGCACCCTCATAGATATGTATCCCATGTGTGACTTAGCTTAAGTGAGTGAGATGTGTGTAATAATAGCCTCCATATGTGGCCAAGTTCATCCAGGAGTAGATGTGCAAGAATGAGTCTACATGGCACGTGTGGCATGATCCTCCTATGTGTGAGCTAGCTTGAAGTGAGTTAGATGAGTGTAATAACAGCCTCCATATGTGGGCAAGTTGATCCATGAGTAGATGTGCAAGAATGAGTCTACATGGCATGTGTGGCATGATCCCAAGGTAGAAATCCTATAAACCTGTGGGTGCCCTCAAGATATAGCATAGGAACATGTGCAAGGCGATCTCATCAAGTGGATAGAGGCATCAAATGTTGGAGCGCTCAAGTAGAAAAGTGCCAAATCATCAAGCTCAAGCTCCAACATGTGACCAACTCCAAGAAATATGCAAGAAGACCCTCCAAGTGGCACATGTGGCTCCAAATCACCCAAAGATCAAGGTGGATGAAGTGGATTTCAAGATAAAAGGTTGAAAATCATCAAATAGACACCATAGATCAAGTGCCAAGTCATCAAAAAGGTGTCGTGTCAACCTCAAAACATAAGCATGAAGCCAAGCGCTTTAGTAGTGGAGTGATCTGTGCAACAATGAGTGGGTTGGCCCCTCCTATCAAATCCCAAGATGCCAGAAAATCATGAAGAGGTGGAGTGCTACCTGAATTTGAGTGTTCTATCCAATAATAGATGACCTCAAGACCTCAATAGACACAAAAAAATCCAGGGCACCCTCACCCAAGGTGCTACATCATCCATCCTCCTCAAACATGCTGGAAACCCCTTGTGTGCCGAGCCAAATGATGGAAATTTAAGGAAAAGTGGAGTGCTTCCCAGAATCAAGTGTGTATGCTATCATATATGGCCATAGGAACATAATAGACACAAAAGATTTCTGGGCGCTTTGCCCAATATGTGTGATCCATCAACCATGCCCAAAAGCTACCCTAAAACCCTAGGATGCTAGAAATGTGCCAAGGGGGTGGGTGCTTACCAAGATGAGGTGTCCATCATGTCAAATATCTTTGTAGGAGTACAATAGACACAACAGGAGCTAGGGTGCTCCATTAGAAACTCACACTTCCATGCCATCACAAAACCTCTTAGGGTGCTCAAAAATATGCCTAAGGGATGAGCACTCCACTTGTTTAGTTGTCTATCTAGTGAAGTATCGCCACAAGAGTAGAATAGACACCTAACAAGCAAGGGCGCACCATGAGAATAGTCAGATTACATGTCTCTACCAAATATTAGCCCAATCCCCCTACGATGCTTCAAAATGTGACAAAGAAGAGAGTGCTCTAGCAAAAGTGTTGTCTACTTGTCTAAATATCATCGTGAAAGTGCAATAGACAAGAAAGATACCATAGTGCTCCTCCATAAGAACAAGAATCAACACATCATCCAAAACCTCCTGGGGGTCTCCAAACATGGCAAGGAAGTGAATGCCCTGCATAAATGTTTATCCATCATGTGTTCACTATAATAATTGAATAGACATCTAAAATGCTAGAGTGCTCTTCTACAAGAGCCATATCGTGTAAAAATGTCGAAACCTCCATACAAACATGTAAGGATCACCAACATGAAACAATGAACTAGCATCCATCATCTAACAAACTAAATCAAGGCGTGGAGATGATCAACAACCACGAGCATTGCTATCGACCAATTTAGCGGTCTCGTCAAGGTCGGTTGAGACGCTATGGTGACACCACAAGGATAAGCGTCCAATGTCACCACGATGCTTATCCTTCCCCATTCAAGCCCAACTCCCACTCACGAAAGGCTTTGGGAGGCTTCCCTATCACACAACACAATCACCTTACCTGACCGATTAGTAGATTAGTGCCTTAACTAGCGAGCTATGGTGAAGGGGTTTAAGCACTATTACTCATAACCCAAGAAGAGATAGCATAGAAAAATCATCCGTAATACTCAAGAGAGTGAAAGTTCAACCAAAATGGCATTATGATCTCGCAATTCATAGAAGAAAGGATTGTTTATGCTTTGGTTGATTTGTAAGATCAAGAGGTTGGTCCATTGAGGGCTACATAGTCACGTGGAGGGAAGGATCTAGGCTAGGTGCCTCATCTCTTCCTTTGGTGGTGTCGAGTGGCTAGGATCCAAGGGTTGGACACGTCTTTTAGGGGACTCAACAAGGAGAATAGTTTGCCTTTGCAACCATGCCAATCTAGTGGTTGGAAACCATCCATTGGGAGATTTCCTAGCAAGGATCCAAGATCCATCTTTTCTTTCTAGACTAAGGCGGGGGTGATAGTCCATCAACTCCTAACCCGTCCTTTAGTTCAAAGTCTAAAGTCGACTTAGAGGTGGTTGTGATTGCAACCGACACTTGGAGGTGAAAAAAGGTAAGGCCGGAGGTAAGTCCACTTTCTCTCAACCAACTTTATTTCAAAAAATACACTTTCTTTCAATTTTTTGTTTTAATAAAAACATAAAAATACAAAAAGAAACAAACACTGGCTTGCTGTAATTTTCCATTTCAGGACTTAGAAACCCCTTGGAATTTTGTCTTGGAGTTTTCTCCCCCAAGGGTTATTATTTCCCCTTAGTTGGCATGATTTTATTGGATATTTTAAAGGGGGGAAAGTGAAGATTTGATGCAGGTTTGCAGTCATTTACAGCCAACCTACATCTCTTTTCTATCTACTTAGCCAAGGTTTTCTATCAAGATGAATCTCATAATCTTTGGTAAGTGATATTAGCATTCTATCTCATGTTTTAAATGTTTATCTTATGCTGATTTGAATGTTATTTTGCTGCTGTTCTGTTCCATTTTCTGCGTTAAATTGATCATATTACAGCAGTCTTAAAACAATTAACTCCTACCCCTTCACCATAGCCCATTAGTTAAGGCACTGATATACTAATCGATCGGGTAAGGTGATTGTGTTGTGTGATAGGAAAGCCTCCCAAAGCCTTTTGTGAGTGGGAGTTGGGTTTGAACAGAGAAGGATAAGCGTTGTGGTGACATTGGGCGTTTATCCCCGTGGTGCCACCATAGCATCTCTACTGACCTTGACGAGACTGCTAAATTGGCCGGTAGCAAGCATCGTTACCATCCATCAACCAAGGCAACCAACATCTTATGTCATCATCAACCAAGGAATATACCATCCATCACATGTGATAAATGAAGAAAGAAACCAAGATCACCAAGAGGATCAACCACATGATCCATCAAGGAGGACCACTATGCCCATCCATCCTCGAGGAATACCATGGAAGATCATGACAAGCTCCAGGACTATTCTCAAGCAAAAATAAGAGTGTGTATCTGTAGTTCCTCAGCAACCCTACAAGTTACCCCTGGAATATGCAATTACCACTCATTTGAATATGAGGGGTAACACAAGCCATTTTGGGTTTTGGTGTTGATCTGGGCTCAAAACTTCTATAATTGACTTCATATTATGTGCTACATGCCCTGCAAAGAGAAGCAGGAAGGGCCCAAATTTTGGACAACTGGCTCAACTGAACTATGTTAAGAAATTTGAATGGTAACAGAATACCAATGCTCATCTATGTGAAATATGGATTCGAACATTTACATAGCAGTTCTCTTCCTGCTGCACTACAATAAAAGATAAAATAAGATAATTTTATTAATGTCCGACAAATGACCACAAGGATAACCTTCTCTTATTCCATGCAATGTTTGTGCTTTTGGAACTTTCTATGTTTACAATATCCATTTTGTGCACATTTTCCTTGTTTTGACTGTGGATATTTTACTGCTTTGTATTTGACACACTTGTTTTGTCTGTTGCAGATATTAAAGGAGATTGAATCAGATTTATCAGGATTTAAATGCGGGCTTGCACACTTTTTCTGTAAGAACTAAAACTACCCAATTTATCTAACTGAGAAGGATACTAACAATTTATTAATTACTGATATGCAAAATTTATGACATTAAATGCCATTTTTTAAAAGTAATTTTCCCTCTAATAATTCTTCTCAATGTGCAGTACAACACACTAGTGCATCTTTAACTGTAAATGAGAACTATGATTCTGATGTTCAGCATGATACTGAAACTTTTCTCAACCGGATTGTTCCTGAGGTTAGTCTATCTAGAATTTTTTGCTGATAGCAATTTTTATATATGCTGGTAGGAATTTCATGTCACCTTTCTGGAGTTATAGTAGGAAGAAGAAACTAACAATAAACTTTGTGCCTTGGACATGCAGGGAAGGTCAGCTCCGTGGAAGCATACGATGGAAGGTAGATTTTACAGTTTGTTCTTAACTACATTTGCAGGCTATTTTCAATTCAGTTCTCTTTTCTTTGTTGCGCCCATGGGACCTGAATGCTTCATTGACTTATGTTCTAATACCGTAGAAATCTTTTGCACTCAAAAGCAATGCAATACCCTAGAAATGTTTTTGCACTCAAAAACAATGAACAATAAGTATTAGTGTTGTTGCAAATATCTTTGATTTCTCCTGATATTTCCAGGTTTTTCTTTTTTTTTTAATTTTTGGGGTTGCCGATTTTCCAATATTTTTTGAGTTTTTCACATCCAAGATTATCCTTGCTGATATTCCAATAGTTTCAAATAATTTTCTGATATTTCTGATAAGTTTATTTCTGGATCCTTGACGATATATTTCCCAAATTGGTATTTTGCAACATTAAGCAATGCACGATTCAAAACATAATTGTCAAAGAGTAAAACCATGATCGACGAGGCGGAGCCGAAGGATTAGGGTTTTGCAGAGCTCTTGCGCTGCGTGGTTCCAGCAGTGGCCCCAACGGGGCTCATGTCTCATAAGGAGGGAGGGCCAGCAAGCGGCTTCTACAGTCAAGCCACAACAAGCGGAAATGTTGCAGAGAGGTCTAAGCGGCCGACCTTTGAGCTGCCGCCAGACCTGCACTTGAAAATACTGGAAGAAGGCGCGTTCAAGGACCGAGAAATGGAGATCGACCCAGAGAAAGGAGCTCTTCCCCCCACAACGTCAACTCCATGGATGCCTAGTAAGTGTATTCCACAGGCGCCACACGCCCCAAAATATGTGATTAACTCACCACGCATAGAAGAGCAAAAGCAATACATGAGAGATTATGCCCTGGTGGGAAAGTTCCTAGGGCTATGGCCCTCGGAACGAGATCTGATCAAATGGATACAATACTGGTGGAAGCCAAAAGGTCACTATGAGTTACAACTGGGATCTAAGGGGTTTTTCACAATCATCTTCCACAACCTTGAGGATCGTAACCGCATCTTCGATGGAGGGCCCTATTTTTTCAACTCGGCAGGCCTCTTCTTGCGCTTCTGGACGGAGAAGTTCAGCCTTGAAAAGGAGGACTTTGCTCATGCGCCTGTATGGATCAGATTATACTCCCTCCCACAAGAATTTTGGCTAGAGGAGGTACTGGCTGGTATAGGCAATACCATCGGCATCTATGTCAAGTCATCCGAGGCCACCAAGCAAAGGCGCTACACCTCTTATGCACGAATCCGTGTATACTTGAATATAACTAAGCCGCTCCTCGGATCCATCATATTGGAATATCATGACGAGGACTGGACCCAGACCATCGACTATGAGCACATCCCATTCCGATGTCGGAGATGCCGCGAGCATGGCCACCTCTTTAGAGAATGCCCCCTCAACACTGTTCACAAAGAAGGAAACCCAGACAACAGCAAGGACAAGGACGACTTCATTCAACCAACAGGGAAAAGAAGACCAGGAGGAAGGAAGCAACCGACCCAAGTAAGTAAAGATCCCTCAGCTAGTAATAGATTTACAACTTTACAAGACCAACCAGAAAACCCTGCAAGCCACATGTAGCTCAGTGAACCACCTTCGGGTAATGGCTCTCATGCGGCCAAACAAGGGGAGGAAAGAACCCCACTGAGCAAGGGATCAGATCTCATCCCCCCAAACACGACTCAGGAATCGCAGGAGCCTTTGGAAACAGAGGACGGAGACGCAGAAATGGAGTTGGAGGAGCTGGATTTAGCCGGAGTGGATTTGGTGCACCTCGAGCATGCCTATAGGCAGCAGAAACTATACACAATACCCATAGATCAATTACGAAAGGTGCATAAAGTCTTCCTCAACTCCTCTGCTGGATCCTCGGCAAGGGCTAGCCAAGGGCTGGAATACAAAGCAGTCAATCAAAAGGCACAAGTAAATCCCAGAAAGACGAAAAGAAAAGAGGGAGGAAATCCACCAACAAGCTTATTCAAGAAATTGGCCACTTCATGGTAAACTCAGGGCAAATCCACTTGATCTCGGACAGCTTCCCTCCTCTCCCCACTCCCCCGTCATCATGAAGATCATCTCGTGGAATATCAGAGGCCTTAATGGGCGTAGCAAGCAAAAATTGCTATGAGATCTGATTTTAGCGGAAAAACCTGATATAGTTCTTCTGCAGGAAACAAAATGCACCTCAGAAGATGTGGATAAACTACTCCCCTACTGTTGGAAGCATGGGGCAGCTGTTTCAGTAGGAGCCATAGGTACAGCAGGAGGACTG
Source organism: Picea engelmannii (assembly GCA_009831015.1). Classification (NCBI taxonomy): domain Eukaryota; kingdom Viridiplantae; phylum Streptophyta; class Pinopsida; order Pinales; family Pinaceae; genus Picea; species Picea engelmannii. The sequence goes on from ML786935.1 coordinate 175,936, forward strand.
GCCATCCTCTGGAACACAAACTCAGTAATGTTAGAAAACTTCATCGCCACAAGATGGTCTGTCACAACAGACTACAGACTCATTGGTTCTAATAAGCCGGGACACTTGACCAATGTATATGGCCCGATCAACATAAGGGAGAAGCCCGCCTTCCTCAGGAATCTGAACTACTTATCCACTTTAAATCAGCACAAGAAATGGATTATTGGAGGAGATTTCAATATCATCCGCAGCCTGGAAGAGAAGAGGGGAGGATCAAGATGACTGGATCGAGAAACCAACGACTTCAACAGCCTCATAGATAACCTTCACCTCATTGACCTGGAAACTATCAATGGCACTCACACCTGGACAAACAGAAGAACTGGCACACACCAAATTGCTTGCAAGCTCGACTGGTTCCTCATCTCGGATTCTCTCATGCTGGAAGGCACAGCTATGGAGGCTACCATCCTGAATCTCTTTGGCTCAGACCATTGGCCTATTCAGCTCTGGCTGGATATCCCAACCACGACGGGGAAAAAACCTTTCAGATTTGAGCAATTCTGGTTCGACCACCCCAATTTCCAGGTAAACATACAGAATTGGTGGAGGGAGGCAGAGGTCCCTCAAGGCTAAAAAATGTACAGATTCCAACAAAAATTAAAGAACCTTAAACAATTTCTTAAGCTTTGGAATAAGAACACCTTCGACGATATCTTTGACTCTCAAAGGCAGTTATCAGAACGCATGAGCGAAATTCAGAATCAGATCAGAACTCGGGGGCTAACAAATGATTTAAAAGCCCAGGAAGAAATAGTAAATCAACAGTTGGCGGCCAGGAAAAGACAAGAAGAGATCCTCTGGAAACAAAAGTCGCGCATCCGATGGCTCAAGGAGGGAGAACGCAACACCAAATTCTTCCATAGAACGGTCATCCACAGGCGGCACACCAACAAAATCACGAGCCTCATCTCTGCAACTGGGGAGACCCTTCACTCACACGAAGACATGGAAGCGGCTTTGATCGGATACTATCAAAATCTCCTCACAGAACCTATTCTGGATAGACATGAGGCCATTGCCAAGGTCACTCAACATGTGCCATCCCTTGTTACACGGGAGCAAAACTTGGCCCTGCTCCGACCTATTTCAATTGAGGAGGTGGATCAGGCGCTCCAGGACACACCCAAATGCAAGGCTCCAGGACCTGACGGCTTCACCAACGATTTCTTCCATCATTGTTGGCCAATGATCAGGGTCGAGGTGTGGGAAATTCTAGAAGATTCCAGAGCTACTGGACAGGTCCTCCGAGCTTTAAATGTGACCTTCCTCGCCCTCATACCCAAAGAGGGGCAAGCGCATCACCCACAACAGTTTAGACCTATAGCTCTCTGTAATGTAATTTATAAACTCTTGACGAAGGTGATTGCTAGACGACTCAAACCTATCTTGCCAACAATCATTTCCCCGGAACAATCAGGCTACGTTGAAGGCAGACAAATCATGGACAGCGTCATCCTCGCTCATGAAGTGATCCACTCTCTGCAGAAGACCAAAACTCCAGGTATGCTCCTAAAATTGGATCTCTCTAAAGCCTTTGACAAGAGAAGCTGGGAATACATGCGGGCAATGCTCCTCGCCTTTGGCTTTGATCAAAGCTGGGTTTCTTGGATTCTGAATCTAACCTCTTCGGCTTTCTTCTCCATTCTTGTCAATGGTGTCCCATCTCGACCTTTTTCTCCCTCAAGAGGAATCAGGCAGGGGGACCCCCTCTCCCCTTTTCTCTTTATCATTATGGTTGAAGGTCTGGGACGCTCCATCCGTGCAGCAATTGAAGGAAACCTGATAACTGGCTTACCCTTGCATGGCATCTCCCCTCCCATCTCGCACAGTCAATTTGTGGATGACTCGCTTCTAATGGGCACCCCAACCGTTCGCGAAGCCAACGCTCTACTTGCTATTCTTCAAACCTTCTCAGATGCCTCGGGGCTGGAATGCAATAAGGAAAAATCCCAAATCTTTTTCTTCAATACGCCACCACCGATTCAGATCCACGTCACTGAAATCCTAGGTTTCAACAGAAGCTCCCTTCCGTCCAAATACCTTGGCATTCCCCTGATTGACAATGCCCTTCGGAACTCCTCGTGGGAACACCTTCTTTCCTCCTTTACCAAAAGGCTCTCCTCCTGGACCCTCAGAGTTTTAAATCTGCCTAGCCGCCTTGTTCTCCTCTGGGCCGTCCTTCAGGCCCTACCTATTTACTCCTTTTCAGCGCTGGCTGCACCAAGATCTGTTCTCTCAACCATCAAAAATCTACAGAGAAACTTCCTCTGGCAAGGCTTCAACTCAGGTAGGAAGATAGCATTGGTCAGCTGGGATAAATTATGCCGACCCAAAGACCAAGGTGGCTTAGGGCTACGGGACCCCCTCATTATGAACAAAGTTCTGAGTGCCAAAATCTGGTGGCGGTGGCTCAAGCATCCCCAGGACCTCTGGGCCAGATTCTGGAGGAAAAAATATACGCCAAACGTGGCGGAAAAGAACCTAATTCGATGGAATGGGGAAGGCCCCGGATGCCTAATATGGACAGCGGTCAGGCAAAACAAACAACTGGTTACCCGAAACGCTTTTTGGGAAATCCGAAACGGGGAAACGACTCTCTTCTGGTAGGATTCCTGGCAACAATGGCCGACTATAGACAACAATGGCTGGGCAAGAGACATCTACCCACAAGCTACTCTGGCAGGTCTGACGAGAGTTGCTGACTATTGGCAGGGCAATTCACCCGGAGACACCTGGCGCAGCTGGCACCTAGACAAGGAACGCATAAATCTGGGAGAGCATGTGGACTTGGCACCCTGGCACGAGGAGATGGCCAAGCGGAAAATCCCCAAAATAGAAGGAGAAGATATTCTTCGCTGGGGACACCTGCCAAAGGGCACCTACAACACGCAGGAGGCTTACCAAATCATAACTCAGGTAGACCCTCCACCCACTAAGAGTGTTTGGCGCAAAATCTGGAGCCTTAAACAGTGGCCAAAAGTCACCCTATTTCTCTGGCTAGTCTCCCACTCTAGCATACTTACTTGGGATAACCTTTTGAAGAGAGGTTTTGTCGGGCCCTCCATCTGCCTGCTATGTGAAGGGGCAAAAGAAACCATGAATCATCTCCTCAATTCTTGTCCCTACACTGCCCAACTCTGGGATCAAGCAACACTCATCATGCGCAAGTCGGATCGACAAAGAGAGAGTGTAATTGATACTATTGCAAACTGGAGAGACCAGGCTTTCCACTCCCCCCTCGTCAATCGTATTTGGCAACTTCTTCCAGGCTTCATCCTCTGGCAAACCTGGAAAGAACGGAACAGAAGGATCTTCCGAAACCTCTCACTATCCTGGCAACAGTGCTGGCATCAATGTCGTTGCAACATCCTGGAAACTATCACTCTTCAACAGTGGACCGAAGATAACATGGGCAACATTCCTTTCGAATTTTTAATCCTCCAGCATTGGCAACCTCTTCCTTCTTGCCCTCCTTTGCCCCTCTCTTCTCCCTCCGTCCCCTTTACAAGCCCCTCCTTTTGGTCTCCCCCCCCAGCTGATTTCATAAAACTTAACTTTGATGGAGCCTCTAAAGGCAATCTAGGAGCTGCAGGTTATGGGGTAGTATTCCGCAACCACTTAGGGCACATCTTTTTAATCAATGCGGGATACCTGGGGCACTCCACAAACAACGCAGCAGAGCTCTGGGGACTCATCCACGGGTTGCAGTTGGCCATTGACCACAATTTCAATAATCTAGTAGTTGAGGGAGATTCACAAGTCATCATCAATCTGCTATGCAGAATTCTAAATGGAGCAAACCTGGACAAAATCTCGCCTAGCTGGAGGCTCTCACATGGCTTACAGATGATCACCAACCTCATGAAACCTACTCAGGCAATCATCCCTGCCCATGTTAGAAGGAAGGCGAATCAAGTTGCAGACGAGCTAGCCAATATAGGCACTACTTGGACTGGTCCTGAACTCTTCTGCAATTCTGCTTTGGAACCAGAGCATCCCATTCTCCAGCAGTGCATCCGCAAAGCTGGATTAGTGGACACACCCCCGGATGGGGTGCTATTGTGTCCCATGCGGCACAACGAGGAAGCGAGGTCTAGCCAACAAAGCACCGAGCCACGTGAAGGGCTCGTGCCTTCGACCGCCACCCTACGCAGGCATTAAATTGCCATTAACCATGGCGCGGGGAACACTTAAACACTACCCCTCTCCCCTTTACGCTCATTCCATGGCTGCGTTCTGTTTGCTTCTAGTTGTCCCTGCGCAGGCCTCAATTGGTATCCCTCTTGGCAGCCTCTGTCTGAGATTTCTGGAACCTGCAGGTTCAGTGTCGCTTTGATCTGGCTGCAGGCTTCATGTCGACCCCCCTGGTACCTGACGCCCCCTCGCCAGTTTAAGACGTGTTTCATGCCTCAGCCTCGAGGGCGCCCGCACAGAGGCTCCCCATGGAAACCTCGCCGACCCTTCGTTTCGCCTCCAACCTCGCTTTCATCCTGTTCTTCTCCCCTCACCCAGTCGGACCCAATTCCTTCTTCTCCCGTTTTGGCAGCTGCGCAATTGGATGGCCTGACTATCGTTCCCAGGCTGCCGACTCCCAACTCGAGCCACCTCCCGGAACAACCCTTGTTCAGAACTCCACCAACACCAATTCCTACCTCTGCGGGGCTGACTATGGGGGAACCACCTCCAGGTAAGCCACGGAGCACCGAACACCAGGCCCCGAACCCCTTCTCTGATACTCAACTCCGGGAAAGCCTGGCGATTATATTTGGCTTGGTCTTCGAACTCCGCCAGGGGATGGAGGATCTCTAATTCCGTTTGCTCGCCGTGGACGGGAATATAGCAATCTTACTCCAGCTCCTTACCTCTATGCAAGAAGCTATCCCCTCAGACCTCGCTGGTGAGGCTACGACAGTGAACCCCGAGAGCGCAACTAATGACGGGAAGACCCTGGAGACGAACTTAGCAAGCGTGGAGCAACATGGAATCCAGCCTGCGGAGGAAGCAAAGGAGATGGACACGGGACGGGAAGTGCAGCAGGATACCCAGCCAGCTGTCAGGACCGAAGGAGGCGTGGACGTGGTGAAGCGTTGGGATGACCAGGTGACATATGTCGAGGAGGAGCCATGGACAAAGGTCGTCCACGACACCTGGCCAGGCTACCTGCCAAATGTCTGAGGTCTTTAGAACTTTTTTAGTCTCTTTGATAACTTTACTTTTAGTTGATGTCCAGTTAGTTTTGAACAGGGCACTTGATTTATCACACTTTTTATGTCTGACTTTCATGCTGGCTGGACTGGTTTCCCCTCTGTTGGGGCAGTCCAGTAACTACAACTAGCATTTTCTCTGTATCTTTTTTGGTCCAGGAAGGCCCTTTATATATAATACCACCAACTTACTTACAAAAAAAAACATTAAGCAATGCACAAATGCTAATCTTGTTCTTAGAGATAGTGTTTAATATTTATACTTTATGCCTTACATATATATTGCATGTAGAGATTTCATCGCTAGATGTACTAGTAAGTGACCACGGGAAGATGCCAACCCATGAGAAGGTTCTATCTTACACATATGATGTACGTTTTTCTTATATATGAAAATGATTAATCATGGTTTCATTCTAAATTATTGGGAGCAAAGAAATATAGTAAGTAAGGTTTTAGAAGAGACAACAGGGGGCTAGGAAGGTGCCCTTTCGACACGTCATATGAGCTCCATTTGAGGCATTAGTTAAAATGGCTACATGACAACTGGGCCTTATAGGAGTTGATACTACAACTGCATGTCTGCTCGACTAGGAGGGTCTCTAAGAGAGGGAAGTAGTAGTATATATTCGCCATGAATCTCTTATTTTATTTTTAATTATTCATTTCTCATTTGTTTTGTATAAAATAATTTGTTATGCATATATGACATTCTTGTTCATTAATCATGAGGGCATCCTTCACCTTACTCATGGATTTTCTTTTATGAGGATATACTTGGGTGGTACATGAACATCTATGAGGGCACACTGCTTATTCTAGGCATGCTATTGGGGTTTCATGCATCAAATGACTTAAGGAATGCAGTTGATGCACAATGCATAATAAGATCCAATGCTGCAAATCTCGTCTCGGGGAAAGTATCGACGAGGGTTCGGAATGTAACTTCTCGGTGACATCGACGGAAAATATCGAAATATCTCGGAAAATGTCGCAAGACAGGTGTCTAACTCGGAATATCTCGGATATATCGGACAAAGGTTTAACTCAACGATATATTCGATAAATTCGATATATCGAAGAGATTTACAACACTGCGTAAGATCAACATAATGGTCCATTACAAATTTGTGACCCCTCATTTCGGGCCTATATGGACTTGTAGTACAAAATTTATGGACTAGGACTTGCATTAATGTTGCAATATGTACCTACAAGACTTCATTTAGACAATGTATATTCTTGTGGTACATAATTAATGGATTGTGGCTTGCATGAGTGATTATGTATGGATCTACAACTCCTCAATTGAGGCATATTGGGTCTCAGAACAACTCCAACATGTAAAACAACAAGTACTACCAATCTCCTTCCAAGCGAGTTGGCTCGTCAATGAAAAGTAAACTTAAACATACCACAACCAACATAACTCACAACAATAACCATCTTCATTTCTGTAAACATATACCAATATAAAGGAACCACTTAGCATATTGATTTAAAACAACACAAAAAGAAAAGTTAAAACCACTTGACCAAACACATAATAAAAGCAAATCGATAACATAAAATGATCATAGCACAATCGTCGCCACCATGAGACAAGGGTGTTTGTAGTGGGAAACAACTCGATGAATTGTGTGGAAAACCCACTATTGAAGGAGTAGAGTAATGTTATATCAAAATAGATATAAAGCAACAAGGTACAATGGTAGTTCCAAGAATACTATATGTCTAACTTGCTACCTGTTGCCGCCTTATACACACTTGGGCTAACGTGGAAGAAATCTTCAATCCACTTAGTGTGTCCTTGGGGGCAAGTTCGAGTTAAGGTGCTGTCACCTAATCCTTAACTCCTTCGTCTAGGCCAATTCCTAGCGAAGCCAAGGGGGGTAGTCCCTATAAAAAGAATCTAAGGCTTTTAATCTATGAAGTTTGAAAGCAAAACTATTCTAGGAGTTTATTATGAAATAACAAGACTTATATCAGCAACATATATGATTCAAAAAATGATACACCCTGTAAAACCTCAAAAGTTATTCATTCATTAAGTGCTTCAAAGGGAAATAAATTGAACCATTGAAATAAAGACAGATCTGACAAATAGATAAAGTGAAGACCAGTGCCAGAAAGTAAATGTGATGTTATGAAAATGCCGCGTTTATTTTATCTTGAAAATTTTATTATGGGATTTGGGAAATTTAAGCAAGTCTTTGAAACCGTGAAGTGGGGATTAAAGTCGGGGTCCCCACTCTTTGTGTGCAAAAGTGTATTTGGACCGCTTTACTCGTTATTCAACAATCTTAGAGACGTGCTGATTGGGTGTGCCGTAGGTCCAAAAAGAGGAGAGAACGAATCTCATTAATGAGTATCCCCCCTGACTTAACACACTCCACCCAAATGTAGAGGTCTTAGACGAATAGCGCTGTAAAGTGGATTTCCCTATTTAAGACTAACATGCGTTACTCAGGTCCGTTTCTGGGTCTCTGAAGCCACCCGAAAGTAGCAGCGGGATTGCATACACGGTTGAGTAACTAGGATTTATTCCAATATAATTGCAAAAATTGAACTAATCTAGCAACTAGTATTCTATGAAAAATAAAACTAATCTAAAACTTCTTGTGATTGATTTTATCAATAAATTTAGGTGATGTGAATTCTTTTTAACTTTGTGTTGTTTTTTAGAACATAAAATAAAGAAAAAAAGAAAATCAGCCAAAGGACACTGGTCCCCCTAAGGGGAAAAGAAAGCTGAACCGTGCAAGGTCCGCTTTACATTTATAAGATTACAATGCTTTTGAAGAGAAATGTTTGTGATCCTTTACATTTAGGATCACAAAGCTTACAATTATTTGAGAAAGAAACAAGATCAAGGTAGGAAGCCTCCAGATGGTCCAAATCCTTGAAAATTGGGTAGCATAACCTTCTACCTGTTCATCAACCTGCACAAAACAGCAAGCAAACTCAAGTGAAATGTGCTCAAAATGAATTTAAACAAACTTGAAAGTCAATACTACTAACCCAAAATTTATTCTAGTAAAAGCTATGCTAAAAAAGGGGAAAATGGGGAAGAAAAACACTAAGAGAGACAAGCAAAAGCTTACTTCTCATAGGGTAATTCTTTGCTGTTATAAAACAGCAAGCTAAGGCACTTTAAACTTTGCCAAATAAGAGTTAAAACCCAAAAGAAACTTTCCTACTACAAGCTTTAAAATTTAACGATGAATTACTTTCTTTGTACTAGATCTAGCTTAGAAAACGATGAAATTAACTAACAACGAGATCTAATACATGCATAAACTTACAAATCTGATTTGCATAAGATTTTCCTTTACAAAGACAAGTCTAGATCTGCAAATTAGGTAACCAAAATTTGAAATCTGAAATTTGTAACTTGTGAGAAAGAGAAAGAAGAATGGTTTGATTCACCGAAATCCTTGGGCAAATGGAGTCCTCTTTTGGCAGAACAAAGAGGGATGATGTCTTCTTGTGAAATCTTAAAGATGAGGGTGATACTTGCTCGCTCAACCTCCTCTCAAAGTGAAGCAACCTGCAAACTTAGAAACCCTTGCAAGAAATATGGTTAAACAAGCTTGGTGTTACCTACAAAAGGAAACTTGGAAAGCATGAACATTAGCTGAAATAAACATGCAATTCAAAGAGATCTAAAGCAAGTAAACAATAAGAATATCAAATAACTGAATTTTCAAACCTTATCCTACATGGAGATATCTCCTCTTCATAGGCCAAGTTAACCAATTTAACATGCAAAAATACAAGAACCAATATACCTCATGAGCATTAATTTGACAATCCACATCCCACACATTAGCTTGCTACACCATATGAGACCTCCAAAGCCTTTTATTCCATTGATACGAAAGAGTGATACAACAATGATAGCGTTTTCTTCCAAAACTCTGACTAACTAGGAAGAGAAGGGTCAACCTTCCTTTATACAAGTTTGGGTGAAGACTCCAAGGCAAAGGCGCATGGGGAGAAGAGGAGATGCACATTAGCTAGAGGGAGTGGCGCATGAGCTAAGTGGGGGAAGTGTGGAGTGGAAGGTAGGTGTAGTGGAGTGGATTGGGGGTGAGTGGGAGATGAGTGAGGGTAAGGGCGAGTGGAAGTGAGGTGGTAGGTGAGTGGGAGTGAGTGTCACGCTTTGGGATTAACACCCTCAAGGGGAATGCGCCACCCGAGCAAGGAGATGCACATGAACTCATTGGGATCTCCACCCATGTGCCATGTCAACTAGGCTATGGGCCCTCACTAGGGGTAGTCACTGCCAACTATACTTGGGACTCCAGACAAGGCAAAACATGTTCCTGACATGTTTGCTAACTTTAGGGATTCCCCTAAATTTTAGGAAAATTAATTAAATTCCCCTTTTTTGTTTTCTTGAGAGTAAAATACATTTTTGAGTGATTAAAATCATTTTTTTGCCTAGACAAAAGGGGAATAAGAGTTTAGGGGGTACTCTCGCTTATAAAATGACCACAAATATGGCATTTGACATTGACTGATGCCATTTTTTACAACTTTATTGACTTTAATATTAAAAATGTCCGTTTTACGGGAAATTTTTTATTTGACTAAAACATTAAAAAGTAACCTATGGGGACCTAGCGCAATTTCCATATGACTCAACATACATGACTTAGCATGAATTTATATACATTTAGACACTAGACATTGGTTATACCATGCCAAGGCCTAACCACCAGCACATACTCCAACTTTGGAGTTAGTTTTGAGTGAAAAAACTTAGAAATTATTAATTGCTTGAAAAGACAGGCAAGAAATAATTAACAAGTGAAAAAAAACAGTCCAGAGTACATGCTCGTGCTTAGGTCTTAGGTGGCCAATTGTCTTTTACAACTTTCATGCTTAAGTCATTTATTACAATGCCCCAGAGGGATGGAAATGCGGAAAAGGGTGGTCTGATAGACCTGTTGAATCTGTGAACACTGACTTCTGAGCATCTGTTTGCTTAGTCTTTGGCGACTCATTTTCAAATCCAGCTAGTACAACTCAGTGGATAACATTGGCTCCATATGGGGACATGTGGTTGATCTTTATATCTGAAGGAGACCATGCGAGAATCCATAATCAAATAACCTGCATCATCGACGCCTCATCAATAACATATCCATATAAATCCAATAATAAACATGAGTTGCAATCATAATATACATGTAAATATGATACAAAAAACAGTAAATAAATTATGTACAGAAAATGAAAAGCATAATATACAAAGGAGAAGGGTTAGAGAATATAATACAGATGATGCCCCCATGGGCATTAGATGACTTCGCTGAATAACAACTTGAGAAGCTAACCGTTCACTGGGAGTGTCAACCTCTCACCATCCAATCTGCTGAGAAAAAAGGAGTTCTTGCTGCCTATACTTTGAATGATATATGGAGCAGTCCATAAACTGTCGAACTTTTCGTGATTTCCTGGCTTTTCCCTTATTTTGTCCCAAAGGACTGTGCCATCTTCCTGAAAAACTCTCTGTCGTGAAGACTTGTTAAAAGTCTTCTTTACCTTTTCCCGATTCTTTATACTCTGATCCAATGCTTTCTTTCTGCTTTCATCCAACTCAACCAACTGATCAATTCTACTCTGCTGGAAATTGTCATCCAAGCCATACCTCTGCACAAACTGATACACTGGAAGCTTCAAATGAACCGGTAAAGTGGCATTAAGTCCATAGGCAAGCTCAAAGGGACTCTTTCTCGTAGAACTCTTCTTTGTGATCCTATCCGCCCATAAAGCAAACTTAATCTTGTTGTCCCATGACCTCTTATTATCCCACACAGTTTTCTTTAGAATATTCATTAAGTTCTTATTGCTGGATTCAACAAGACCATTTTCTTGGGGATAATAGTTTGAAGACATAATGCCATACTTGAAACATAATGAGGACAATTCTGTTGAACTGAAGGCCTTGGCATTATCGGTTGTTATCTTGGCGGGCACACCGAACCTAGTGATAATCTTATCTTCAAGGAAATCCATAATCACTTTGTCGGTTGCTGACTTAGTGGGTATTGCTTCTACCCACTTAGTAAAATAATTGATCGTGTAATTATCCAAGTATAACCATTACTTGAATTATCCTAAAACCGATCGATGAAATCAAGCCCCCATTGCTGAAAAGGGGCTTCCACTACTACTGGTTGAAGAGGCAAGGCTGCTAGCTTCTGCTTCCTTGTGAATAACTGACACTCCTGACAACCCCTGACCATTTTATGAACATTTGAGAAAATGGTCAACCAATAATAACCTGCTTTGAGGATTTTGTGGGCGGTAGTTTTAGACGCGAAATGCCCACCAAATTTTTTTGAATGGAAGTCAACCAAAAGTCTCCTGGACTCTAGCTCATCAACACACCTAAGTATCACCCCATTGGGGTTCCTCCACTCCAATCCATCCCGAATGATACAATACTTAGCTGCTTTCAACCTCAATGCCCTTCTTTTATGACCGATCAAATGACTTGGGCATGTGACATTTGAAAGAAAGAAAATGATATCAACATACCATTGGTGTTGTTCTAACTTCTGAAGTTCAGATGACAAGGCTAGCCTAGTTGACTGTTTTGACAGAGCAGGTCCAAAGCTTGTTCATTCCCTTCAGTTAGCATCTGAGCCAATCCTTGACCTTTGATTAACTTTGTGGGTTTTATCTCTAAGTCATATTCTTGAATCTTGGAGACCCACTTTCCTCTGACCCCAAGCAATCATGTTGCCCAAGGATATCTTTTACTGCTGAGTGAGGTACATACCCCACAACCTTTGAATATCCTATATAGACTCAGAAATTCTTAAGGGACTTGACCAAGGCATATGCTTGCTTTTCCATATTAGTATAGTTAAGCTCAAAATTTTGCAATGCCTTACTCATGAAAGCAATGGGTTGCTCCTGACCCTCTTCATTTTTCTATATAATATAACTGCTAATGTATATATGATTTACCTGGAAGAATTTGATACCTCTGATCGGTGCATAACAAAACCCTTCATTTAAAGTGACTATGTGCAAGCATATATCTATACCCTTGAGGACGTTGCAATAGTAGGCTTGAGGGCCAAGATGATTGCGTTGATGACGTCGTTTGTAGGATGGATGATACAGAGAAGGGTGAATCTATTGATGAGGTCCTCCTCTTCCACAACTGGGTACAAAAAGCTTCTGGCACCATGGGCACTTCTTAGCAGCAGTGCAACACTAGGTCTCATGTTTGTTGCAAGGTGATCTAGAATCTTCAGCTTCTGTGTCCTTTCCAATCCTACCAAATCAGAGGAAGCCACCTGAATATGCTAAACAAGGGAACATTGTGTCAACAATAAATGCCCGTAACCGTGCTTTTCAGATAGCGAAAAAAAAGGACTCTCATATTGCCGAATGCTGGGAAATATATATTTTCTTTTCGTGAACATTCTGTTTGCCCAGCCTTGGGTAAGACATGTGCAGGGAAACCCGTCGAGGTACTTCCTCGTGTGTCGACAACATTCAGGTCATTTAAATGCCAGGGAAGGCCAGAACCCTCAATTTCCAGAACTCTTAATCTTCGAAGAGAGATCGAACGGGGAAAGAGGAAGGAGCTGAGATTGGTAAACGAAGCCATACGCGCCTGTTATCCCCGATATCTAGGGATAACTAGGAGATCATGTCTCGAGGCCCACAGGTCCTAGACATGGAGTACCGAGAGCGAGATTGACTTGAGCATGGCCCTGGAGGGCCCATCTTTCTTCTTCTTCGTCAGATTTGTCCTGTCAGCAGTAGCAGCTTCCATCACCACCGGCCTGGGCTTGCATCAGAGAGGACTCTTGCTCCATGAGGTAATTGGTCCGAGGTATCATGGTATGTGTCATATTTGATCGTTATAACCTTCTTATATATGCATTGGGTTCCTTTCATTTCAGATGACTGCTTGGATCTTACACTAATCCACTTGACCATTGTTGGGGTGATTGACTGGGTGACTTAGCAAGCTTGTATTCATGGGTTTTGGTTAGCCACCAAGGGGGACTTGCAGAGCCATCGTCCGCTCCCACCATTTTTGTCATTTTACATCTTACACCCCGCACATCTATCCCATTCCCCTAGTCCGACCATTAGGATGACCTTTGAGGGTTACACTTTGTCTTGTGGGAAGAAGGGGCTAAAGGCCTAGGGGGTAAAAGCAGCTGGTAAAAGATAAAAGCCATAGGAAATAAAACCT
>ML786935.1:199989-216294 GCA_009831015.1 Picea engelmannii
CAAGGGCACCTTAAAAGAGCACTTAACCTATAAAACATTGAGCAGAAAGTGGGATGACTGTTTGCTGTCCTAAAACAACAAAAGAAGACAGCCATACAGTTGAAACTTAGAGCCATACTAAGGTCAAGGATAGACCTTAGATGACAACCTCATAGGACCTCAGAATTTCTATACTATTCACAAAATAAAGAATGTAATCTACACTTGAGATAAATTACAAAATGAAATATATGAATGAAACATGCCAGGATCAAGTATACAATAGAACTAACTAATGAGATAATAACACAACTATGTAACAAAAATAAAGAATGATTAGACCAAATATACAATGAGCATGAGATAACCAAACATGAAAGATGTAACTTGAAGTAACTTGCCAATGAAGCTAGTGCACAACTTATGAAGCAATAGGACTTGAGGTAAATCGCCCAAGGGAGACAATGCACAACTTAGAAAGTAGAATTCCCAAATAGAGATGGTGCACAACGTTAGAGATAGAGAGACTTGAAATAAAATGTGCCCAACTTGAAAGCAAAGTACTTGGAAATAAAGTTGTTAGTAAAGTAAATCACATGAACATGTAACTGCCTCAAACATAAAACTTGCACAACTAAAGATAAATGAAAATTGAAGCATAAGTGTTGTGAAAGTGCTGTAGGTATTTTCTAGGAGAATTTTAGAGTCTCTCTTTGATTAGGAGGATTAAGGTTTTAAGAAGCAAGCCTAGACTATGTGTCTACCCCTAGACTCTTACCGCTTTGGCCAAAATGATTGCTGGGTGCTCAAGAAGAAGGGAAAACAAGGCCCTTCCCTAGCTCCACAGGTCAACCTAGATTACTTGGGCGCTCAAGTAGGGGGACACCTAGTGCCTTGAAGTCGTCCCCGACTTAGCACTCCCTATAGCCTCCACAAGCACCCTTTTTGGTGGCGAAAGTTGTACCAGTCTGGGTGCCTAATTAGACTAGATAAATTCCTTCCAAATCTAAGCCACAAGCTATGATTAATTCCCAACTTAGAAAGATAGATTGCTTAAGATACAAGATTGCTTCCAAATTAAATAGATATTAACAAATTAAACACGAAAGCAAGCCTTACGATATTGCATGGGTTGGCTAAGCCACACCTCTTTGCAAGGTGTAGGCAAAATAAATCAATGCATGTAAAGAAAAGACTTGGAAAGTAAAATAAATTGCTCCTAGCCACTCAAACTTGTCTTAAGGGCAAGTGGGGCAAACAAGAAATAAATCAAATACTTTGCAACCTCAACAAAGGCTCAAGGAGGAGGACAAGCCTACCGGTTTTGTGCCTAAGTGGGTGAATAAAGATTGATTAACTTAAAAAAAACAATAAACCTAGCCTCTCAACCTTGTCTTAAGGACAAGTGGGACAAACAATTAGATGTAATAAAAGGAAAATAGAGTCTAGACCACCTAGTCTTACGATTTTGCACGGGTTGACTAAGCCGAACCACTTTGCAAGGTGTAAGCACAATTATTTACAATAATTACAACAAAAATTATTGAAAGTTTAGAAGAATGGAAGCCCAAGAAACTCCCTTGGGCTGCTTACAATCAAAGAAATAGATGAGAGAAGAAAGGGGTTTTGTTACCCCAGGTTGGGAGACTCTTCTTGAGTGTTTTATGGCCTGAAATGGGCAATACATCCCCTTGTCCTGGAGAGAATCTTCAAAACTCAGCAAGCTAATGCTTGTTGGAAATGCTGTAAAATATGCAAAACAACTCAAAAATTTCTGTTAGTGAAAAATACAAATTTTACCATAAAAATCTGAATATGAAATATATATTTTATGCCTATTTCAGAACATAAAATAGCCTCAAATCCCAAGAAAATGATAGAAACTAGAACAAAAAATAAATGGAGGAATCCCTTGGTTGAACAAACAAATTTTCAGATCTGAGATTTGCTTCTCCAAACCCACCTGCAAATGAATGAGATTTTGCTACAAAACAACAAGGAAGTGAGTACATGAAATGAAAATTGCAAAATACTTTCCAATACCATACAAATAATTCACTAAGTCTACAACAATACTACCATAAACTTACCCAAGAAAAATACTTTGCTTGGATCTCCTAGATTATATTTGAAAGCAAGAAAGACCCACAAGAAACTATGGAAGCAATATCACTTCAAACCAAGATCATGAGGAGCATCAAGAAGACTCCCTATGCACCATGAGATTCCCTCCAAAGCTTTTCTTTATTCCAAAAATTTGCATGCAAATACTTGCAGCAAAATATTACAAGAAGAAATGAAGAAGAAAGAGAGAGGAGTGGGAGAGATTTGGGCAGCATAAGTTTGCTCCGAGAATAGATCTGAAATGAGGGAGGGGTGAGCATTCTTCTATACCTGGGAGGCAAGAGAGACCCCTCTTGGATGAGCTCCAAGTGTCACTCAAGCAATAAAAGTCATCATCTCAAGGAGGGGCACACTTTTAGGGTTTTGGTATGGTTTAGGGTTTGAGGGTTGAGTGAGGGAGAGGGGGAAACACCTTTTCACACACCCAACGACTAAGTTAGAACCTTAGGGGGGCACACTTAGGGTTTAGTTTAGGTTTTCACTTTAATTTTAATGTTTGGCTAAGTTACTCACCAAGGGTGGCACACTTTTCTTAGGGAGAAGTCATGTTGAGGTAGTGGCTAAGCAAGGGGGGTTGGGTTAAGTTAAAAAATGACTTTTTTAACTTAGGAAAAGGCTTAGGAATCATCTCCCACTCTTTCTCACGACTTTTTGCTCATTTTACAATTTTTGACATTTTTACTTAGCTAAATTAAACAATTAAATTGTTGACTCAAGACTGACTTAGACTCCTCATGGACAATGACCTAGCAAAACTTGTCCAATTGAGCTGAAACTTGGTCCAAGGGTATAGGGGGTCTCTTTCCATTTCTTTTGAGTACTCACACCCCTATCAAAATCCCCTAGGACCAAATTTTTTACATTTTTACATCAATTTTAATTAAAATTACCATTAACTGGGTAATTTTAATAAATTAAATTTTTTTCTTAGACTCGACGAAATTTCGCAAGACTCTGGAACATGTCTAGCATGGTCATTTACAATATTTCTAGACCCTAGTCACCCCTTGGACTTGATTATTAGAACACCTTTCAGCACTTTGGAGGATTATTGTGAGTGAAAAACTCAAGGGTAACTAAAAATTACCCGAGGATAAAAAACACTCGATGAAAGGACTTCCCTAGTGATAAAGTCCTAGGCAACTAACTAAAATATGGCTCATGCTGACTCATTACATTATTATCCCACGCACGGGAACGAACATTCCGATTACAAAAAGACGTGCCGGGGGCAAAAATTGTTTGGTAGATCCATAAAATCTTCAACTTTGCTGCACCATCATGGCACATGGAGTTGACCCCCTAGTCGAAATAGGTGGTCAACGACTGCCATCTTTGTAATGTAAATTTATTTTGCAACCATGATCTACTACATATTCCATGTTGAAATATTGTAACTGCAAAGAGTATTCTATATATTATTGATGTATTATTCATTAGATCAATCCCCTTTTGTGGATTGATCATGTCGGGTATTATAAATTACCAAATCCCCTTTTGCGGATTGGTCAAACCCTAATTGTAATAGGCTAAATGAGAAGTCGGCCCCAGAATATATTAAAGTGGTTATAACCACCCAGAATGAGAAGTCGGCCCAGCCAGAATATATTAAAGTGGTTATAACCACCCAAAATGAGAAGTCGGCCCAACCAGTGAAAAGACACCCCAGTTCAACGCCTGACAGATTGTATAAATAAGAGAGGCTAGCGCCTCATTTGTACACACACTCACTTGATGATCAGAGCGCAAGTCTGGAGCTGCAGTTGGAGAAGAAGAGAGAGAGAGAGGCGCACTACTTGGGAGAAGACTTTCTTTCTTGTTTGGTTTATTCTCTTGGCATTGTATTGGCTATCTATATTAAGGAAGTTTTTGCTGGGTTTTCTTCCCCATGAGGGTTTCCCAGGATAAATGATGTGTCTCTTGTGATTGTGTATTTCTCAGTGATCTTATCTATGCTATGGTTATCTAGTAAATTGAAAAGAAACCTAATAATAGCTTAAACCTTAACATGGTATCAGAGCCAAGCTGAAGAGAGCATCTTTCACAAGAAGAAGAAAAACGTCACTGTTACCGTACATGAAAATTAAGGCTTTTTATTGAAGAAGGTTTTCAGCCTCAAAACCATCTAGAAAAAGTGCGCCCTAGCCCAAGGAATTATTTGGCACCTTCAACGCACCTTTTCAGTGGGTAGATCTCCCGGAAAGTGAAACCCTAGTTTTCACAAAGTTACCAGAAGCACCAGAAAACCAGAAGTACCAGAGTACCAAAAAATCAGAAGCACCAGTCCAGAAATCTGCTGATCAAGTTTGAGGAGGAAAAATTTGGATTTTTAGAAATCTCACTGCACCAACTTACTCGCCTCAGCTCATCGCATCTATCCTCTGGATCAGAATTTCAAAATTTGAAGTTTGAAAAATTAGGGTTTCCTCATAAAACCCTAAGTTGCAGTTGCAGTCTCAGCTCCAGTTGCAGTATCAATTGCAGTTGCAGTATTAGTTGGAGTATCAGCCATAGTACCAGTTGCAGTCACCCTTGAAGTTTTTAAGAGTAGGTGATCATTACCGCTACTACTAGATGGTGCCACTACCTGCAAATGCCGTCAGAGGTATGTACTCACACATGTTTAAACGATTAAGCTTTAAAGGGTATTTGCAGGAGAAGGGACCTCTTTCCATAGATCCAGAAGGATCTCAAGATCTAACACATACAAAGGAATAATGCAACCCATGTGTGATTATTCTGATATGCATCTATTTGTTATGACATTATTTTGATCAGTGTTGCATGTTGTAGCTATGACCATAATTCTAACCCTTGGTCAAAATTAAAGTCAAGGTATTAGATGGATGAAAGATGAGATCATAGAGTTTATTCTCTAACCCAACCTTTTGTCAAGATAGCATATTGTCTTAGTACAAGAAGACAGGTTGAAGAAAGCACTCGTCATCTTGAGTGAAGAAGACTTGAGAGAAAAACAACACACTCATTTTTGAGGACAAGGCTCTAGGTTCTAGGTTTGATTAATTAAGTTGATAAGATTCAAAGTTGCACATGACAAGTTGATAACTAGTCTTTGAAAAGTACCATACCTGGTAGCATGTGAGCATATTGAGATAAATGCTTAATGTAATCATTTGCCTGATACAAGCTAACATCTCCTCTAGGAGAAATCTCTTGTGTTAGTTCCAAGTTGTCATGGAGGAATGTTCGATCACAACACTATAAGAGTGTTGACCTCATTTCGTATTGTATTTCTTACTTTTGATCTTTACTTCAGACAGGTCACAAGTGATAGCTCTAAAGGAGCTACTGTGATGATTATTTGTGTTATTGCTTCATTATCAAAAGAATATTATTCTTGCTTGTTGTTTTGTTGACCTTGTTTCAGGTCACAGGCGATAACCCTGAGAAAGCTATAGTGAAGGTTGCTGAAGGCAACATATTATATGAGACATGAAGCAGACTATGTACATGACCATATACACTCAGAAGATGAAGAAGCTATCTCTTGAGTAGAGTATCTCATATAAAGATTGATTGAAAGGAGCAGAAGGCTCCAAAGATGACCGAACATTAGAACGGGAAGTAGATCTCGTTTGAAACCTGACTCTGTATTTCATCTTTAGACTTGGTATTCAACACCAAGTATACCTTGTAAGAGATGATGAAGTCCTTGTAGACTCAGAAGAAATCTAGAGTAAGCCTGATCTCAGAAAGGATCAGATGAAGAGACAACTCCTAGGACTGGGAGATAGATGCTGTAAGAAGACTATATCGTAGCTTCAGAAACTTCTAGGAGATATGAAATCTCCTGGGAAGATTCCCTTGTTTCAGTAACAGAGAAGGAAGCCAGTCAGAAAGACTAGGATATGGATTCTTTCATGAGACTAGAAGAGAAGTCAATATTGACTTCCAAGATTGATCTATACAGATCAAGCATGTTGCAGATGTACAAAGCCTGATGTGTGTCTAGAGGATTCTCCCAGCAAGAGGGAGAAGACTATGATGAGCCACTTACTCCAGAAATTGAAGAAATAGTTCCAGTATTTATGAAGACAACCAGAACAACTATAATTCATATATAGTATGAGATGCAAGGGGAACAATCCCCATATTTAAAACTGAGTGGCAGTTGGTGCATTGCATTAGTTGGGTCATGGAAACATGACTATGATAAAAGATAGCGTTACCTCCATGAAAGAAGAAGAGCTATCTTCAGTATCAGTTATTGAGCCACTCTCAATTTCAGATGAAGTTGTTGCCATGATGGAGTAGAGGAGTTACTCCCAGATTTCAACAGTCACAGTGAGAATGGAGCAACCATTCTCAGCTTTAGAGCAGGTGCAGGTGCAGAGTCCCAGTTCCAGAAGGAACAGTTGCAAAAAGAGGAGAGGACATACTCTCAAGCAGTGAGACAGAGAGTGCTTTGCAAAGAGCACATAAGAGCTAACACATGATTGTGCAGATTGAGTTGCAGCTAAGCAAGCGTACCAGATTGGTACAATGTAATGAGAAACTTTGATTTGAAGATTGAAGATAGAAAGACTCAAGTTTGCCAGTTGAAGGAAGCTTTGTATGTGTTGAAGAAAGCTCCTAGAGCTTGATATGGCAGAATTGACAGTTTCCTGAAGAGCTTGGGCTTTACCAAGAGTAAAGTTGATTCTAACCTTTATCTCAAGGTTATGAATGATGAGCCAGTGATGTTACTACGATATGTAGATGATGTATCCTTGATAAGATGAAGAAAAGCTCATCACAGATCGCAGAAGAAGCTCGCCACAGAGTTTGATGGAAGACCTAAATGCATTATTTCTTAGGTCTTGAGGTATGGCAGAGCCCAGAGAGGATCTTCCTTAACCGAGGGAAGTATGCAGTTGAATTCTTGAAGAGATTTGATATGTTGGAGTGCAAGTCCATGAATACACCCATGGAAAGAAAGTTGAAGCTCTTGGTCGACACTTTGTTAGAATTGATTGATGCCACGTTGTATAGACAGATCATTGGATCACTGATGTATCTGACGAACACCAGACCAAATATCTGTTTTGTCGTGAACACCTTGAGTCAGTTTCTGGTAGAACCCATACATGTTCACCTAGTTGCCGCAAAACATGTGATGAGGTACCTTAAGGGTACATTAGATTATGGTCTCAGTTATGATGGAGATCATAATTTCACACTGAGTGGGTACACTGATTCAGATTGGGCTGGAAGTGTCTCTGACAGGAAGAGCACTTCAAGATGTTGTTTTAGTTTGGGATCAGCCATGATCTCATGGCAGAGTAGGAAGCAATCAAGCATTGCTTTCAGTACAGCGGAAGCAAAATACATTGTTGCGTGTTCTGCCAGTTGTGAAGCTATATGGCTTCGTAAGTTGTTGACTGGTCTATTCGACCTAGAGATGGAAGCAACCACGATCCTATGTGATAACTAAAGCTGCATAAAGATGATAGAGAATCCTGTATTTCATGACAAGTCGAAACACATAGAGATCCGATACCATTACATCCGTGACATGGTGCAGAGAGGAGCCATAAAGCTCCAATATGTTAGCACGGATGAACAGGTTGCCGATGTGTTGACCAAGCCTCTATCTTGTGTAAAGTTTGAGCACTTTCGAGATAAGCTCGGTATAGTCCGAAAGGACCTCCCTCGATAGGGGGAGTAGTGTTGTGTTGATATGCCGACCTAGTGTTGTGCTTCCAGCTTAATTGTTGTGTTGAGATGACAACCGAGTGGTGTGCTTTCAACTTAATTACTGTGTTGAGATGCCAGTCGAGTGCTGTGCTTCCAGCGTAATTGTTGTGTTGAGATGCTAGCCGAGTGCTGTGCTTCCAGCTTAATTGTTATGTTGATATGCCAGCCGAGTGTTGCTTCCAGCTTAATTTTTGTGTTGAGATGCCAGCCGAGTGCTGTGCTTCCAGCTTAATTGCCGTGTTGAGATGCTAGCCGAGTGCTGTGCTTCCAGCTTAATTGCTATGTTGAGATTCCAGCTTAATTGTTGATGCCAACTTAATTGTTGTGTTGAGATTCCATCTTAATTGTTGTGTTGTGATTCTAGCTTAATTGTTGTTGCCAGGTTAATTGTTGTGTTGAGACTCCAACTTAATTGCTATGTTGTGATTCTAGCTTAATTGCTGTGTTGAGATGCCAGCTTAATTGTCGTGATGCCAGCCTCGTGCTGATGACAGCCTCGTGCTGATGACATGCCGGCCTCGTGCTGTGATGATGTGCCAGCTTAAGTGTTGTGATGCTAGCCTCGTGCTGATGACATGCCAGCCTTGTGCTGTGATGATGTGCCAACCTCGTGCTGTGATGATGTGTTGCCAGCTTCGTGCTGTGATGCCATCCTTGTGTTGAAGACTCTCGGCCTAGTGATGATGTTGATGATGCTCTAGCGTTCGTGCTGTGATGTTGTTGTTGTTGATGATGCTCTAGCGTTTGTGCTGTGATATTGTTGCTTTTGATGTTGTATCAACCTTGTGCTGTTATTGATGATGATGATGTATTAGTGTTATACTAATCCACGTTGATGCAGTTGATGATGATGATGCCACTTCAACTTCTTGCTGAAGTTGATGATGATGATGCCAATTTAGTTTCTTGCTGAAGATGATGACGATGATGATGATGCCACTTCAGCCTCTTGCTGAAGATGATGATGATGATGATGCCACTTCAGTTCCTTGCTGAAGATGATTATGATGATGATGATGTTATTTCATCTTTCATGCCGAAGATGATGATGTTACTTTAGCCTCATGCTAAAGATGTTGATGAGATTACTTTAGCCTCATACTAAAGAAGATGATGATATTAGTTTAGCCTCATGCTAAAGAAGATGACGATTCTACTTTAGCTCCATGTTGTGTTGATGATGAGAAAAACTTCCGATGATTTATAGATACGCCAGTCAGTGTTGCAAGATGCTGTTGATGATGTTGCCCTCTCTCTCTCGCCTGATGCTGTTGTAGAATACCCTTCTTGTTAAGGGGGAGTGTTGAAATATTGTAACTGCAAAGAGTATTCTATTTATTATTGTTGTATTATTTATTAGATCAATCCCCTTTTGTGGATTGATCATGTCGGGTATTATAAATGACCAAATCCCCTTTTGCGGATTGGTCAAACCCTAATTGTAATAGGCTAAATGAGAAGTTGGTCCCATAATATATTAAAGTGGTTATAACCACCCAGAATGAGAAGTCGGCCCAACCAGAATATATTAAAGTGGTTATAACCACCCAGAATGAGAAGTCGGCCCAGCTAGTGAAAAGACACCCCAGTTCAATGCCTGCCAGATTGTATAAATAAGAGAGGCTAGCGCCTCATTTGTACACACACTCACTTGATGATTAGAGCGCAAGTCTGGAGCTGCAGTTGGAGAAGAAGAGAGAGAGAGAGGCACACTACTTGGGAGAAGACTTTCTGTCTTGTTTGGTTTATTCTCTTGGCATTGTATTGGCTATCTATATTAAGGAACTTTTTGCTGGGTTTTCTCCCCCATGAGGGTTTCCTAGGATAAATGATGTGTCTCTTGTGATTGTGTATTTCTCAGTGATACTATCTATGCTATGGTTATCTAGTAAATTGAAAAGAAACCTAATAATAGCTTGAACCTTAACATTCCAACCTATATTAATGTAACTATTGATGTAACCTTGTTTTGGATCATTACAAAAAATAGGGGTAGAATCCATGGCATTGAGGATATGCTTAAATGGTTGCATTGACTATTTGATTTTACTTGACCTTTTGTTTCATCCTAAGTTAGAGTAGTGTAGGATGAATAAGCTCAACACATGTGAGCATTAGTTTTCTTTCATGTATCTTTTTGAACTTGTAGCCAAATTTTGAACTCTCGGTGATATATATATATATATATATATATAGAGAGAGAGAGAGAGAGAGAGAGAGAGAGAGAGAGAGAGAGAGAGAGAGATTTGTTTGTCGATGTTGATTTGTATCCATCCCACCACATGATTTTGCCTCTTCTTTCTTCTTGATAGGTTCAACTAGAGGTTTCAGGGGTTCTCATGCACTCCTAACACTCCCTAGAAGAGTGCATGTCCCCAAGTTGGAGCCTATTGTTACAACTTATAATGTATGAGGTTCCATCTTGTGATTTTCATCACATTGATGGAGATTTGTTTCTGGTAATCTTGGAGCATTGTACTGACTTGGGGGATACATCTTCATGGATCCCCCTTCTCTTCATTGTATTTGATCACTTGATGGAGATCTTTGGTCGGGGGAGTCTCACTTCTCCTTGGATGATGATTGTGCTTGTTACTTGGTGGTCTTTTCACATGTGCTTGCCTTGTTGATCACTCATTTTCACTTTTAATGGATATGGAACATATTATTTCATAATGATGGTTTGGTGTATATGCTTATCTTGGGTGTGGATGACGGTTCTATCTCCCCAAGTGGTTAGATGATGATGGTTAGGAGATATATGTTTCATGATTATCGAAGTTTCCTAGTGACTTTTACATGATGTGGTATTATTTGGTGTCACTAGCATGGGGTGTTCTGTATGGTCGTCATGTGTTGGATGTGTGATGGGGAACATACTTGATTGATGGGTTAGCACTTCTTTATGCGTCCTTCTCTTATGTTGTTGCTATGGTGGGATGATTCATGTTGCCTTTGTGAGATTTTCCTTAAGTGATTTAACTTTATGATGTAACATTTGCTAGACATCACCTAGGGTGAAATGTGATTAATGATGTTAATACCCTCATTGATGTGTTATTTCCTAAATTTGAGTTGGAGGGGGTTATTACATATGATATGATTTGATGGCGATCTATCCTTTTTCCTAAGGTTGGATAATTACTTTTGATGTAATAATCCCTTGGTGGTGGTGCAACTTAGGTTGCGATTTATGTTTTGTTGTTATCATGGAGGGGTTTTGCCGTGGAGAACTTCTTTTATTTACATAGTACAACAATTTATTAAAGTGCACCCCTCATTGGCACACATGTTCATGGTAATTTAATTTGTTGGTGACTAATTGGGAGGAAGACATGGTTATATTTGAGTATTAACCTTTGTGCAAATATGTTGAGGTTGATTTAACTATTCAATGGTTAAATTAATCTAATTTATCCACATTAAGGTTAATAGCTTGGGCACCCTACTTTATATGCTTCCTTTTCACACATGGAGAGGCTATTTGGACTTAATCAAATCTTTCTAGTGGGTGTGCCCCCCTTCTTGGGCATAATTCTCGAGGCATGTAATATTTATTGGTTTCTTAGGGAGGTTGGCACACTTCTCTGGGTGCACTCCCTTGGGTTGGTTGGATAGCTTTATGACCTGGCATATGGAGGAGTATTTATTGATGAGTTCTAATCACTTTGGCACATTCTCCTAGGGCACACTTCACATGGAGAATATTTTATGATTTGTTGGGTGGTTGAGGTAGTTACGTGCCACAATTTTCTATGGAACATCTCTCCTAGGTGCTCTCTCATCTTTATTGCTTGGATATTTCAACTACACTTGGCATATTTTGACCATCATTCTCGAGCGCCCTCACCTCTTTGACTTGGCATGCACATATTATTTTATTTGGGGTGGTTATGGAGGTTGTTATTGGGAGATGTGTGGCACATGAGAAGGGTCACATGTGTGGCTTAGCATGCTCTTGTAATAGGTATCCTTTCTATTTTTGGAGATTATTCTTGGAAGGTGCACTTGTGGAAGGTTTCTCCTTGCTATTTTTGGATTGACTTGGAGGGCACACTTGTGGAGAGATGATCTGCTTTCTATTTGGGGGAGATGACCACATCTTTTCTTGTGGAGCTCTCCATCCACCTGGCATCTTGCACATTCATCCATGAGGTTCGTTACCTTGGAATTCACACATGGAGTGGTTGCATGCATGCACATTCTTGGAGGGCACATTCCATGTGGATGCTTGGCATTGGACTTGGTTTAATGCCTTTTTTTGGTAGTGTGTCCTCTTCATGAGCATTATTTGGTGTATACTACCATTGATTTTGGGTGAGGGAGAATTGCCTTGGAGAGGCTAGTGCCCACATGTTGTAACATGGTCAACCATGGATTGAGGAGAGATCTAACTACTCCATTATTATACTATTTATTTGACTTGTATTGTATGAATGAAGAGACTTACTCTATAAAGAGGACCTCTCTCTCTCCATTGTAAATGGTTGGGATTTTAGGGATTGAGGAGCTCTCCCCTTGGATTTCATTTGTATACCACAAGCTTGGAGCTTAATGGAGAATTAGAGGTATATTTTCATTTGATGTGAGGTTTTGTTGTGCACTTATATTTTGTGTTAATTTTGTATTAGGAAACCCTTGTAGCATTTTGTGATTTCCTTTATAATGAACCATGTGTCATTTGGATAGAATAATGTGAGGACTTACCCCACTTATCTCTATTGTTCTTATGTTAACCTTTCATATAATAAACTGAATTTTTCTTAGATTAACATGACCTCACATTCATGACAAATGCTTAAGTATGGCATGTATAGCCTTCCAAGGTAGTTGTGGGCTATAAAAATCAGCAAGCTAAGGCTGATTTGTGGCATGCGTAGCAACCCCTATTACCTTACATTTTCATGCACTTGCCCTCTTTGACCTATGGTCTCATGACTCTATTTTCCCAAGGTGTGATTAGGCACTTGGTCTTGGGTTTCTACCTTATATTCCTTTCTCACACCACTCATTTATTCCACTTCTACTACTATCGTTTGTTTTGCTTAGGCTAACTCTTCACAAAATCACCTTGAGCCTCCACCCTATAGCCTTAACAATCCTATCTTTAGGGAAGCCCCCCCTTGAGTTGGAGAAGAGCCAACCATAACTGTGAGGAAGAGCTACTGTGGTGACAGTGGGTAGCCTTTGAGTGCAAAAAACTAGCCCCTTGATGCTTAGGACTTTACATCATACGGGGGTGCTAGATTTTGTTGTAACATGGCCTAAACAAGTGGTTATGTTTAATTAGGATAAGCCTTTTGGGGGCAGTTAAGCCACTGTTATGGGGGTTCCTTGCTAAAGAAGGTTTATTATCCCTTCTTGACATGATGTAGGGCCCTTTTATAAGGATATATGGATTAATTTGGGTGTTACAAGGTTTAAGAGTCGAAATTAGGGTAAGATTCAATCGTGTTAGGACGAGATTTACATACTGATGATATAACTGATTCAAATTTGTTCCAAATGCATATAAAAGAGGACAAATGTAAGTTACTGTAAGCAACATTTCCAAAAAAAAGAGGCAAATTAGTTTTTTTAATCCTTTTTAAGCCAATTAGTTTTATAAATTGCATATTCATAATTATTTTAAAAACTAAGTAGATTTTTGGATAGGAGGGGCATGCCAAGATAGGTGCTTGGACCTAGGGCTATTGTACATTTTTAATGAATGCATTAGCTATGCTGGCCACTAGTCAAGGGAATAGAAATCCAGCTAAGTTGAGAGTGGCTGTGCTGATGAGTATAGCTCTACACTTCTTACCCTACAAGATTAGTGTCTCCAAGGCAGTCGGGATAGTCATGCCTGTAGCTATATAGTTAAGGAGTAGAGTAACTTCCAAGCTATTTTCTAGATTTTAGGGGATGGGGACAACCATTTGGTTCATTAGCTTTTGCATGAATGTGATTATTTTCACCACCATTTGTTTGAGTTTTGGTTTGTCGGGTTCCATTGGAGAATTACTAGAGCAAGCAGATAGATACTTGCTCTAATATTATTTAAAGCAGTTTTTCTTTCAGAAGTTAAAACATTTTTTTATTAAGATTCCATGATGATGATGATCCCAAGGTAGCCCTCAAGAACATAGATAGTTTTCTTCTTGAATGATGTATAATGGTTTGTTCAAATGTACCTCTTGCCATTTTATGTTTTTATTTATTTAATTAGGATGGGGACTGTTGACCGCCTATTCAACTAGGGGGTCAACTCCATGTGCCATGAAGAGATGCATCATCAGATGCTAATTTGTCAAAGACAGTTTGGTTCTACTAGGCAATTTATGCCTCTAGCACAAAATTTTGTAAATGAAATTTCCGCACCCCTGCGTGGGTTAATAATGTAATAGGTCTACATGGATCATAGTTAGGTCAGGTACCTTAGGATGTTTTCATTGGGAGAGTTCTTTTCACCGAGGGTTTTTTATCCTCAGGTTATCAATTGGGCTTTTCAACTTTGTTGATTTCCCTTGAGTTTTTCCCTCACACCTTCTTTTTATCCTCAGGTTATCAATTGGGCTTTTCAGCCTTGTTGATTTCCCTTGAGTTTTTCCCTCACACCTGTAATAATTTTTCCAAAGTGGTGAACAACGTTCTAATGGTCTCATCCTTCGGTAGCGATTGTTTAGGAATGATGTAAATGACCATGTAAGACATCTTAGAAAGTTTCGTAGAATTTCGTCGAGTCTAGATAGTTTTTTTTAAATTAATTAAATTTAATTAATTTTCCTAAGGTTGGGATTTTAATTATTTAATTAATTAATTGTTTTTGAGCAATTATTGTAAAAACTAGGCCTTTGGGTTTTTGATAGGGGTATTTGTGCTCAAATAAAATGGAAAGGCACCCCATACACCCTTGGGCCAAGTTTCAACTCAGTCGGACAAACTTGGCTAGGTGTTTGCCCCCCTGGAGTGTCAGTCAGTCAAAACAACAATTTTTATTGCTAAGTCAAAAATGTAATTTTTGTAAATTTGAGTTAATGGGTTAATATAAGATGGAAAAGGGCAAGAGTTGTCATTCCTAACCTACCCAACCCACTCCCTAACCTTTACACACCTCCTTACACTACCCACTCACTAAATACCCACGCCCCTAGGGGGATTTGCGCCCCCCCCTCACTTGAAAACCTTTGAAACACATTTGAATGAGTTGTGGGGCCCCTCCCATGAGTGGTGTGCCCTTCCTATCCCTCCACCTCACCCATTACATGTCCCCACACTCCACATCACTCATCCACGTCCTCATCCATGCCAAAACCCTAAAAGAGGTGCGCCCCTCTCCTTGGGATTCCACCAAATGACTGAGATGCAACACTTGGCATGCATCCAAGAGGGGTCGTTTTGCCTCCTTGAGCTATAAATACAACCCCTCACCTCATCATTCATTAACCATTCTTTGAGCTAAGGTTATGCTATTGAAATTTCGCCCCACTCTCTTTCTCTTGCCATCTAGCATTCCATCCCATTTTTCTCTTGAGAGTCTTGGAGCAACTTGTTGCTGCAACACTCTCCCATTGGATTAATAAATCTTTGAAGGATTTGGAAACACCAAGAGCTTTCTGGTTGTATTCTTACACATGAGGTGACTTTGTGGATTTGAGTTTATGTAGTGTTGAGTAGATCTTTAGTAAAGTAGTTTACTTGAGTAGATTAACAAAGAGTACTCTTGTTGGTTTATATATGTTGGATAGCTAGTTATTTGAAGTATTTCACATTGTTAGTTTTATTCAAGCATATTATCTACTTCTTTGCTTCACAGTTTGTCTTGAGTTTTGCAGGTTTACTTCAAAGGATTGTTGGGAAAGCCTCAAGAAGGAGTCTTCCCTCAAAGCCTTCTCAAACTCCTAGGTTACTTAGCCTTATATTTCTGCATTCATTTAATTTATATTTCAGTTTAATAACCATCTTAGATAGGTCAAATAATCCTACTTTAATTTGGAGATTTTTATGTGAAATTTCTGCGTAAAAGCCATAAATTTTTCTTAACATTTTTGTGTTGTGTAGCATTTCCAACAAGCATTTGCTTGCTGGTTTTTGCAGATTTTTACCAGGAACAAGATGATATGCTGCTGAAATTTACCCACACAACACATCAAAAGATCAACCTTTGAGTGGGTAACAAGTCTCTCTCTTCTCTCACTCATTTTTAGTATTGTAGCAAGTCCCCAGGAAGTTCCCTTGAGGCTTGCATTTTCTTGTTTCATTTCAGCCATTGTAATTTATTTTCTGCAATTAATTAGTGCCTACACCTTGGGAGAGTGACTGGCTCAGCCAACCCCCCAAAATCGTTGGGCTAGGACAGATTTATTTCAACATTCCTTTATTACTTGCCCCACTTGTCATTAGGACAAGGTTGTGTGGCTAGGACTGCAATAATAATTGTTTATCTTTTCTTTCCAACCCTCTTTGGCACAACATTGGTAGGCTTGCCTCCACCTTGTGCCATTGTGAGTGGTTTGCTGCAATATA
>ML786935.1:218554-304901 GCA_009831015.1 Picea engelmannii
TTCCTCTATGTTTGATCTCATGCATGTTATGCAACTTGGTAATGTATACAAGCTGGTTATAAAACATGATGGATGGGTAAATGCTGAGAGCATGCAGTAATAAGCAGATTATGTTAAAAATTTGTGAATTTGTTTTGAAGTGGTATGTACTATGGGGGGCCAGTATATTAGAGTTTTGCCTGTAATGATAATTCTTTCACTACATGTTATTATTTATTTTGGTTGTAGAATTTAGGATTTTTTTTTATCTGCCTTCATTTATTTATTCAAGTTGTTTTCCTGTTGGCAGTCATTGGGCTTGCTATATACCAAAAGATTGAAGATAGAGGCTTTTGTATTGATTATATTAACCTAATCTTGCAGGACCTGATGATATGCCAGCACACATCAAGTCTTCAATGTTTGGTTGTTCTCTCATGTACGAAGCCTTCTAATCTTGAACTATGAATTAGATGGCATCCTTTTCTTTACCCTTAAACTACACTGGTATCATGAGGAGGGAAAAGTCCTAGTATTTTAGGCTAGGACACATAATGAATGCTGCCTGATTTTGCAGGATACCGATAACAAATGGGCAGCTTAATTTGGGAACATGGCAGGTTGGTTTGCAATAAACAACGGCTCTGTAGTTTATTGTCTCATTTTTTACCAAGTGCGTTTCTTTTTAATGCTTTTTTGAACTTTTGTGCAGGGAATTTGGTTTTGTGAGCATAGAGACCATGCTAGTTCTCGTACAATTGTAGTTACTATGAATGGTGTGTAAATGTGACTAATACTAAAGACACTTGATTTGTATCAATTTGGTATTAAACAATATATTCTAATAATAAACCTGTAATGTTTTCTAAAAGCAACCTTGTGGAATTACCATGTCTTATGGCAAGCTCCCAGGTCTACTATTTGATTGCTTGGAAGATCATTACCGATCATATGTTTATTCTTTTTGTCATCATTCTTGTAAATTATCACCATTTTATCCAACTCCATGAACTCTAGAGATTATATTTCATTATTCAGAAATTTCTTTATGGGTTTATATTATTCATGGCTGACTTTGGACATGGAAGGACTGTATTTTGCAAGCAAAGCTTGTGGGTGTTTTCTTGAGCATATTTCTTCATTCTATGCATACAAAGTTTTTGTTCTTGGTTATGTCTATGGAATCTTCTAATCATTTCTAAGAGTAATGCCACAATTTGCTTACTTGATGCTGATTCTGGTAATTTTGAAACGGCCAGTCTTATGGTTATCAAGGAAGCAACAACAATACTAATTATCAAGCAGTTTAGTATAGTTTGATTTACAATTATGATCCAAGGTATTTACTCTGTTAAATTAAAAGAAAAGTGCCAGATGAGCAGATTGTGAAAGATCGAATGAAAAATCTTCTTCTAGTTAAAAAGATGACCTCTTTTCCTCACGGATTTAACCTTCATTCCCTTGCATAGATTTGACTCATTTCCCAGTAAAAGCATTGTTTTCCTTGACCCTAATGCATATCACAGTAGTTTTTATTAGGCTTTCTCTATTGGCTAGTGTAGTACCCCGGATTTGGCCCATGGGATGTATTAGATTGGATTATGTCTAAATTGTAAATGTGTAGTTATTGTTGAAATGATAGTGTAATCTTTACATACGGCCACGGCCAGCCTCACTTTGTAATCATTATTATTGGGTATTAGTGTGTTTATAGAGTTTGTCTTAAAGTTGATCTAGTCAACACTCATTTATTATTTTCCTAAGTGGTTAGAACTGAACTAGTCATTATGTGGGCCCATAACCCCTCTCGAGGAGGACACCCTACCTCTCGAGTTGTGTATAAATACACACTCAAGGCACATTTGTAATATCAATTTTAGCTATTGCTCTTGTGACTCATTCTTTTATTCTACGGGCACAATATCTAGCATTGCGCTCTGTCAGAGTGTGATCTATTGTTCAATGGTTTTCTCTCAAGTGCTGCGCTTTAGTGTTCTTAGGTGATTTCTCTTTAAAGTTGCACTTGTTGGTCTCTTCTATTGTGCACTAGCGCAGATTTATTTTTTGCCATAGTGCTGGTTTATCTTCTCTTTGTGCAGATTTAGTGTTTGCTAGTTTGTTCTATTCAATTCTCTGTCTCATTTATCTCAACATGGTATTAGAGCGGGTGTGAACCTCCATTACTCTATTCAGCACTGCTCTCTTGAAATTTCTAGATTTTTTCTAGGGCATAAACCCTCTTTTAAAGGACAACACTCTATGTAGGATTTTTGTAGGGTTTAAACCCTCTTCAAAGGTCAACACACTTCTTTATTTTTACCGCAGAAGTATATTGTAGACTTTTCAGAAGGTGCTGATTTATGGTGCTTTTTCTAGAAGAAGCTGTTTTTATGGTGAGTTTTTCAGAAGAGGTTGTTTTTGTGGTAACTTATTTGGAAGAAGCTGATTTTATTGTGTTTTTTCAAGGAGTGTTGAACTGTTTTCATTCATTGGAGTAGGACACCTTATTTAATGCTGTTATGAGCTTGTTTCAGGCAATTATTTGGAGATTTGATGCATGGGATTGAAGTCCCCTGCTTTAGGGTTTCCCACTGATTTATTTTGGGGATCTTTTCAGTAGCAAATCTAAGATTCCTTGCTGGTGGCATCACTGTTGTTTTGTGACTAAGAAACCGGTGTTTCATACTATCTTGCTTTTTTTTTCAGTGGTTGATCCAAGACTATTGGCTGGTGGCATCATCAAGTTTTTTTGACTTTGAAACCAGGATTTATGATCACCTTTTTTTACAGCTAATCGAAGCTTATTGGCTAGACGCAATTACCCTAAGGATTGTGGATCTAGGTTTTTCAGATTCTTTTTCGTTGTTTATGGCTTCTTATGAGGGCTCACTTCAAGCATTTGACCTGGAGAATTTCTTAGCTGTGGAATTTTTTGGATCATCCTTTTCTTTCCTATCTTTTTTTGGGGGTTTTTCAGCATATCTAAGACTATTTACTGGTGGCATCATCGAGTTTTTGTCACTGACCATTTGCTGGTGGCATCATCGAATTTTTGTGATTGCAGAACAAGAGTTTCAAACCAGCTATTTTCTAGAGTTTAAAACGATTCTTTTGATTAGTTTTTTCCTTGAATCTTTTCAATGAATGTTTTGAAGACTCTACGAAGGCTTTCTCTACACCATTCTTAGACCTAATGAGCTCTCTTTACAATGTACATCTAATGATGCATCTCGCATATTGGTCCTTACTGGTTTCAAGATGTGATAATATCATCTCTGACCCCACCACATTCGGAGGTGTTCTTTATGTTCAGAGAGTTGGTGGTTTTATAGTGGATGCTTCTATTTATTGTGATACGAGGCATCCTTCTCAGCGACCGGAGTTGGTTCAGAGTGACATTTACAAGCCCGCCACCACTTGCTTTCGAGGGGAAGCTAAGTGATTTCTCACCTTCTTTGATCCAATTTTTACCCTCAGGTCCACAGTATCTGCCCCAATGTTTTTAATAAATGATTCTATGGATGATTCTCAACATATTTTAGTTGAACTCTTCCATGTAAAATTTTCAAGCCTGGTGACTGCTGTCCTAATGTTCTCATTAAATAACTCAAAACCGAATTTATTTGAAGGCAGAAAATTAAATTTCTGAACATTGCATCAATCACACAACTGAAAAATGAACAGTGGAAGAAGTAATTTACAGGATTTCTCCTTCAAATAACTTTTTCATTTCTTTGATCAAAGCTTACATGGTGACCTCTGCAGCCTGCTTTTTACCAGCAACTGTACGGTCATCAAATCACCTAGATATGAAGTGTACAGCCTGTTTAAGAAAGACAAAGCTACAACAGTATGGTACAATAGTACAACCTGCTCTTTTCTTGCGTGTTTTGAACAACAGATCGCTATTCCCTCTTGAACATTGAAACACACTCAAGCAATCATGAAAGATAAAGTATGACTTGCAAATTTGAAGGTGTATGGCCTGTGCATGGAAGAGGCTGCTACAACAGTGGTAGGGCTTGTATGGCCCGTTGTACTTTCTGGTCACTTCAACAATTCACTGTTCTCCTTGAATGCACTATGCCCTCTTTCAACTCTCTTTCTCTCTCATATGAGATTGAATTCTCCTCTTCTCCTCTCCTCTGTGTGCTTTGAGAAAATATAACTAATCTCCTCAATCCTCGCTGCCACCTATTTCAATCTTGAGATGTATAGCTAAAATTAAATTCTAATCTAAGTCATTAATGGTCTAGAACTTCTGGAACATTTCATTTAGATTCCTAAGATTAAGTTGACTTCAAAATATTAGACTCACTTTTATTTTATGTTTAAGTGAAATTATATGATGAAATTATTTCCCACTTTTCCTAAGTGGTTAGTAGAGAAATGTCTCAAACCATTTCCTATACGTTGACGCTAAAACTTGTGCAAGAAGTTTTTGCTCGAGCTACATTTCTCAACACCCCCTCTTAGCAAGGAAGGAATTCTACACTAATTCGGGTTTGTCTCCGAATGCATCAAACTTCCCTTTTGCTAAGGGCTTGGTCAAAATATCAACTATATGTTGATTTGTGGGAATATACTAGAGCTTCATTGCCCCCTTTTGAATCATGTCTCACTAAAGTGATATATGATCTTTGTGTTTGGACCTGTCACGAAACACTAGATTCTCAAAGAGTTTGATAACTTGTGAAGCCAGTTGGCCTCACAACTGGTAGTATTGGCTAGCATGTATTTTGCCTTTGTTGTGCTAAGTGCGACATAAGTCTACTTCCTCGTGAACCAGGATATCATTGTTGAATCCAAGCCAAGGCAACTCCTTGAGGTGCTCTTCCTGTCTAATACACTACTTGCCCAATTTGAGTTTGAATACCCCTGCAACTTCACTTCACCATCTCCAAGATATCTCAGACCATACTTTAGTGTGCCCCTCAAGTAACTGAGCACATGTTGTATTGCTACCCAATGCTCTTGCCTCGGCTCCACGATAAACTGACTTGAGGTGTTCACCACAAACCATATATTTGGTGTAGCGTTGGCCAAATACATCAAGGAACCTATCAACGACCTGTAGAACGCGAGATCCACTAACTCTGAATGTGAAGCTCTCACCTTTTTTTAATTAGTGATCATTATTGTGGCCATAGGTTTGCAGTCCTCCATTTGGAACCTCTTCAAGAACTCCATTGCGTATTTACTTTGCCCAAGGAACATCTCCCTTGGTCTCTGTTAAACCTTAAACCCAAGAAGTAATGCATCATGTCGATGCCCTTCATCTGAATCTCAGTTCCCATCTTTGCTTTGCACCTTGCAATGAACTTCTCTTCACTTATAAGAAACAAGTCATCTACGTCCAACACTAAAACACGTAGATCTTTTCCAATAAACATATAATATAAGTTAGGATTTGCTTCACTTTTGATGAAGCCCATTTTCTACAAATATCTATTTATCTTGGAATACCGTGCCCTCGATGTCTGCTTGAGTCCATCCAAGGCTTTCTTAAGCCTTCAAACACGAGACAACTTCCCATTTACATGCTTGATTTTGTAGAGCCACTTGGAACTCACCACTGACTTTCCCTTTGATCTTGGCACTATGTCCCAAACATCATTCTTCATGATGGAGGTTTACTCCTCCACCATGGCATTCTGCCATACCTGTTGGTCTACTGCCTCCTGAAAGTTGAAAGGCTCAAAAGCTATGATGTTGCTTATCAATACCATGTAGTTTGCAAACTTCTTGGGGGTTTTTCTCTCTTTAAATGTGTTGTGCTCCTAGGAGCCTCCACATAGTCTAGAGCATCCCTCAATGTTTGAGTGAACCATCAAGGTCTCCTGACAGAAGTGGAAGAGGTTGTTGTCTCTTCCTCTACACTTGAAGGTCGTTGTACTGCTCTAGAAGTCACTAGTGACTCGGGTTCAACCTTCAAAGCTTCCTTCTCCTCATTCTTTGTCAGTGATCTACACTCATGGGACTTCTTGGATGCAAAGTTTTCCTCAAAATTTACATTCTTACTCACTACTGTCTTTCTTTGATCTAGAATATAGACTTTATAGGCCTTTGAAGTTTTACTGTGACGTACAAATAAACCCTTCTTGCTAGAGGGTTTCGACTTAGTCATCTTTTCTATTGATACATGGATATAAACTAGATAGCCAAAGATGTAGAAACGACTCACCTCTGGCTTTACACTAGTGAATGTCTCCTCTAGTGTCTTGTCCTTTAGGATCTTATGAGAACACTGGTTCTTGATGTAGATTGTTGTGTTGCATGCTTTTGCCCAAAGAAACATGGACAAGTCTTGATTATGAATCATGGCCTTAGCAACCCCTATCTATGATGGATCGATTCTTCCGCTCTACAATCTCATTTTGTTGTGGGTCGTACGAAACAATCATCTCCCTCTTAATTCCTACCTGCTTACAGAAACCTTTGAACTCCTTGGAGGTATACTCACCCCCATTGTCCAATCTCAAGACTTTGATATTCTTCTCTGTCTTGTTTTCAACTAGAGCTTTGAACTCTTGAAACATGCTAAAGATTTCATCCTTGGTCTTTAGGAAGTAGATCCAAGTTTTGCAAAAGAAGTCATCAATGAAGGAAACATAGTACATGCTTTTTAAAATTGATGCTATCGGCATCAGTGCACGAACATCCCAATACACTAGGTCTAGAATCTCCTTAGACCTATACTTGCTACTTGGGAAAACAACCTTGGCATTCTTGCCAATCATCTACCCTTTGCATATTCCATGTTGCTCAATGCTGAACTCTGGAAGACCTGTGACTATCTCCCTCAAAATAGGCAACACCCTTTGAGGCAATTGTCCCATCCTCTTGTGCCACAATTCACACAAGTTGTGACTCTTATGAATCAGGGCTCGTTCACCCTACAATTTGTAAAGATTACCTTTTGTAACCCCTATTACTTGTGTTGTATATGGGTTGGATTCCTTCGTCCTAATGAAGACTTGTTGGTTCTTGAATTCAACTGCATAACCCTTAGCCTCCATAACTGAAACTGAAAGCAAATTCTTTTTGAGACTTGGAACAAACAAGATTTTGTCAAAATATAAAAAGTTACTTGACTTGAGATGGAAGGGAACAATACCAATTCTTGCTACTGGGTATTTGGCATCATCACCAAGCTCAACCTATACTCTAGAGTCCTGCTTTGTTAGACTATAAACTAAATGTCGGGCTGATATCATATAACGAGATGTTCCACTGTCCACATACCATGCATTCCTAGGATCCGTGATGGTGGAAAGAGAATATACCATTGAGAAATCCTTCTCGGACTTGGTAGCAAACTCGTTCATCTAAGCTTTTGTAGAGGTTGCTACCTGCTTTTGCTGTTGCTTCCCTTTACCCTTCTTCTTTTCTGGACTCTGTGGTGCATGATGACCGTGATTATGACAAATGAATCACTTGATTTTACTAAAGTCCTTTCCTGGTTGTGAGGTTGACTTCTCACTTTTTGCCTAACCCTTAATGGGTCCTTTACCTTTGCCCTTATTTGTCTGACCAAATAGGGCTAAATTCTTGTGACCACACTTCTCACTGGCCTTTGACTCCATCCGTGTCTCCTCTTGGATACAATGATCCAACAACTTTTTAGAGTTAGGAAGGTTCTCATGAACACAAATACCTTTGGCAAATTGTTTCCATGAAGATGAGAATCCATTAAGTGCCATGTTCACTAGCTTTGCATCTACAATATTCTTCCCAATTGTTGCAAGTTGATCACAAATTTGTATGATCTTCATAAGGTAATTGGTGGTTGAATCTGATCTGGTCATTTGTATATTAGATCTGAGTTTTTTGTGCAATATCATCTTTTTGTTTATGTTCTCACTTTAGTAGAGACCATCCAATGCATCGTACATTTTGATGGCGCCGTTGAATGTTGGGCACCTACCTCAGCAGGTCCCGCGCTTGACCTCCCGGTCTTAAGGATCGTTCAAATTCCCCTTTGAGCCGAAGCGACTCTTTGATTCCTCACTGGAATCTCTATTAAAATCGACCCACAGGTCCTTTCTACTCCTCACGGCCTCTAAACACGACCGCTTCTCCTTCCACAACAGGAAAATGAAATTTCGGGCTTCGGGGTTTCCTGATTCCCGATGTCACGAGAACCCCTGTTCTCTCGATTCCCCGATCACCGAAATGCCGATACGTCGAAACGCTTTAACAGTATTTAGTCCTCATGACTATCTCCTGGTCCATGTGACCACTATTCCATACAACTGCAACCCTATCTCCTTTCGCGATTTTGGGCTTTCAAATGCCGAAATGTATTGGACCTCTTGTCCTCAGGATCCCCGATCCTCCGAATCTCGATATCCCGATTCTCCCGTGCCTTTACCTTTTCGTGATTTTGGGACTTTCGTTCTCGAAATGTCTTTGGGCTCTCGTCCTCGAGACCCCCCGAAGTTCCGATCCCTGAAACTCCGATATGACGTTAGCTAGGAAACCCCTTTTGGGATTTTCGCGTTTCAGGTTCTCCCGATGCGAGACTCCTCCTCGCCGCTGCTCCTTTGCACTCTCGACCTCTGATGTGTCGAAGTGATGTCAGTTGGCCCTACAACGGAGCTTTCCACCTTGTCGGGGTTTCAGACTTCGCATTTTCGAAATGCGCGTGCTTCTTGTCTTCAGGATTCACGAAACGTCGAATCCTGAAATGCTGAAATGGTTCTCCTATCGAGATTTTCTCCGAAACCCTGGATTGTTGCTGTTATCACTCCAAGAAACTCCTTAGGGTTGTAGGCTAAGGATGCTTGGTAACTTAAGAAAATAATGTGTAGATATGCTTGGAACAATGGGATCACTTAATGATTAATGTAATAGACAACTCATCATACATTCAAATGAAACAGTGCTTTCAGAAAACAATAATCAGATCAAATATTTTAAAAGGAGAGGATGAAGAACACTAATCTTGATTGCCAAATACAACTGGGTGTAGGGGTTAATGCAAGATAAAAAGAAATCCTTCACTTCAAGTCTATGAGCTCAATAAATAGATGACAGTCTTTATAAGCTAAGATAAACTGAAACAAAGTACAGAAAATGAAGCATGCATATTTATGATATTGAAAACAAAAGGAGACTGTAATTTTATTATGCAATAAGAGTCTATACAGTAGCACAAAATGTATTCCCAGTTTGAACCCTTGTCTCTTAGAAAAGATAGGCATTTATAGCCTTTTACAATCGGTTTTTAAGACCCTGAAAACTTGGATCTATATCTAAAAATAGAAAATAAAACTAACTAAGACAATCAATAACAAAGACTAGTTGCTTGAACTCGAACTGTCTTCTATATCAATATTTTGACATCTGTACTTCATCAGCTTCTGGACTCTGTTGTGTCGTGGAAAAGGTAAAGACACCTGTCTTCTGTAGCTGGATTTCTTCAATTAATTATAGTCGAAACTTTAGGAGACTGTTTTAGCATTTGGTTTTCAAAATCTCCACGGATCTCTGATGCAGAGTATTTTCTGACTAAGTGGTTAATCCTTTGATGCTCTGGAACCTCTTTAAATACTTTGAAAATCGCCATGCTCCATCTTTAGCTTTCAAAAATTCTTTTTGTGCTTTCACCAGCTAACTCGCCTTATGATTCGCTGGATAGCCGGTGAAAGCTCTACCTTTCATCAACTAACTGATTGTAAATTTACCCTTTGCGCTGGTGAAAGCTCTGTTTTGGCCAAAAAGAAACTTTCACCTCCAAAACTGTTGTTTTATCAAAAACTTAGTGTCTCTGCTTTATTTCCTTGCATATTCACAACAACTTGGGCTAGAACTTGTAGATCTGGGTGTGACTTCTGCTTCTGTTTCAATTTTCTAATCTTCCTTTTAAGGCGTTTTGCTAACCACCATAAATTGTTATAATCTTTGGTGATTTTCTTCTTTCTCTTTTTGTCTTTTACACTTTCACGAGCCAACTTCTCAAATGTTGCATTTGTCTCTACGAAATTGTCAGACAGAGTTTTGTATCTCGCCTTGATTACTCTTTCTAAAACCTCCTGTTGAGCAATCACTTCTTTTAGTTGCTTAATTTTTTGTGATTTCTTTGACTTTTTGCTCTTTGATGTTTCACCTTCATCAGTGGGAGTAAAAGTCTCACAATCCTGTGCAAATTCTATGGAGTGTTCAGGGCTTTTAATGGTTGGACTTTCATCTTCTTGCTCTGGCTCTATTTCTGAGTCTGTGTATGGTAGATTTAGAATATTTTTCTTCTTTTCTATAGGTTGCTCTGAAGTGGTTTCAAAATCTAATTTTTTCTTTGATCTGTGAGACTTTATGCCAGAAATCCTATCTTCTGGTGGTCCTGGAAGAGTTCTCCTCTTCCTCGAGCTGCTTTGAGGAGTTAATTGCTTTTTTCCAGCTCTCTTCTGCTCATTCATGGGCTGAGTTTGGGTTTCAAAGCCTTCCCAAAAAAGAAAATGTTGCCAAGTCCTTCCTCTTTGTCTTAGTTCCTCCAGAATTATCAATTTGATCAGGCTGAAATGACAAAGAGTGTTTTTCATACTTAGAGGTTCAACCCTAATCTTTTTACAAACTTTAGTTAGGCTTTTGTGAAAGAAGAAAGGTAAATTTAGGAGAGTTTTCCTTGTGAAATGATCTAAGAGCTTGAAATGGTATAGCATCAGCTTGTCATACCTGCCTTTTGAGGTTATATAGAGTTGAATGCCTTTGAACAGGTCCTGCGATTCATCCTCCAAATGAGAAACTGGCATGCTTTTCTTCCATGTAACATTTCTGAATTCTGCCTTAAGATATGCTCTGAAATTGAGATTCTTGGTTGCTGTTGTCTTGAACCAGCTCTGACCTGATCTAGGTAAGCTTGTTGCTGTAGCAATGGCGACTTCATCAACTATGATTTCTAAAGAACCCACACAAGCTTTGTTTCCATCATACGATTTAGCAAACGCTTCCGCTGTTGCTTGGTGGCAACCATTCTGTAACTTTTCAACATACCCCATGCAGCCTGCGTCTGAGAAGCGTTTTTGCACCTCTAGATGTGCTTGTAAAAATGACAGACTGTCTAATTCTTTCCTTAATAATGAACCACTTTGTTTCCTTGCCATCTGCAACTCGAATCCCAGACAATTTTGCAAACAAAATCACTGTAATTTGCTGTTTGAGCCAAGGTTTGGCACTGGTGAAAACTCTCGACGTTGTCTTTCAAATATGAAACCATAACATATGCCTGTGGATGATGCGTGTTGGGAATATAAAGTGTCGATTTGATGTCACCAGCTGAGTAGTACTGCTCCTTTACCTGTGATGATGAATTTGAATTCGTCATCTCCAACGCCATTATCTCGTGAAGCATGCATTCACGAACATGATCCGCTTTGATATCCGATTTAGACGTGCAAAACAGAGTTCTCATCATTATTCGCTTTTGCCAACGCCTTATAATGATTACGTGACGTGTGTTGAGCATGTCATCTTTTGATTTCTAAAAATGTGGAGGAAACACACGTGTTTCGCGTTTTCACCAGCGAACGGTCTGCGGGAAAGTACTCCTTAACTGTTGAAAATTGCCGCTTTCACCAGCTAGTCATCAACCTTGCAACACACGTTAGCTGTTGAAAGTCTTTTCATGAAATTTTATAGAAAAGACCTTTATGGATCAACTTATTTCTAAGATGTGAATTTAAAACCTAAGTTTTGACACTAGAAGAAATTAAAACAAGATGGAGAAAACTACAAATAACCATGCTATCAACCACAAAATGAAACCATAGTGACTGATTCATTTTGGGAGCTAACAGTTGCCACGCGCCCCCTCAAGATGGATGGTTCTCATCGTTTTCGCGATTTCGGGTTTTCAATCGCCGAAATGCCCCGACTTCTTGTCCTCGGAACTCCCGAAATGCTGAATCCTGATATGCTGAATTGGCTTCCCTTTCGGGATTTTCCCCGAAAGTCTAGATTGTTGCCACACGTCCCCTCAAGATGGACGGTCCACATTCATTTCGCGATTTTGGGACTTGTGAACCCCTGTGACACAAATTCTCTGTCAACTCAAAACCCCGGCAGTCGAAATGCTGACGGGTTCCCGATCTCCGCCACGTGTCCTCCACGGATGGACGACTCAGATCTATTTTGGGATTTTCACTATGAAGTGACCCGATCTCTCGTCATCGAGATCTCTGATATCCCGATAAGCCTCCCCTTTCGGGACTTCACTCCTCTGTTCACAAAGGCTTAACTCCCTCGCAACTCCGGTCAGATCCGACGACTGACGGGTATTCTAAGAAAGATCCGACGGTTCAGATCGTTTCTCCTGTGCTCTCCTCCTGCTCCTTGGACGTAAAAACCTTTCAACGGTCCAGATCTCTCTACAGTCTGATCAGACGACTACTGTGCCTCCTCCTGAGCTTCTCCGCACGTTCTTCCCAGACTTGGAAGAATTCCAATTTCTCAAAGGCCTCGACCTTGGTTCTGTCCCTTCTGCGAGCTCCACGATTTGAGTCATCGCCTGTGCGTATAAAACCGTTGTCCCTCCTGAGCTTTGGGTACTCTGAACTCGTCAAAGAGTTCTGTGGCCTCTGCACTCCTTGCAGCTACGACTTCATGCACCTAAAGCACTACTCCTCCTGAGCTTTTATCTTCGAACCCTTGAAGGATTCTTCAACTCCTGTGCCCCTACAGGGTCTCTGTGCACATAAAGCGCTATCCGTCCTGAGCTTCTCTTCTCGCCTAGACTTCTAAGGAAACAATTCCTTCTCCTTTCTCCTCCTTCCGGAGAATGTGATGCCCTCCTGGCTATTCTTCTGCTCAAGCAACCTCTTGCTGAGTCTGCAGGGTGTTCAACAACCTTGTGGAGGTCCCTTTCCTTGGACTCTTCTTCAAATTCAGAACTCAAAGAGTTCTTTTCTCCTGTGCCTATCTGCACACCTACTCAATGCCCACCTGGCAGAGTATCTTCTTACAGAACATCCAACAGTTCTGTCCTCTTCTGTGCACCCTTTGTACCTGCTCAAAGCCCTCTTAGCAGAGCTCTCAGAATCTTTAGTGATTCTGGTTCTCCTGTCTGAACTCACAACAGAGTTCTTCTCAATGCATCACTATGCATGTGCTCAATGCCCACTTGGCAGAGATTCATAGAACTCAAAGAGAGTTTCTGTCTGCAACTGTGTTCTTCTCCACAACCTTGCCTCCTGAGGTATTCAACAACCTCACATGTCTTTCTTCTGAATTGTTGATTTCAACTTCTGTGCCCACCTGGCACGCCTCTGTCTGACTCCACAGAGTTCATAAATGCACCCTCTGTGCATGGCTATCAGAACCAACAACGTTCTGTCACACCCTCCTGGTGTGAAGTCTCAAATACCTCTCAAGCTTGAAGCGAAAACAACTCATGCAAATGCATAAACATAACATACATTCACAACACATAAAGAACACTCACAGACATTCATTCAACACATGAAAGATGCAGGAAAAACTGTTGTTTATATTAAAATAACAAATGCCTGTTTACAATGGTGTTCCAGAGCACGACCTGTAACAAGGTCTCGACTCCTTCTCTTCTGCTCTCTACTCGCAGACTCTAACTCTTACCAACTCTCTCTATACCAAATGAGATACCAAAAAATCTCTTTTACCTGAGGGGGCTTTTCGAGCTCTTTCCTCCAATCTACCTACCCTATTCAATTACATTGAGTGGGCTGTCTAGTCCACCATCTGGATCTAGATCTCATCCTTACAACCATTAAAGGCCTACCTACTCTAATGCCCGCACAAAGGCACGACTCCATGGCTCAACAACCTACAACATTAATTACATTCAAATTTGAAAACGAGGGTTGCGCCTCTCTTCATCCTTGAATGCATGTGCTAACGTGGCTGGCTGGTTGAATCACATGGAGAGATGCTCCTGCATCATACTCCTCAGCTGCAAAAATTCATGAGCTCCTGCTCATGAGCTTCCTATCTCAATTGAAATCCTCCTGGATCCCAAACAAATTTCTGGAGTTGTTCATCTATTCCATCTCCCTGCTATTGCTGCTGCTTCTGCACTGCTGTTGCTGCTTCTGCGCTGCTGTTGCTACTTCTTTCCTTCTGCTCAGCCTCTCCTTGTTGACAGTTTCTGCTGATCGGATCATCGACTCTCTGATCATGTCGATCACTTATCCAACTGCTCCAATGGTTGGCCTTGTTCATGCAGTCTCCCCAACTGCAAACATTTTCTGCAAATGGGTAGATCACTGTGATATCCCATGCCTTCTTCATCTGCTACCAACTTCACTTGTTGGATGTGCACGCTCTGCACCTTCACCCTTCTCTCCAAGGCTTCAATTTGTTCATACAAATCAGCCAAACTAATGCTGTCTGCTTCTTCTTCTTCTTCTTCTTCTGCAAACTCCTAGGTTGCAGTCTTTTCAGTCTCTTGGCTGAAAATATTGAGCCACTCCTCAGAATGCTCATCTTCTTCTTCTTCTGCTTCTTGGGCAACTTCAGATACCTGCTCCAATTCTTTTACCTTGACAGTCTCAGTTGGCTGCCTTTCTTTTTCTATCACTGCTTCATCTACAACACATGGTTCTGCCTCCTCTGAGCTAAGTGGTAGGGGTATTTCAATTCCCCCAATCATCAGAAGATTTCTCCAATATTGCTCCTCTGTCAGCTACATCTGCTAATCCAAACTCACCTCTAAGTTTATGAGACCCTCAGATAGTCTCATCCGCTTATCCCTGCTCACCTGGAAAATTGAGATTTCCCTGCTGTTTCCCTGGTAGACTATGAGATCAACCGATCCCATCTTCATCAACACCCCTTGCTGAATTGAACTCACCTCCGAGTCCATGAGACCTTCAGACAATTTCGTATTCCTATTTCTGCCCTCCTGGCAATTTGAGATGCTT
Source organism: Picea engelmannii (assembly GCA_009831015.1). Lineage (NCBI taxonomy): Eukaryota > Viridiplantae > Streptophyta > Pinopsida > Pinales > Pinaceae > Picea > Picea engelmannii. Next base: position 233,428 of record ML786935.1, read on the forward strand.
CTACTACCCTCCTGGCAGTCTTCGAGATCCTGCAACGACCTCATTTCATTGTCCAGCTGACAATGTGAAATTCCTTGGCTGTCCTCCTGATAGTCCGTGAGATCTTCAGCTGATCTCAACTCTTTGCCCACCTGGCAATTTGAAATTTCCTCTCTGCCCTCCTGGCAGTTCTTGAGATCTTCAACTGATCCCATTTCATTCTCTTCACACCATCTGGATCTGGATCTCAGCCTTACAAACATTAAAGGCCTACCTACTCTAATGCCCGCACAAAGGCATGGCTCCATGGCTCAAGGACCTACAACATTAATTACATTCAAATTTGAAAACAAGGGTTGCGCCTCTCTTCATCCTTGAATGCATGCGTTGACGTGGCTGGCTGGCTGGTTGACGTGGAGAGATGCTCCTGCATCACATTTCCTTTGCAGTTTTATTCTCAGGTATATGAGGGGGATCAAATGGTCCTTTGTGGCATCTATGATCATCCGCTTGGTCTTCACTTCTTATGGGCAACCAACTGTTGTGGATATGTATCTTCCCTTCCTAGACAATATCCCAGGGATCATTTTCTTCTAATAATAATGTAACTCTCACTTTCCATGACAAGAAATTTGAGGTGCTATCCAGTCTGTCCTCTAATTTGAGGCTTGCCGAGGCCTCTGAGAGTTAATGCACAAATTCCCAAATCTGAAAATTAGTCCTTTAAAAATGAATACCAAAACTCTCTAACTATTGTTTCTTTTTTCTGGTAGTTGATTTACTAGTGTAAACCCTTGAGAATCTCTATCATAGAAATAGCTCTATTACGATGTAATATTTTCAAGCCTAGGTGATTGCCATTTTAATGTTCTCTCATTAAATAACTCAAAACAAAATTTATTTAAAGGTGGAAAAATAAATTTCTGAACATTGCATCAATCACAACAACTGAAAAATAAACAATGGATGAAATAACATACATACACATGTATTTCTCCTTCTAATAAACTTTTTAGTCCTTTGATCAAAGCTTACAAGGTGACCTCTTTACCCTGCTTTTAACCAGCAGTTGAACGGTCATTAAATCACCTAGATCTGAAGTGTATGGCATGTGTAAGAAGAAAATGCTATAGTAGTACAACCTACTCTTTCCCGCCTGCTCTGAACAACATATCTCTCTTCCCTCCTTTTCAACATTGAAACACACTCAAGCAATCACATAAGATAAGGTAGGGCTTGCAAATCTGATGGTGTATGACATGCATGGAAAATATTGCCACAACAATGGTACAAAGTGTACAACTTCTTGTACTTGTCGATTACTTTAGCAATCAACTCCTCTTATTCTCCTTGAATACACTTTGCTCTCTTCCAGTGCTCTTGCTCTCTTCTCATATGAAATCGACCTCTCATCTCTTGTCCTCTTTATGCTTTGAGAGAAGATAATTGATCTCCTCAATCGTAGCTACCACTTATTTCAATCTTGAGATGCACAACTAAGAGTAAATCTTAATCTAAGTCACTAATGTTCTATAACTCAGAGAACATTTCATTTAGATTCCTAAGACTAAGTTGACTTCAAAACATTAGACTTTCAGTTTATTTTGGAAATTTTTTTCATGTGGAATTACAAAATGAAATTATTTTCCACTTTCCTAAGTGGTTACTAAAGAAATGTCTTGGACCACTTCTTGCACATTCACACTGAATCCAATGTAAGAAGTTCTTTCCCAAGCTACATTTCTCAACATTCCACACTATGATGTTGGTCCTTTTTGGATTTATCATTTTTGACAGCTTCATTTTTCAAGGACAACTTATGCCACCTTTTGTACCTTCAACATACCAACATACTTCAATGGATCCTTTTTTATACCTTTTACAGAGGCCACCCTCACCAGGGTGTGGAACATTGTTGGTGTGATATATATGGTGTTGAGTGGGGCTTACATCTTCACTATATGGTTCACACTCAGGTTGTGGTAATATCATCTTTTATCCCGCCACATTTGGAGATGTTCTTATGTTCTAGGAGTTGGTAGTTTTATAGTTGATGTTTCGTTTATTATGATACGGGGCATACTTCTCAATCATTAGAGTTGGTTCATAGTGACATTTACAAGCTTGTGATTGCTTGCTTTCGAGGGAAGCTATGTGCTTTCTCACCTTCTTTGTTACAATTTTTCCTCATAGGTTTGTAGGATTTTCCCCACAATTTTTTATAGATGATGGTGTAGATGATTCTCAACCTATTTTAATGGATCTTGTCCTTCCAAGTTAGCATGTTGGTCCTTTTTTAATGTACTATTTTTGACAACTTCATAAAAAGGGAAAACTTGCGGCACCCTTTATACCTTTCGGTGGACCAACATGCTTTAGTTGATGCTACTTCTATAACTCTATCAAAGGCCACCCTCACACGGTTGTGGAATTGTGTTGGTGTGGGAGATATGGCGTTCATGGGGGGTTAGATATTCATTATATCCACGTTCAACATCAACGCGAAATGTTATGATATAATGCCTTGTCTCCAACGCCCCTTGATCAAATTAAGGGGGGATGTTGTGAATAAGGTCGACCCTATTTTGCATTAAGTATCCATAGACCCACTTACCTTTGTATCTTGACCATGATTGACCCTATATTCAAGTTGGGTATGCAGACACCCACTCTCACTTATATTTATGCCACTTCTCACGTTTAGTTGTATTCGAGTTGGGTATCCATAACCTCACTCTCAAATTGTATTTGAGCTCTCTTATCTATATTCAAGCTTGCTTAAGTGTGTTCAAGTTTAGTATTTATAAACCCACTATTAAACAATATTCGAGCTTTCTTAGTTGCATTCAAGCTCTTTGAGGTGTATTTGAGTTGGGTATCCATAAACCCTCTTTCAAGCTTTCTTAGATGTATTTGAGTTGCATATACATAAACCCAATCTCTTTGGTATTTTGGCCAATGATAATCCTATATTGAGTTGGTTCTCTACAAACCTATTCTCTCATTTGTATTTCATCATTCTCCACGGACTTTGCTAAAGTTAAGGGGGGATGTTGAAATGATGGTGTAATTTTAACATACAACGATGCTCGATCTCACTTTGTAATCATTATTATTGTTTATTAGTGTGTTTCTAGGGTTTAGCTTAATGTTGGCCTACTCAATACTCATTTATTATATTCCTAGGTGGTTAACACTAATCTAGTCATTATGTGGGTTCATAACCCCTCTTAGGTAGGGCACCCTACCTCTTGAGTTGTGTATAAATACACACTCGAGATTCATTTGTAATATCATTTTGAGCTATTGCTCTCTTATACAGGTGACTCATTCTTTTAGCCTACATGAAATGTATTTAGTATTGTGTTCTCTTTTATGGTATGATCTACTTTTCAAGGGTTTTCTCTCAAGTGTTGCGTTCTAATGTTCTTGGGTGATTTCTCTCTAAAGGCACACTCTATGGTTTTTTTAAGTTGGAGGGTTTCTAGGAAAAGTTATTCAAGCACACTATACACTCACTAGTGCAACACATTACTAATATGTTTAACCATTTTTTATCCTCAAGGTTTCCACAGGTTTGTTCCCACCTTATTGTCCATTCGATTCTTAAACTGGGCTCTAGTCTGAATAACTACATGAAGATTATGGTGGGACACACATGCTCAAAGATTTATGTCATTGCCCTTCATTTGCAGTGGTTTGAGGAGCTTGAGAGAAGATACCTTTGAGATAGGGGACATGTAGGTTTAAGACCAGGATATCAAATGATGGATCGTATCCTCACCCTATAGGTCACTATTGAGGAGGCAAGACATCACTCTTTGGAAGTCTTATGTTTCTATGTAGGCTTTTGAAAAGCCTTTGAATTGGTTTGTGGGACGCCATGTTCTAGAGGCTCAAAGACATTGATATGCTAGAGATTCTCATCATTGTTGTTATGCACTTCTATGAGGTTGTGCTTAGTTTCTTTCGTACACACAAAGATGGTCAAAATTCATTAGGAGAACCACTGGGGTGAAGTAGGGGTGCTCCCTCTCAACCACCTTGTTTGAGATCTACATAAATGCACTGAAGTCAATTCTTGCATGGGCACATTCAATTAGGTGACCACTACCTCCTGTACCATGTCCTGATCTCCATTCTCCTCTTCACCAATGATCTAGTCCTTTTAGACTTCAACCATGAGGGTCTACAGAGAGAAAAATATGCTCTTGCGATATTTTGTGACCTTCGGGAGTTGATGGTCAACTATGGGAAATCTAAGTTGATGATATTCAATTTCTTGAAGAAGAGCCTCTCATGTTTTCACCTTACTTCATGGGGGAGGAAATCAAGATCACCATCATACACTTACCTGGAGGTTTAGTTTTCAAGGCCTAGGTTTGGGATGAGGCAAGTTCTCTAACCTCGAGTGAATAATGGGTATGTGTCCCTCACTCTTATATAGAGAGAATGCTTTGAAGACCAGTTTTAAGGCATCTTGCTGACATTGGAACTCATGAACTCCATCATAAGAGCGATAATTTTGTATAATTTAGAGGTGTAGGAGCCTAGCTGCTTGAGTCGGATTGGGCCTATGCCAAGAGAGTACAAACCATCTTGCTTTGTCTCATTGTTATATGCAAGAGGCCAATTCCTTTGCCCATCATTCAAGGAGATTTCATGTCACATGCCTTTCAAATCGATACTATTCAATTTGGTACCATTCTAGTCTCCTCTTGGGAGAGCACAGTGTTGGTTCTTAGAGGTTTCATGTTTCCTTCAATCAATTGGAATATTGATGCATCACCTTCCCCTATTCAAGTACAATTTGGATGATTTTGAATACCTCTTGCTTAATAAGCAAGAGATGAATGGGATAATCGTGGAGGATATTCATAGGTAGAACATCTAGGTCACTTAGATTGCCCCCGTTGGCGGATTAAAATCCAAGTGGCCTTTTATGCAGAGCATTTCCTAGAGCACATAAACAACCTCATTGTGTGGTGCTTGTTATCCCCATTTTTGTGGATAACTATATCAGAGATGGTATCTAGAGGCATCCAGGTTGCAAACATGGAATGCCAACAGATGAGCAGTATTTGATGGTGGCCAACATGGACCCCTCCTATATTTTTGGGCATATTTTGGGAAACAACTGAGCAACATATGACACCATGACATTAGACGAGCTTGTTGGACATCCCACATATATGCTACAAGTTGGTAAGCCTCTAACCATAGTGAGTACTGATTTAATATTTGAGGCATTTATAGATTAGTGCAAGTCACTCCTCTTGGTCATGAGACATTAGCTTGTTGGTTATACTTTTTCCTTGGCCATACCTGGGTGGTTGTATTGGTCTCTTGGGAAAGTTAGGAATCCTTTTGGAAGCATGGGTACACACTGGGTCTTGTTTTTGGATTAGGGTCATACTTTTCACTTTCCATATTCATATCCCACTATCCTTCCCACTACTTCTGGTGTTTGGTTGTTTTGATCGAGGATGAGACTGCTCCTCTTTCTATGGGATAAAGCCCTAGGGGGTGGCTAGAAAATTCCAACCATGGTTACCTACTCAGAGACTCGTCCAGTCTGCATAACACTTGTGAACGCATCCCCAGAGCGCTACATATTCTCTAGGGTGTTCCAAGCAAGTTAAGCACGTGTTTTTTCAACACGAGATGGACAAGAAAAATAAAGTAAAAGAAAAATCATAAGAAAAAGAAAAAAATAAAGAACACTGTCACACATGGAAAATATCACCAGAGTGCTACATATTATCTAGGGTATTTCTTCCATGTGATGATGTGGTAAAAGGATGATATAGGACTTGAGCCTTGCGGATAACATGAACCAATGGTTGTAGCTCATTCCCAAAGGCACCCTTGATTGAGATACTATGGACCTTGTGTGTCGAACTTCCAACACCTTCGAAGTTAACCTATTTTTTTTCCCATTATTCATCTGTGACCTTGACGACTCATTTCCTGGGAATCAACCTCTCTACCTTCGGGTGACTTAGCCTACTGGGATTCCTTGATGATTTTCCCATACCTTGACTATGAAAAAGGTATAACTTTCTTATCTTGTGTCAACTATGATAGAGGAGTGAGATGGACTAACTATTAATGGCTTTTATATTACATTGGTTTATCTTACCATGATTATTAGGCTTTCTTTCTTGTAGATGCACATGTCTTATTTTGTCCTACTGGTCCTTGCCATGTGTTATTCTATTACAACTTTGCAGGCATATTACAAATGTTATAGGGGTCAATATGCTTTGATGATGATTTTTCCCACTTAGAGGAGGTCGCTCGACTTATTTTGCTTCATGATGATTAGATCCATGCATTCACTAGCCTTGGGAGGCTCACCACTCTTCTCCACTTTCATTTTTGAGAGGAACGAGGGAATTTTTTTCCATGGGCGGCACCTTTTGGGGAGATCCATTAAATATGGAGGAGGTCATTTGGTCTTCCTAGACCAATTTTGACTTGCTAGGTGGATTTAACACCTTTATTATTATTTTTGGGAGTTAGTTAGATCTAGAAAATCACCTTTTATTTGTATTTTGACCATTTAAAATAAAATTCAAATAAAAAATGCTCAAAGGTGGTCATAAAGTGAGTTGTTTAGGTTATTTTTGAAATGTTTTTGGTATTCCTAGGTCATTAATGACTTTATGGTGGATTAGCCACTTTTATTTAATTTAGGAATTTATTTTTTACCATTTATGACTAAGTCAATTATTTTAAATGGTCAAAAAGTAATAATTAAGTGACTTATATTTAAGTTTCTCACTAAGAATTTATTTTTGACCATTTGTAATTAAGTCAATTATTTTAAATGGTCAAAAATTAATTATAAGTGAGTTACGTAGAATATTTTTATTATTTCAAATTTAATTTGGTAGAAAACCTTAAAGTAGCTTAGTATGTGGACAAAATCAAGTTGAGGAGGATCTATAAATACTCCTCACTTGATTTCATTTTGCAAGGCTTGCTTTTGGTGGAAGAATACTATCTCTCTCTTGCTTCATTGTTTTGGCTACATTAATGTTATTGAGTATTTTGGATGGTGCAATTTGCTTGGAGGTTTTCATTATGGATATGGTAATGCTTTGTGGATAGATCTCTTGGTGGATGATTAATGTCTTGTGCTATTGGTAACAACTTCTTCAAGTTTTATGGTGAGAAATTTCTATTTTGATTTGTCCATTGAAGCATTTGAAACCCTCATTTAAAAAAATGTCATTGTATTTAAAATAAATTTGTTCTAAGGATAGGTAACACTACAACCTTAGAAATTTAATTTATTGATGAAAGGTTTGTTGCAAGGACTAGGAGACTAACAACCTTGTTGCATATTTTTGTCACTTTATCTGACATTTTGGGCTAGACGTTTTTCTTGGGTAACACCTCTTGCAGGATAGGTAACACTAAAATATACAAGGGATAAATTACTCTTGGTCTTCTAGTCCTTCTCCAAGAATCTTTTGACTCTATTTACCCAAAGGAACAAGGCATTGGTTTGCGTTGGAGATCGTGAAAATAACGCATTTGGATTTGTGATTTTCCACCAAATTCAAAATTTGATTGCATGACTGAGCTCACCCCCCTGGGGAGACCCTATTTCCCTCTTGGGAGAAATTTTGTAGGGGCCAAACTCCCTCAACCCTTCTTTGCTACAATTTTACCTACTTCTACTAACCCTAGGTTGCTAGATCTCACTCATTTTAGGGTCAAATTTAACAAGTAGATAGTCTGAATTGTGTGGTTTGAGTAGGGTTTTAATTCTAATGGATTAGATTTCTGATTTAGTGTCTAGATAATATGTTTTACCTCACTGAAAGCTATATCCATATGTTATCTAGGTGGATATTGGTGGCCATCCACCTGTTCCAAATTACAATTGGCTCATCTTGACAATTTTCAGTTTAGCACATTTCTTTATAATGGGGAAATTTCTTTGTAATTGTGGGTTCTGCACTTACAGGGATGTCCTGAAGCCTACACAATATCCATGTGGATATTGGCGGCCTCCCACCTGCTCCAACTAACTTATTTTTGAAGTTTTCATGTGAGTACATCTTTATGTACTTTCAGGACTGTTTTGGGGCTCCAAACAATTTTTTCTTGGCTTGCCATAGTCAAACTGTAGACATAGTCAAATTTTGATGAAATAATGTGTAACTCTCAAAAATACCTTTCCAACAAGCTATCACATATCTAAAACAAATATTATATGCAAAAGTTACAACTCTGGAAAGTTAATGTACTAACTTACCCCATCGAAGTCCACATGAATTTTGGCACTTCATCTCATAGGGTTAGGTTTTTGGATGTAGGGTTTTGGCATTCATGTTTATCATAAAAAATGCATTCAGAGCCTCATGGTAATCATCTTCTTGCAAATGAGCGTATCCATTACATCTCTTCTCAGAGATAAAACTACCACCATCCTAGTGAGTCTTGCACTCTGTATTTTTACAGTCTCTAGACGTTTCTTTCATTAATAGAAATCTTGTATTGTTGTATTTCTCTGTTTTTGACAATATTTATGTGTATTTCATTGTAATATATTTTCTTTCATTTTGTTCCGAAAATAATACGGATCAGTGGTATCAGAGCAAGATTCTCTTGATCATTTTCAATGCGTGTCCCCGACGAGGTTCAAGCATAGCAAGTTGGGTCTCGAGCTTGTCTCTCTTGAGAATAATCACTCTTACACGCCCAAGAAAACCTCTATGGTGGTAGAAAAGAAAAATGGTGGAGCATAATATCTATTAAACTGTTGCTTGAGCAAGCTCTTGCGCAACAGAGGAACAAAATGATGAAGATTTTTTCCCTTATCCTTCAACACATGCCGATAGAAACATGGGCATATTCATCAAGTGGCCACTTTGGAGGAATCTCTCCCTTCAAGGTACAAGTTAATTTTTATATTCCTGTATTTGAAGGTCAAATAGATGCGGATGCCTTAGCAAAAAGGTTAAATCTGCTAGAAGGTTATTTCTCTGTTCACAATTTTTCTACTGGGAGAAAAGTTCCATAGAAGAATTTTGAATATATGGGACCAAGCCCACTTGGTTTTTTTGTGTGGATGTGGTCAATGAACAATAATACTCTGTTGATAAATATGAATACCGGTACATGAGATGGACGACACTGCGGCAAGAGAAGAGCCAAACAGTGCTAGGGTTCAAAAATACTTTCCATACCTTGCACACCAAGATGGGTTTTAAAGACACCGAGTGACATATGGTTCTGAAATATTGTGGGGCTCTGCATAGGTACATACAAACCGAAATGGATTTCCTAAACATCTCATAATTGGGAGATGCCTATCGATATGCTGTCAAAATCGAGCATAAATTTAGGCATAAGAACAAATGGGAGTTTGGGTCTGCAAATCCGCAACAATCAAAGCATGGTAAATATAGTCCTAATCAACAGTCTCCCGACAACCAATTCAAGACACAGGAAAGGAAGGGTAAAGGAAAGACAAATAACGACATTGGGAAGCACTGCGACTTCGACAAAATCCCTTGGCACAACACTGATAAATGTCGCTCAAAACAATCATTGGTGGTCAAGATCAAAGATAAGGAGCTGAAACCTGATTCAAAATCTGATCGAGAAAATATTAAAAACAAACAGATCATTGACACAGACCCCATTGCTACTGTCGTGACCATAACAATTCAACTAGAAGAACTAGTAGATCCTATAGAGGGGGAGCACCTCTTCCATTCACATATGTGGGTGAAGGGGAACCCATTTCATTTCATTTCATTGTTGATAGTGGTGAAGAAAAGAACCTTGACGCAACACCCCTACCTTAGCAGGTTCTGCATGACCTCCCGATCTAAGGATCGTTCTTAATCTCCCCTTCGAGCCTGATTGACTCCTTGATTCCCTGCCAGAATATTCAACACACAAGTGTTTCCACAGGTCCTCCTTATGAGTTACGCCTATGCAAACTGGCACTAGATGCAAACTCTTACCCACTTGGCCGACTGATGTGACCACGACCTTCACCCGAAAGGTATTTCTGGTTTCACGACTCCATGATCCCTGACATGAGATCCTCCGACTCCTTCAATCCCCTAAACTCCGAAAAGGGGTTAACAAGTCTTTGAATCCCCCTTAATTTTTCCTGATGTGACCCTCAACTGCGGTCTGGGGCCCAAATATTTCAGCTCCTTGGTATTTCGCGTATCGACGAATTTCAACATAAAAACTCCCTTTTCCCGATGGCCAAAATTGTGATAAATTCCCATCACAAATTGACGGCTCTGAGCTTCCCGTGATATGATGGTCTTGATTCTATCGAGACTTCATGAATTAGGAGTTCGAAACTCTTGATTCCAAGTCATAACTTCTTCCACGCCCCGAATTCCTAAACGACGAAATTCGAGCACGAGATCAACGACTCTCGTTGATCCGGATCCAACGACCACTACTCCTGAGATTATGAGTGCTTAAAGACACTCTACCTTAATCTTCCTTCTGATCTGCAAGATCCAATGGTCCACGAAACTTTGACGATTTTCGCTCTGAGAATTTTAACCGTCTGTTCAAACTTCTCAAAGACTCCTGTCCAATTACTTTGGCATCTCTCCTCCTGAGCTTGTTTCTCTATGAGGAAATTTCAGATCTCGTCCTTCCTTTGAGTTCTTCGAAGTATCTATCCTTCCCGAGCTTGACCTCTACTACGGTCTCAAGGCTTCAAAAGGATTCTTGTGTGTAGTCCTGGCGGCATTCACAATAACCTCTGGTTATTTAAAATCTCCAACTCTGTGCACTTCCCTGCAACAACAGTTCTTCAAATCTTTTCCTTGGTTTGAAAAGTCTAAGACTTCCACTGGCCTGCACACAACTTGCACGACTCTATGTTATACTTGCACGACTCTATGTTATACTTTCACCTTTTACTAGTATAAGAACAACGATAACCCTCCTGAGCTTCTCTGAGATAAAACTCAGAATCTCATCAACGCACTCCTTGCAGACTCTCACTGCACTCCTTGCAGGATTTCTCAGGAAGAGAAACAATTGAAACTTATACTTTCCCTCTCGCAGACTTCATACATTCAACATGAAATCATGAGCATACACAAACACATAGCATTGAAACAAATGCATAACAGAGAGTATAAACCAACTGTAAACATACCATTCAATAGATGCAAACAGTAACCATGACAACACCATGAAATGGAATCAAAGTATTATTATATTAATTCCGGTGCTCATGTACATGGGTTCAATAGAAACAACTATCTTCTTATACAACCTTCTACCATCTCTGTTTCTCTATTCTCCTATTCTCTTGCTCTACAACTTACAATTACAACGAGAATAATTTTTCTTCTTACAATACAATACATGCGATGGAGCTTTCTAGAGTTTTCCCTCCTATAGCTCTAGCTATCTAATCGAAATTAAAAACTACCTACTTTACATTCATTACAATTAAATGCCTCCATATCCGACAGATGAGAGTAATGCTCAAGATCAGTTTTACAATATTTAAAACATAAATGCAACTACATCCTTCTAGCTATAACATTAATGATCTGTCTTTTGGAATTCAAAATTCCCTCAAAATGTGTGTTGGTGCGTCTCCAACTGTCCTCCTCTTTTGCGCTTGCTTCGCTGGCTTGCTTATGATGCTCCTGCATCATACTCTCTTGGTTGGAAAATTCATGAACTCCTGTTCATGAGCTCCTGCACAGTCTGTCCATGTTTCTGGATATTTACCTCACTTTCTCAACTGACATCTTCAATTGAGTGTCCCTTCCATTTTATCAAATATTCAAAATATTTCTTCCTTCGGGTCTTCTTGCTAACTCTCTGATCAATTATCCTTTCCATCTGCGGATTTTCAGCTACAGGCAGTTGTTTGACCCACTTAACTTCTTTCTGATCCTCTAATCCCCCTTGTCCATCGGCTCTGTAAGGGTACATATCCGTTGTGTTCATTATGGGTGATATTCCAACTCCATTCGGTAATTCTATTTCATAAGCATTGGTCTCAAATTTCTTCAAAATATTACACGACCCTATCTTCTTCATCTTCAGCTTATTATATGTTCCCCTTGGGAATATCTCTTTCCTTAGGTGCGCTGAAACTAAATCTCCCACTTCAAACTGAAGTTCTCTTCTATGATGATCTGATCTACGTTTATATTCCTGGTTGGAATTCTTTAACCACTCTCTGATTTTACTATGGAGCTCTTACATCTCTGCTGCAAAATCTTCTGCTCCAACACTTCTGAATTCAATCTGCTCTAAGTCTCTCAACTCATATACTCCTCTCGGCTGCATTCCATACATTATCTGAAATGGGCTCTGTCCTGTTCTTCTATTAGGTGAGTCATTATACGCAAATTCCACTTGTGGCAGAATCTGATCCCACTGACTGTGATGTTCAACTATTAAACTCCTCAATAAGTGCCCTAAGCTTCGGTTTACTACCTCAATCTTTCCGTCCCTCTAAGGGTGATATGATGAGATAAAAGATAAATCTGTCCCCAACTTCTTACACAGGGTCCTCTAGAAATGACCAACAAATTTGGTATCCCGGTCTGAAACAATACTCTTAGGTAAGCCATGAAGTCTAACAACTTCCTTGAAAAACAGGTTTGCAATGTGAGTTGCATCACTGGTTTTCTGACATGGAATGAAATGTGCCATTTTTTAAAATCGATCGATTACCATGGATATGGAATCACAACCTCTCTATGTCCTTGGCAGTCCTAACACAAAATCCATGCTTACCACATCCCACGACCTCTCTGGTACTGGAAATGGTTGATATAGTCCTGTATTTTGTCTCCTTCCCTTTGCGTGCTGGAAAATTATACATTTGTTGACAAAATTCTTGACATCGGTCCTCATCCCTGACCAATAGTATAAACTGTTCAGTTGTGTGAATGTTTTGTCATGGCCAAAATGTCCAGCCAATCCTCCACTATGATTTTCCTTCAGAATATTCTCTCTCATAGAACTCTTTGGAATACACAACTTATTTCCTTTGAATAAAAGTCCATCCTGAACCATATATTCAATCCATTGGCTTCTGTCTCTTAGAAAAGGATTCTCACATGCTTCATAAGCATCTTTAAAATCTGGATCATATCTGTACATATCCTTAAGGTTATCAAAACCTAAGGTCTTCACACGAAACTCTTGTAGAATCAAACATTTCCTGCTCAATGCATCAACAACCTTGTTAGCAGTTCCAGAAATGTGCTTTATAATAAAAGTAAAGTTTTTCATATACTCAACCCATTTTGCATGTTTCTGGTTCAATTTCTCCTGTCGAGTTATGAATTGTAAAGCGTGATTATCTCTATACAAAACAAACTCTTTCGGAACCAAGTAATGTCTCCATTTATTCAATGCATGTATGATTGCATAAAACTCTTTATCATACATAGAATAATTCTTCTTTGCATCGTTCAGCTTCTCACTGAAGTATGCAATCGGCCTGTTGTCTTGACTTAAGACTGCTCCAATCACAAATCCACTTGCGTCACATCTCACTTGAAATGTTTTACTGAAATCTGGAAAAACCATAACTGGTTGTTCGGTAATCTTCCCTTTCAACCACTTGAAACTTTTCTTTGCTTCCTCTATCCAATGAAAAAATTTATTTCTTTTCTTGATAGTGTCCATCATTGGTGCAAAAATTCCACTAAAATTTCTGATGAACTTCCTGTAAAAACTAGCTAATCCATGGAATCTTCTGACCTCAAAGATGTTCTTTGGCGACGACCAATCCCTGATTGCTTTTACCTTCTCAGGATCCATCTTCAACTCATTTGAAGAGATCACAAACCCTAAATAAATGAGTTCTTTCTTCATGAAAGATGACTTCTTCAAATTTATCAACAACTTCTCTTGCTGCAACCTCCTCATCACTAGAGTTAAGTGTCTCAAGTGTTCTCCCTCAGTCTCACTGAAGATCAATATATCATCAAGATATACAATTACAAACTTACCAATGAAATCCTTCAAGACTCCATTCATCAACCTCATAAAAGTACTCGATGCATTTGTCAAACCAAATGGAATGACAAGCCATTCATAGAGTCCTTCGTTTGTCTTGAATGATGTCTTCAATTCATCGCCTTCCCTCATTCTAATACGATGATAACCTCTTTTCAAATCAATTTTTGTAAAAAACTTTGCTCAACTCAAGAAATCCATCAAGTCATCCATCCTCGGTAAAGGAAATCTATACCTGATGGTGATTTTATTTATCGCCCATAATTCAGTACACATACTCCATCCACCATCCTTCTTTGGACTTAACACTGTTGATACAACACATGGAATTAAGCTTTCTCTAACCAACCCCTTGTCCATCAAATCCTGGACTTGCTTGCTGACCTCTTCATTCTCCTGCGACGTCAATCTGTACGTTTCTTTGTTTGGTAAACTTGCTCCTGGTATAAGGTCAATGTGATGGATTATACTCCTGATGGGAAGCAATGAACAAGGTAGATCATCCACCACTATATGAACGAAATTCTCCAGCAGTTCCTAAATTTCCTCCGGTAGATCATCTATCAAAGTACTGGTCAAAATGACTCTCGGTTTTCTCACCACAACAAACTACATATCTTCATCTTTCTTGACTTTATCAAGAAGCTCCTTCCCACTCATGAGAAGTATAGTATTGCTCATTTCTTCCTTCACCTTCTTGTCTTCAATTGGGAGCAACATATGCATTCTACCATTCTTCTCTAAGGTGTATGTGTTCTTTCTCCCATCGTGAACAACATTTCTATCATGTTGCCATGGTCTACCCAACAAAATATTGCAGACATCCATGGGAATAACATCACATAAGATTTCATCCATGTAACCTCCTATTTTAAATTCAACTAAACATTGTTTAGTGACTGTTACTTGATGCCCCTTTTGCAACCACGAGACTTTATATGGGCTCGAATGTGCAACTATCTCCAATTCCAGTTTCTCCCCCATTTCTATGGATACTAGGTTATCTGTGCTTCCACTATCCACTATTACCTTGCATACCCTATCCTTGGTCTTGCAAGCAGTTCTAAACAAACCATTTCTTTGGACTGGATTCTCCGCCTCTTTCTCTGGCTTCAAGAGAATTTTCCTCATCATTAAGGATCTTCCACCTTCTGCATCTTCTACCTCAATATTTCGCCTTTGTGCTTCTGAAATGTGAGCTTAACCTCGTCTATCTCTTTTTCTCTTAGGACATTCATAAGACTTGTGTTCGATCTTTCCACAGACAAAACATTTTATCTCACCTCCTCTGCCTCTTCCTCTTCCTCTGGCTAGCAAAAAAGTGTTCCTGTCGGCATATTGTCTTCCCTGTGAACTTCCTCCTCTTTCTGGGTGAGTATGAGGTTTATTTTCTTCATCCTTGGGATTTTGTACTCTGTCTTGGGAAACTGCTTTACCTCTGCTCTGACTTCTACCTCTTCCCCTTTGAATTTGCTTTTGGGCCAATTTTTCTTCAACCTTTAGAGAAATATGATAAGCATCTTCCACTTTCCTAATTTTTACCATGCTCATCTCATCTTGGATTTCATATCTCAATCCATTCATGTATCTGGTGAATTTTTCATCATCACTCTCGTGACGACCCGCTCTAATATTGAGTCGGTAAAATTCCTCAGTATACTCCTTCACTGTCATTCCCTTCTGTCTCAAATTTTTCATTCTCCAAAACAGATTAATTTGGTAGTCTCTAGGTATAAACTTGGGTTTCATTTTTGCAACCACTCTATACCAGCTTCTGATTCTTTGCTTGCCTTTGCAACACCTGTCATCCTGCAGTTCATCCCACCACAGTGCTGCATGCACTTTAAGTCTAGTGATGACATGTTTGACCTTCTTATTTTCCTCGACATCCTCATAGTCGAAGTACTTGTCCAGAGCTCTAAACCAATCTAGCATCTCCTCAACGTCTAAGTTGCCTTCATACATCAGAATGCCCATTTTTTCTCTGCCCCTATTCTTGCAACATCTCTGAATAGACGTTCTTCTGCAACATCTTCGACTACAACTTCTTCTCCATCTCCATCCTCATTTTCTCTTTCGTCTTCACTGATATCTCTAGTATCAATAACTCGTCTTTGTGCTATATCCATGGCATCTAATCGAGCACGAAGTTCTATCATATCCCTTTCCACAGCTAGATCGGACATTGGTCTCTCTTGACGTCTTCTAGGTGGCATTGTCTAAATTTGTTCCACGCAGAATTTAAGTCACAACTTGCCTGCTGACTCCCTTGCTTTCAAAAAACAATAATTGTAAGATTTGATACCACCTGATGCAACACTCCTACCTCAGCAGGTTCTGCATGACCTCCCAATCTAAGGAACTTTCTTAATCTCCCCTTCGAGCCTGATTGACTCCTTGATTCCCTGCCAGAATCTTCAACACACAAGTGTTTCCACAGGTCCTTCTTATGAATTATGCCTACACAAACTGGCACTAGACGTGAACTCTTACCCACTTGGCCGACTGATGTGACCACGGCCTTCACTCGAAATGTATTTCAGGTTTCGCGACTCCACGATCCCTGATGTGAGCTCCTCTGACTCCTTCAATCCTCGAAACTCCGAAAAGGGGTTAACGGGTATTTGAATCCCCCTTATCTTTTCCTAATGTGACCCTTAATTTCTGTCTCGGGCCCAAATGTTTCGGCACCTTGGTATTTCGCGTATCGACGAATTTTGGCACAATAACTCCCTTCGCCTGATGGCCGAAATCATGATAAATTCCCGTCACAAATTGACGGCTCTGAGATTCCCATGATCTGATGGTCCTGATTCTATCAGGACTTCGTGAATCGGGAGTTCAAAACTCTCAGCTCCAAGTCGCAACTTCTTCCACGCCCCGAATTCCGAAACAACGAAATTCAAGCACGAGATCAATGACTCTCGTTGATACGGATCCAACGACCACTACTCCTCTCGAGATTATGAGTGATGAAAGACACTCAACCTTAATCTTCCCGTTGATCTGCAAGATCCAATGGTCCACGAAACTTCGAAGATTTTTCCTCTGAGAATTTTAACCGTTCATTCAAACTTCTCAAAGACTCCTGCCCAATTACTTTGGCGTCTTTCCTCTTGAGCTTGTTTCTCTACGAGGAAATTTCAGACCTCGTCCTTCCTTTGAGTTCTTCGAAGTATCTATCCTTCCTGATCTTGA
This sequence comes from Picea engelmannii, assembly GCA_009831015.1. Lineage (NCBI taxonomy): Eukaryota > Viridiplantae > Streptophyta > Pinopsida > Pinales > Pinaceae > Picea > Picea engelmannii. Next base: position 250,609 of record ML786935.1, read on the forward strand.
CCTTTGCTATAAGTTCAAGGCTTAAAAAGGATTCTTGCGTGCACTCCTGGCGTCATTCACAATAACCTCTGGTTATTTAAAATCTCCAACTCTGTGCACTTCCCTGGAAAAACAGTTCTTCAAACCTTCTCCTTGGTTGGAAAAGTCTAAGACTTCCACTGGCCTGCACACACCTTGCACGACTCTATGCTATACTTGCACTTTTTACTTTTATAAGAACAATGATAACCCTCCTGAGCTTCTCTGAGATAAAACTCAAAATCTTGTCAACACACTCCTTGTGGACTCTCATTGCACTCCTTGTAGGATTTTTCAGGAAGAGAAACAATTGAAACTTATACTTTCCCTCTCCCAGACTTTATACATTCAACATGAAATCATGATGATACACACACACATAGCATTGAAACAAATGCATAACAAATAATATAAGCAAATTGTAAACATACCATTCAATAGATGCAAACAATAACCATGACAACACCATGAAATGGAATCAAAGTATTCTTATATTAATTCCGGTGCTCATGTACATGGGTTCAATAACAACAACTATTTGCTTATACAACCTTCTACCATCTCTGTTTCTCTATTCTCATATTCTCTTTCTCTACAACTTACAATTACAACGAGAATAATTCTTCTTCTTACAATATAATACATGCGAGGGAGATTTCTAGAGTTTTCCCTCCTACAGCTCTAACTATCTAATCGAAATTAAAAGCTACCTACTTTACATTGATTACAATTAAATGCCTCCATATCCGACAGATGAGAGAAATGCTTAAGATCTGTTTTACAATCTTTAAAACATAAATGCAAATACATCCTTCTGGCTATAACATTAATGCTCTATCTTTTGAAATTCAAAATGCCCTCAAAATGTGTGTTGGTGCGTCTCCTGCTATCCTCCTCTTTTGCGCTTGCTTCGCTGGCTTGCTTACAATTCTCCTGCATCAAACCTCATCTTAGTTGAGGTCATCAAACAATTTGGGTTGTCAACAACACCACACCCGTAGCCATACAACATCGGGTGGCTTCACCAAGGAAAAGATCTTTGTGTCAACTAGCAATGTCGCTTGTCCTATGGCATCCAACCCTTCAAGGATGTGGTAGTGTGTGATGTTTCCCCTCTTGATGTATTTTATGTTGTTTTGGGCCAACCATATATGTGGAAATGTCATAATTTTTATGAGTCTCGACCACGTAGTTTCATTATTAATCTTGGGGGTCATCTCTACAGGATACCAGAGGTAGTTCTGACTACTGTTCCACCAAAACAGTGCCACAAGTTAATCTCTCATACTGTAAAATTCATCCTCTTCATAGTCGGTTCAAAGTATGCATAGAAGGCCACTACAACCATTGCAACCTCAACACCTTCTATCCAATAGAAGCAGATTGCAGAAGAGAAAGAAAATATTGTTTCTTCACCTACAATGGTGCCTACACAATGCCCCGTCAAGACCAAAGAAAACATGTTGGTGGAACAGATTCAACCCCGTCAACAACAGGTTAGTGATAGTCTAAAATAGACCAAGCAACACAAATTCTCCAATAAGGCATGCAACTCACCAAGATTCAGATTCAGAAAACGCTTTCCTCTCTTCCCCGAGCACTCAATGCAATGGATACCATTATTTCCTAAGGGGGGAGGATTCATCCAGGTGGATATTGGTGGCCACCCACCTGTTCCAATTACAACTAGCTCATCTTGATAGTTTTCAGTTCAACATGTTTCTCTATAATGGGGACATTTATTTGTAATTGTGGGTTGTGCACTTACAAGGATATCCTGAATCCCTACACAACATCTAGGTGGATATTGGTGGCCGCCCACCTATTCCAACTGGCTTGTTTTGGAAGTTTTCACGTCAATACATTTTTATGTACTTCTAGGGCCGTTTTGGGGCTCTAAACAATGTTTTCTTGGCTTCCCACAATAAAACTATAGACAAAGTTGAATTTTAACATCATAATACGTAGTTCTTGAAAATACCTTTCCAACGGGCTATCACATGCCTAAAACGAATATCGTATGCAAAAGTTACAACCACGAGAAGTTAATGTACTAACTTACCCCAACGGGGCCCACACAAATTTTGACGCTTCATCTCCTAGGGTTAGGTTTTTGGAGGTATAGGGTTTTGAAATTCATGTTTATCATAAAAAATGCCTTCAGAGCCTCATTGTAATCATCTTCTTGTGAATGAGCGTAGCCATCACATATCTTCTTAGAGATAACACTGCCACCATTCTAGCGAGTCTTGCACTTTGTATTTTTACAGCCTCTGTACATTTATTTCATTAATAGAAATATTGTATTGTTGTATTTCTCTGTTTCTAGCAATCTTATGTGTATTTCATTGTGATAGCTCTTCTTTCATTTCGCTCCAAAATAATCCATATCAATAAGGCTGAAATTTTATGCAGAAAACGGTTTTAGGACAACTCACTCTAACTCCTAGTTTAGTGTGGTAACCTAGATAGTTTTGTTTCCTACTTAATTGCTAATCATTCTTGAGTGTTCTAGTTGTTTTCTAAAATTATTTGGATAGTTTTTTTTTTTTCTTTCTGATATGTCTGCTGCAATATCACATATCAAGTATGGTACATGCTTCAGATTTTCTTAGAAATCATTGGATAGTGTGCCCTTTTCATTGCAAAGTTATTGGAGATCATTTATCAAGTATTCTAAGTGAATTTTGGGGTTTTATTTAGTGATTATATTGCTAATATAGAGAGTTATTTGCTGCTGTTACAAATTATATCAGATCTGGTTAGGGAATAATTAGTGTTGAGAAATCATTGGATAATCACTCTTAGGCAATATTAGCTTATTGGAAAAATTGCCAAGCATTTTTACATTGTCATATCTTGATTTTCTTGGCTGATTTTGAAGTGTTTACTGCTGGTAAAGATCTTACAGATCTTGCATTTCCACTATTGTTATAAGTATTTCAGATCTGATCTTACATTTTATATTGATAAGGACAAGTGTTAGAACATCTTATCCATCTTATGCAATTTTTCCATAATTATTGGAATTGGATAATTGAATGATATTGTCATTCCACTAAACATAAATTGTGACTTATCACCCTTAATTGCACAAGATAATGCTTTGTAAAACACTTGTCATTATCACTTTTATGCGGGACTTTTACTTGAGTGTTGAACTTAGTGCATAGTTGGTTTAGGTTGAATTGTCCTTGCGGGTACTTAGGATTTCACCCTCATCCTCCTCCTTCACATTACCCTTTTCTTCATCTTTCCAATCTCTATCCTAGCTCATCAAGTCTTGTATCGTTATCCCTTAGGGACTTTTGATCATCCACAATCTTTCCCCCAGGGGTCACCCAAGACTCTTCCTCAAGTGATAGTGGGTCGTGGTCCCGATTTGTTGTGCACTGGTTGGGATCGTGAAGGAATCTACACGATCTACAATCTGTGCGATAACATTTTTGGTGCCCTTTCTAGGGAGTATTTTCAATCTTTCTCGACCCCTAACAACATCCCCTTTGGAAAGTCATTTTTCTAGAGTCCTTTCCCTTGGTTTGCCTAGCGACTCCATTGAGGGTCTTACCCCTTACCCTTTTGGGGAGTTCTTACAACTTACCTGGCAACTCCACCTTCCAAGAACCCATTTCATCCTCTCCTTAATTTCTGTAAACCTAATCCTTTCCCTTCCACTATGAGACCATGGATTCCCGGATCCATAAGTATCCTGCCATTACCTGCGAAGAATCCCCTAAAAGAGCCTTCTCTGTTAAAACACTCATGCAAAGAAGGGAAATATTAGCTGCAAAGGTTAGAAGTCAAGTATTGCGATTAGCCTACAAAGGGCTTGTTGAGGAAATAAACCCTTGTCAAGGTGAAACCTTAGGACTTCCCCTTGAGGATGATCTTAAAGATCAAGTTCAGAATGAAAGTGGTCAAAATGAATATCCTGCTAAAGAAAATCCATGTGAATACAGATCTTTGGTGCTTGATATCCCTTGTAATAAAGCTGAAATTGTCCAACCATCCTTGTATGCACACGAGCAATATGATGTGGTAAACCATAATGTTTCTCGAACCTTTGGCTCATATGATGATTTTTCCCATGACATAACGAGTATTGAGTTAAATCTCTTTCCTTCTCAAGTTTTTGAATCTACTGATCCATCCTTTTGTGATTTGGAAAGTGAATTTTCTTCTGTTCTTGCATATGAAAATGAAAATGATGATGTTGTTAAATTTTTTGATGACTTCATATGTGCCAGAGAAACTAAATGGAAGCATTATTTTTATGGTGATACGGTCTATGACATTAAAAATAATTATAGCATGAATATGTTGCCTTTACCATGCACCACTAATGGTGTTGATCATATGGATGAAGATGATATGTTTGCGGATTGCATTCTCTCTTATATCACTTGTGACTTGAAGGATGATTCTCGACCCTCTTTTGATGAATTGGGAACCCCTCCTTTTGAATACTTAGATCTGGACCCTCAACAACCCATGTGTCCAAAAGATGAGATTGTTATTTTGGATAGGAGTAAGTCATTTGAGCTTGGAGATGAAACGTTTGGCCTCCAAAGGCCTCCTCCTTGTGCACTAGGGTCTCTTCCATCAAGCTGAGACTTCTCTCCATCAAAAAAATGCCAAGTTTAAAGTCAATAACACCACCATTCCAAACCCTAGCCCCCAACAAGACGTAAAGCCCCAAGATGTAGCACTATAGCCTCCAAAGGAAAATCGTTGGGGTGTTGAATGGATAGGAGAGGTCCTCTAAGGTGTCTCTCAATCCTCCAAACGATATCTTCATCATATAGTGTGCGAGCCAGGGTATCCAACATGGGGGCTTCTTTCCTTGATGAAGGCTCAAGCTGGGCTTGTTCCTCCAAATCGTCCACCAGTCAAGGTCCTGCAAAGACAGACAAGTGCACCCTCCAAGGATCTCAAGTCAAAGCCTAGTGGAAAGTAAAATCACATTTAATATGAGAGCCATCTAAGCATGTACGTCAAAAAATACCTCATCAAATTAAATAGGTGCTCAAAGACCCTATGCAATTTTCCAATGGGAGGGTTGACAAAGTGGCTTATTGGGTGAATCATTCCTTAAGTCAAGGAGTGTTTCCTAGGTGGAAACCTCTCTATGTCATGTGGAGAATATGAAGTGGGTGGGGGGTTAAAACTTTTGGGCATGGGGTTCATGACATACAAGGGTTTGTATTGTCTCATTTATGGGTGCCTTTGTAGAGGGTGTGCTGCACCTTGGTTTTCAATGCATCCTTTTTCCAATCCCATTATTTCCTTTTGTTTTTTAAGATGTTTCCAGGTTGAATCCAAGGTGGGGCTTCTACCTAAGCATGAAAAACATTTCCCACCTTGACTCTACCCTGGTTAAATTATGCTTCCCCAAGTTGAAGATGTTTATTTTTCATTAATCTATGCTCAAGCATGAAGTTCATTCAAATTTTAGAATTTTACTTGAACCATAGACAATTGCAATACACCTTAAACAATTTGTTGCAATAGCCAAGATCACAAGAAGAAATACCATGCACAAGTACATAAGAAGTATCCTGGGAAACCCTTCTCAACAAGGGAAGAAAACCCAACCAATCCTTTTCTATATTATTTAAGAGAAAGACCTCCCACACCATAAACCTAGCACACAAAAGGGTGCTCACAAAACCTAGAAGGCTAGCGCCCAAGAGAGGTGTGCATTTCATCCCTAGAACTTGCACTTGCATCACACTTGTGTTTTTTTTCCTCAATGGGGAAATCACTATTATTTATATTATACTGGACATATCAAAAGTAGTGTCTATTGGCACAACAGGGTCGACCTCAATAATTCAAAATATAATTAATAATTACCATATTAATTATCTTTTACTTTATGGTGGGGCCAACCTGTACCCTTTACATCACAAATAGGGTTACATGTAAGTCTGACTCTTAGACAATATAGAAAGGGATCCCATACACCCATTAGTGTTGAGCCACTAGGGGCACATCCACTTGTGCTCAGCCACAGGGACATCCAAGTCTCTATCTCACTATGTCTCATAGGAGAATCATCAGAAAAAACACTCACTAGTGCTCAACCACTAAGATCACGTCCACCTGTGCTCAACCACATGAGCATCCTACTCAATAGATCTCTATCTCACAGGAGAATCATATGGAATATCACATCATATCAACTCTCTTCACAAAGGAGAACAATAAACCCATCACATGGGATCCTTCACACCTCATAGGGGTACACATCGTTTCATCTCTGTCTCATAGAGAACGACACACACAAATCATGGGATTCCTCACCCCAAACAGGGGCACAAATAATTCCATCTCCATCTCAGAGAGGAACAACACACCCATCTTATGGGCACACCCAACTCATGGGCTTCCTCACCCCACACAAAGGCACAAAACATTCCATCTCTGTCTCAGAGAGGAACAACACAACCATCTCATGGGTACACCTAACTCATGGGCTCTCTCACAGGCCGACTCACTTAGTCTGCATCTTGGAGGATGTCTCACATAGCTGTAATCATCAACATAAGACAATGTGTGGGACTTCTAGCTAAGCATGGAAAACATTTCCCACACACTCTCTACCTTGGTTGGAATTTTTATATTGTTATTTTTATGGGTCCCATTAGTTTTTTACGAGAGACATTTCATTGTCCTCAGGATCCTTGGGTGATCATATAGAAGGTTTATGATTGGATTTTGTCTTTTTCCAACTACAAACCTATGGGCCTTCAACCCCTTTTTCCCATGAAATGAGGAACAATCCCTTCTTGGGTTAATAGACCCGAAAATCCCAAAAGATAAGGAGACGAATAAGGGGTGAAGTGATGAAAAATGATAAGTATGATCGAGAGTGTCAGGATGACTTCTTAGGGAGACCTTCCAGTAGCAAACCCATCCCTAAGGGTGACCACTTACTATGGCGCAATTCCAACTACCAAGGTAAAATAGGGGAAAGAGAAAAACTTCCAAGAAAACATTCTGTAATCAAAATCAACTTTAAATGAAACATACTCAAATTCCTGAAATATTAAAGTGACACTTACCACACTACATGACTTGTACCTCATGGAGCAAGGTCCATTGTTTTTCAGAAGAAAGATTATATAGTGGATACCATCATGATGAACCTGAGATTTGTTGTGGTGAAGTGGTCCTCTGTTTGTGCACATGGACGTTGTCAACCATCAATCTCTTAGTATTCCATGTCTACAAATTGAGGGCCTCAAGACATAATATCCTTAGTTATCTCTAGAAATTGGGGATAACAATTATCACCTACCTAGTTTGAATCTATAACGCCGACTAAAGAAGAGGATCCTCTTGTAGTATACTTGATTCCAAATTGATAAGTACCCTTGATGTAACAAATGATACACTTTGATACCTTCTAATGACTCTCAAGAGGATCCTACATGAAGTGAGAGACTAAACAATAGCAAAGGAGAGGTTTTTTTGGGTATTGGTCAAGTACAAAAGACTTCCTAGTAACTATCTATACAACGTATGATCAACACGAGGAGTTGAATACTTGGCATAAAGTTTTACACCTGACTCACAATGATTAGGGACAAACTTGCAGTCTTGGATGTGAAATTGGTGAAGAAGGTTAAGATCATACACAGGCCGAGAGACAATGGTTCCGTTGTTGAATTGTTGGATTTGAAGACAAAGGAAATAATTAAGAAGGCCTATGTTAGACCTCTGAAATTGGCTCATAAGACTATAGTTCACATGGTTGATATTATAGTCATCAACATGGAGAACAAATATTGACACCTAGATAAACTAGAACCAAGAAGGTTACTGCCTATCTTTTCATGCCAAGCTCGGGGAGCTTACTTTAGATAATAAAGTGACTCCTTGAGGCAACAAATAAGGAAGGATTCATCTTGAGAAAAACTTAGAGCCTATTCTAGATTTATTCGTTCAAGTGCCCATGTAGAAAGGAACTTTTAATGTCCATTTTATGTACTTCCCAACCTCGAGAAACAACAAGAGAAAGAACAAGCTAGGCAAAATCCATATTTGCAATAGGGGAAGAAGTTTCTAGGTGACCAATGCCTTCAACCTATGAGAAGTATTTGGAAACAAGGTGGGATTTAAACTTATCCATGCTTCCATCTATTGAATTTTTTTTTTGGTAGACCCACTTGCAACAAACAATCTTGCGACATTTAGGAAGAGGAACACGATCCCAAGTGAGATTTTTCAATAAGAAGTTAATTTCTTCTTTCATAACTACTTCCCATTCATGCAGACCACTTGCTTTATTATAGGCTTGATGATTTGTTGTTTCAATGTGATATTCCATAAGAGCTTAACCAATTGTATCAAACTGAGTGTGTGATCTTGGATAAACCCTAAGGTAGTCCACTACAGACCTTAGAAGGCTATCCTAGAAATACTCCTATTTCATTTAAGAAGATTTAAAAAATTATATCAAGGGAAGTTAGTGTTAATGATTACAACTGCGTGAGACATCCTCTAGGACACAGACTGATTGAGTCGACCTGAGAGAGAGCCCATGAGTTGGGTGTGTGGTTCCTATCTGAGACATAACTGGAATGTAGTACTGGCCTCCTCCTTACAGAGTGTTGAGAATAACTCCAGATGATTCTCTCGTGTAACATAGTGAGAAAGAAGATCTGTTGAGTTAGGCGTGCCTGTGGCTGAGCACATGTGAACGTGTGAATTCCCATGAGATTGGTGCATCGTTATGAGACATAGATGAAAATGATGTATTTTCTTCCTATGAGCAGAGATTTGAGATGATGAACTCTATATGACTCTCATGTGTAATGCAGTGGAAAAGAAGATCTGTTGAGTTGGACGTGCCCGTGGATGAGCAGAGGTGAACGTGATCCTAGTGGCTGAGAACTAGTGAGTGTGGTTCTCATGTGAGATGCAGTGAGATAGAGATATGGATATCCATATGGATATGCCCCTAGTGGGTGTATGAGATCCCTTTCTATATTGTTCAAGAGTCAAACTTACCTGTAACCCTAATTGTAATGTAAAGGGTACAGGTCGACCCCACCTTAATGTAAAAGATAATTAATATGGTAATTATTAATTATATTATGAGTTAGTGAGGTTGTCCCTATTGTGCTAATAAACACTTATGTTCTCAGGTTCAGTCTAATATGAGTAAAGGTAAATTCCCCATTCAGGAATCATATCTTAAGTGTGAGTTTGGAAATTTCAGCAAGTACATCTTCTTAGGAAAAGTGCACACCTCTATTCGGCGCTAGTCTTATAGGGTTTGTAAGCACCCTTTTGTGTGCTAGGTTTTCTTGGTGGTGGAGGTATTTCTCTTGAATAATATAGCAAAGGATTGGCTATGCTTTCTTCCCTTGTTGAGAAGGGTTTCCTAGGATACTTCTTGTGTACTTGTGCATGGTGTTTCTTCTTGTGATCTTGGTTGCTGCAACACAATTTTATGGTTTAAGTAAAATGATAAAATGGAACGAAATTCATGCTTAAACCTTTCCTATTGAAAAATCAACATGGTATCAGAGCATAGGTCTTGAACAACCCATGCACATGCAATTAAAATCTAAGCCGTCCTCCTTCTGCAATTCTGTACGACATCTAGGGTTTTTGCAAAAATCCGTATGACCCTCACTTGCTTGACCTTTTCATCACCTTACAAGTGGACGTTGGGGATAAAAATTGGCTAAAGGTGTAAGAACCTCCTCAGTGCACCTCCAAATATCTTCAAAGTGAATTTTCGAGGATTTTGAGTTTTTTGGCCCTAGGGTTTCTAGGGTTCCAAAATTTTCTACAGAATCTTGATCTTAGGGTTTCTGCAAATTCTTGAAGAAACGTTTCATCTCAACAAGTATTTTCGTGAAACTCTGAAATTTTATTGTTGGTAGTCATAAGCCAAAAAAAACCAAAGGTTACTAGTCCGACCTAACCATTAGGTTTTCTAAGTCCCGTTGGCAAGAGTTTGTGAAGACATCCGAAAAAATGAAGAACAAAACTTTAGTGGGATATAGGCTTGATGGATCAAGCAACTTCAACTCCTGGAAGTCAAGGCTTCAGGTCACCCTTGAAGAATATGACCTTTTGAATGTGGTGACAAAATTTTTACCAGATACAACTACCGATGAAGAAAAGGAAACAAGAAGGGAAGAAGATGTCAAGGCAAGAAAAATAATCATCTACTCAGTAAGAGATCATCTGTTACCTCGTCTTGCCAACCTGAAGACAACTTATGGAATGTATGAAGCATTGAAAGATATGTTTGAAAGTGACAACACCCTCAGAGCTCTTACCTTAAAGGGTCAACTTCAAAGTACCAAGATGACAAAGGGTGATACAATTTCTACCTTCTTTATGGAGATATCAGAGATCAAAGAACAACTAGGTTCCATTGGAGAAATCATGTCTGACATATAACTTTTCTTATCTACTCTAAATAATTCTCCAAGACATTGGGAACCTTTTCTTCAAAGCATTAGTGGAAGAGAAATGTTACCAAATTTTTATCCTCTGTGGACATATGGTACTCAAGAAGAACTTAGACTTAGAAATAAAGGAGTGGAAGACACCCCTGATGACAACCATGCTCTTTCACTTCATACAAAGAAAGGAGGAAGATTCAAAAGAAACTTCAGACAAACATTCAGAGATGAGAAATCTTCTTTAGCCACAGGTCATAATCATAGAAGATATGTCTCAGAGATTCAGTGCTTCAGATGTGACAAATATGGGCACTATTCAAGAAATTGTCCAACCAGGAAGAAAGGAAGACAATATTCTTCCACCATTGACATTGATCCAGACCCATCCCAAGAGAATGAAGATAAGATAAATGATAAGTATTTCCTCTAAAACAAATATAAATTTGAGCATGACTACATATCCAGTTAAATTGGTTGATCATTAATTTTATAGTTGATTGCATTATTAATAAGTGATGGGTATTATCTCCAGTGTGGGAGATCTGATTACTTGGACCATTAAGAGAGCCCAAACCTTATCGATTGATTATTATGCTGGTCAAAGAAGACATAAAATATCTAGCAAGCAAATAAAAGAAGACTTCCATCCTTCAGAGTTCAGAGAAAGTTACTTGACTCAAGAGGGAGTCAAATAAAAATAAAAATAAGGAAGAGACAATACCTTCTCCCCCTTCATCAGTTCAGAGGGAGACAAACAATATTCCAGCCATTTTAGCTGCTCCAATTGATATGCCCATAGATATTGCAGTAGGGCATAAAATGCCTCTCTAGGGTTGACAAAACTCTGTAGGAGGCATATGAACATACAAGTCCCTCAAGGGACATCTTGATAAATCAAAAGAGAATTTTCAAGTTATCGTTCATCCATGAGCCACTTCATTGATTCTGAGACTCCCTGTCATGGAGAAGCAATGGGTGAACAAGTATGGAAGGATGACATAGAAGAAGAATACCAATATATCTCAAAGAATGATGCATGAGATATTGTTCAGAGACCAGAAGGGAATTCTGTATTGAATTCCAAGTGGATCTATAAGATCAAGCATGCAACCTATGTAAGTGATGAGAAATACAAAGTGAGATCTATAGTCAGAGGATTCTCACAAGTAGAGGGATTGAACTACGATGAGACACATTGATCTAGTAGACCAATGCACTTTCATCTGTACTACCATCCATGAGTTGGAAACTACATTAGATAGATGGATTCTTGATGAGTTTGGGTTTCAACAAAAGTGTTGCTAAACCAAAACTATATTACTAAATTTGTGACGAAATCATGATTTTGATGACTTATTCAAGAAGTCGTGTTGTTGGATACAACCAAGCCTCAAATTCTGATTTCGAGATCAAGGATCCAGGTATGATGCACTACTTCTTGGGACAATAAATATGACCGTGGACCATTAATACTTTTACTAAGTCAAGGACAATATACAGTGGAGATATTAAAGAAGTTCAGCATGACAGAATGAAAATCCATTTCTACACCGATGGTGATGGATTTGATGAAAAATAATTGATGATTATTCAGACGAGATTGATCCATATGTGTACCAAGATTTGATTAGATCATGGATATATCTGGTTAACACCATACCTGATATATGCTATACATTAAATGTGCTTAGTCAATCCATGAGTCTGCGGAGACAGACTCATTGGATAGAAACAAAGCATGTATTGAGATAAATACGAGGCACAATTGGACATGGCTTGAGATATGCCTCCAGTGTGAAATTGAGTTTGCAAGGATATGTTGATACAGATTAAGCATAAAATATAGTGGACCGAAAGAGAACATCTGGTTGTTGTTTTACCATGGAGCTTGTCATGGTTTCCTAGTGGAGCAGGAAACAAAGCTCCGTGGCCTTGAGTACCACCGAAGCAGAGTATATATCATTGAGTGTGCGAAACAATGCGGCTTCATAAAAATTCTGACATATTTACTTGATCATGAGATGGATTCTATGATTATAACTGGAGTTGTGTGAAACTCTTTGAGAACCTTGTGTTTTATGATAGATCAAAACACGTTGAGATCAAATATCATTTACAGGGACATGGTGTAGAGGAAAGCAGTACACTTGCTGTACCTTCCTACACATGAGTAGATTGCAGACATCTTCACCAAACTGGCTTGGTGAAGAATACTTCTCTAGTTGAGAGGGAGTGCTGATGACTACAACTAAGACAAAGTTTGAGTACTTCCGTGCGAGACTTGGCCTGATGGAGAATGCCTCCCTAGATGAGAGGGAGTGTTGATGATTACAGCTGCGTGAGGCATCCTCCAGGACACATACTGATTGAGTCGACCTAAGAGAGAGCCCATGAGTTGGTTTTGTGGTTCCTATATGAGACAAAACTGGAATGTATTACTTGTTATCCCCCACTTTAGGGATACCTAAGGAGATTATGTCTCGAGCCCCACAGGTCCGAGACATGGAGTACCGAGAGCCAGATCGACTTGAACATGGCCCTGGAGGGCCCATATTTTCTTCCTTTCATCACCTCTACTTTTTCAGCAACAACAACATCCATCACCTCGGCTTGGTCCTGTAGCAGAGATGGATCTTGCTCCATGAGGTAATGAGTCCGGGTATCATGGTATGTGTCACTATGATCCTCAAAACATTTGAATATGTGAATTTAGTTATTTTTGTTTCTAACGGGTGCTTGGATCTTATACTTATCCACTTGACCATGTCTGGGGGGAATGAAAGGATTCCCTAGTAAGCATGTGCCCATAGGTTTTCAGTTGCCACTGGGGGGATTCATGAAAGGTCATCGTTCGCTCCCGTCATACTTACCATTTTCCATCTTACTCCTGCTTATCTATCCCATTACACTGGTCTGGGCATTAGGTTGGCCAATTATTTAAGGGTTGCACCTTACCTTGTGGGAAGAAGGGGATAAAGGCCCATAAGTTAAAAGCAACTAGACAAAGATAAAATCCTAAAAATAAAACCTCAAGATGCTTCACCTAAGGATCCCTGAGAAAGCAGTAAAAGGAATCTCAACAAGAAACAAAGGGACCCATAAAAAATAATAAAACAAGACCTAGTCATAGGATAGGGGGTCTCATCACGAGACAACCTATTAGGTCCATGGGAATCTAGCGGTATGACACTACTAGCAGCTGGTTACCACGACAAGGTAGTGGCTCTTGGTGGCATAGTCAAGAGTAAGGGGGTCTTATCACGATCCAACCTTCTCATTTCCATGAAAGTGTTTGTGGGTATCATTGCCACCACTGGTCACCACGCCAGGGCAGTGTCCCTTGATTAGTTTCTTGAAGAAAAAGAAATAAAGAATAAAGATAAAAGGCATGAATGGGCTTGGAAACATTTCCATCCAGGACAGGTGTAACTCACCTTCTACAAAGGAACCCACATGTAAGCCATGCATTTCCTTGCTATCACTACATCCCTTGTCAAGTCATCCCTTATCCACCTCATCCACTAACATGAATTGGATTTGATTTCTCCCGGAAACATCCCACATCCAGTGAGAATTAGCCCAATAGGACACCATGTCACTTCTTCCAAACTTGGGTTGCACATTTGTGTAATGTCTTTGAGCACTTGACTGGGTAAAAAGGGTTTTATGCACATGTTTAATAAAATTGATGATTGGATGTGATTGACATTGCTATGATCCCTGTGACTTATGAGCCCATGGAGGGTGTATCTGTTGATGTGTAGGATCATACCCGATGGACAGGTACCATATTGGACAAGTACACATGGGGAGATGATTAGTTCAAACCTACATGGGGCTGAGATCCCACCAGATGGATGTTGAGACCCCAATAGGGGGCATAGACAGGTCAGAGGGGTTTGCACCAGAGAAGAGGAGGATGTTACATAGAGGCAGCCTGACAGAGCCTTACCCAGGGGGTTGTTCCCTTTCCACTGGGATGTTGGCCTTGGAAGGCTCATCACGTCACCCATGACATCTTATGATTTCATCCAACGATATGGGAGTTTTGGGAGGTAGTTGAGGCATGTTTGGCACGTGTGGCATCTTCTAGAGGCCTAAGGCGGGCTAACATTTTTCTCTAGGAGGCCCATGTTACCCTAGAAAGGGATAAAGTCACCCTAAAGAGGGCATGACGTCTTCACTTTTGCTTGATTAGTGTTTTAAATTATGATATTTAATGTAAAACAATATTATTATGTATTTTGGCCTTGTCGGCCTTTTGGTGACCTAAAATTAAATTAAGGTCATTGTTATTGTATAAATAGAGAGCTAAAACTCTCTTATTTTCATGATTTTTCACTCACTATTTGGGGAGGTCTGAAATTTTAGGCCCTCTTAGGGTTATTGGCTGAAATTGTGGCGCACTTGTTGAAGGAAGGCTTATCTTAGCTAATTTTGGCATTTTTCTTGTTGGAAGGTTTACAACTAGGGTTTGGCTTGATGATACCTGGTGCATGTAAGTGAATTTATGCAATCCTTCCCTTACTTGAATGGTTATAGTCTTTTACTTGCATTTTGTTAATGAAATTCTTGAATTAAACCCTAGGGAATAAGCACATGTTGGTGTCCTTATTTCATGTCCCTACTAGATTATGCCAATTAGAATTTTTTTACTTATTGAAGACATTTCTAGGGCCTTGCCTTTGCAACACTCTACCTATGCTCTTCAATCCTAGCCGTTTTTATCTTGTCATTGAGCTAAAGAAGGAGGAAAACACATTAAGTCCCAACGTTTCTACACCTTAGTGAGCCGTTTTCCCCTAGGGTTTGATTGTTGAAGCCTTGGCTCAACAACACTTCACCATCAAACCCTCTTGTCTTTAGCCCTCCATTACATTTTTCTTCTTCAACATTTGCCACTACCTTTGACTCCATTTTCCCTATGAATACACTGATCTAAGACCTTTATGCTTGAGCGACTTGATCACAAACTTCAAACAACCAATACCTTTGAACAATTGCTAACATATTCTAACCCTAGCCTAGACTAACCTGCTAATCCTAATGCTGCCATTATCCATTTGAGTTATATTTATACTTTGCAGCATTTAAATCCTTTATTGAGAAATTGAAAGATTGGCTAGTCATTGCTTCTAATGAATGTTGGTATTTGACATTGGTAAATCATTATTTCTCATTGTGAAGCTTCTTTAGAATTTATTGTGAAGCGATATATTGTAATCACTGCTATTTTACATCATTGATTTGCTGCATCAATATTGTTGGTCAATTTCTTTACATAAGAAAGTCCTTGATTATATGAAGTACTAACCAACAAGTGATCTTGCACATAGATAGTTTTCTTGTTGCTTTGTTCCGGGCATGTACACTTCTGGTTATCTTTATCTTTATTGGCTGGTTAGCCAGACTTTCAGATCGGTGGTGACTTGTGAGGGGGGGGGGGGGNTTACTTAGCCATAATACTTTGCCTTCTCAAAACCCCAAGTCACCAGGGGCGTCTCCCCTGGGCCTACCACCCTAAACATAAATATCTATCCTATCGAGGTGACAGTGGTAGGATAGTCTCAGTTTCGCCAGTTTTCCTTTCTCCCACCTATCCTTTACTTCCAAGTACAAATTGTGTGATAACATTTTGGTGCCATTTTTGGGGAACACTGATTCAATTCTCGTAAAAGACAACACTTTTAGGTAAGCCTTTCCTCAAAGAATATTTATCTTACAAAGATTACCTGGCAACTCCACTAAGGGTGATTCCCTGATTTCTTTGATAATTTCAAGAAAATTATCTAGTGACTCCACTAATGATGAAGCCAAATATGAATTCTCAATGGGATCCAAGAAACTACAAGCATTTATACATGAGTAAGATCATGGGATACCCTCAACAAATGACCCTTGAATACAAAAATTTTCTCCCTAGATTCACTGGTGGTGACAGGGAGAGAGTCGATTATCACATGAGAAACTTCTGGGATTTCTTTCTATCCCACCCTATCGCTGATGATGATGAAGACTTGGTCATGAAAATTTTCTCTGCCAGTATTTATTTCAATGCTAGAGAGTGGTATGACAACCTCCCCGATGCCAACATCACAACTATGGAACAATTTGAAGAAACCTTCCTCAAAAGATGGGGTATTCATTTGGAAGACATCACAATAATACTAAAAAGACTCGACCATATAAATAAAACTGAGCATGAAACTGTCATGGACTTCCAAGATAGGTTTGAGGACGTACTTTATCAAATTTATGAAAGCCATCATCCTGAAGAGAAGTACCTTGTCCATCTCTATACCCATGCACTTTCGGTGCATCTGGGTTTTCCCCTCAGTAAGAGGGGCTCAAGGACACTTGATGAAGCTCACAACATGGCTGTAAGAATCGAGCAAAACATCTCTTTATCTGAGATAAGATACCTCTTTACCTCAGGTACTCTTAGTATGGAAAGTTTGGTTTCCCTTGAGAACTTTATTGTTGATTTCCAAGAAGAAGGGGAACAAACCATAGATCAACATAGGACTGTCGAAGAGACGATTGAGGAGATGGAACCTAAGAAAAATGATGAAATATCAACTTGTGGTCCTCCCTCTGATGAAGCCATCCACGAGTCTTTTCCCCCTGCACAACAAGAAGAGAATGAGGTTAGTTTCTTTCCTTTTCAGGATTTTGATAAAACCTTGTTCCATGGTTCAAAGAGTAAAGGAGAAGTGGAATCTTCGAACGAAGTAGATCTTCCTTGTTATACATTTGAAGATGAAGGAGAAACTCATGAGGATTAAACAATGATGCATGTTGAAAACACCCAAGTCCTCAAATCTCCTGCACAAGAAGAAACCAACATGGTAAGTTACCCTCCTCTCCATAATTTTGATGATTCTCTACTTTATGATTTGGGAAATGAGGAGGAGATGGATGAGCCTTTTAATGTTATAAATCCTTCATGTTATGATACATATAGTGACATAGTTGATATTGATGAGTTCATACATGTCGGAAGATGTAAATGGGATGTATTTGGTTTTTATATGGATCCCATTTACGACATCAAGAAACATTTCCAAGTGTTGCCTTTAGAATTATCACAACATATTAATCTTGACCAGTGGAAACAAGGAGATGATATAGTTACCGACACTTTCCAAAAACCCAAGGTTGACCTAGTCCCATATTGTCCTGATACTTTTCGGTCATACCTTGAGTTTTTTGACGAATACTCCTTTGAGCACTTGGATTTATTCCATGAAGAAGATTGTAAACCACCGTTGTGCTCAAATCTTGATAGGATTAAGGACATCACTCGCCTAGAGAAGGATCCTTGTAACAACTTTCTCCAACCACCTTCGATTACTTTACTTTGTTGTGTCTCTAGAGGTGTAGTTGGGAGATATGTATTTTGTATTGGTTTTCCTCTAGGGAAAACCATAGAGTCCAAGGGTTGGTTGAATACTTCAAGAATAAGTCTATCATCTCATATTTTCAAATTTCCCTTAAGATTTTTCCAGTCATCTAGTGGATCCTTGTCAATCCCTTCCAGGGCTTTAGATTATGAGAACGTCCTAGGTAGCTAGCTTGCAGACCTTTTAAGTAAGTTTTCTGAACCTTTGATTTTTCAATATCCCTTCCTGAAGTGGATTGAGCATTTTCCTCAGAGAATGACTTGGCATGATTTTATCCTTCCCACCCGCCTCCATGAGTTATAATTTATTATTTCTGACGATATGATACATTATCTAACCCATGTTATTTTTGTGCTTGACTTATCACCGTTTTGGTTTATGAAGAAGCACAAAGGCATGTATTGTGGGACATTGCTGGATTGGTTTCACTGGTCGTTTGAATACACCAAACATCGAACGAACAGGTATGTGCAGGTAAGTATGTAGGCATTTGCATTCATTGTATATACCATTTGCATTTCATGCTAGAGTAGTTTGCTTTCACACTTGTACATATGATTGTTTTCATTTTATACATATATGAGCTGGGGGTGATATCACCACCCCAAATGATTGCTAATAGTTTATGCTGAGATCAAGCAAGTTACAGGTTATGCCATAGATGTTGAGGTTATCATGCGTTCTACGGTGAGCACATTTACCCAAGTTGGAGCCAGATGTTATCCCCCACTTTAGGGATAACTAAGGAGATTATGTCTCGAGGCCCACTGGTCCTAGACATGGAGTATCGAGAGCCATATTGACTTGAGCATGGCCCTGGAGGGCCCATATTTTCTTCCTTTCAACACCTCCACTTTGTCAACAACAACAACATCTATCACCTCGGCTTGATCGTGTAGCAGAGATGGATGTTGGTCCATGAGGTAATGAGTCCGGGTATCATGGTATGTGTAACTCTAATCCTAAAAACCTTTGAATATGTGCATTTAGTTATTTTTGTTTCTAACTGGTGCTTGGATCTTATACTTATCCACTTGACCATGTCTAGGGGGAATGACAGGATGCCCTAGTAAGTCTGTGCCCATACGTTTTGAGTTGCCATTGGGGGGGATTCATGAAAAGTCATCATCCAGTCTCGTCATACTTACCACTTTCCATCTTACTCCCACTCATCCATCCCATTACACTGGTCTGGGCATTGGGTTGGCCAATTATTTAAGGGTTGCACCTTACCTTGTGGGAAGAAGGGGATAAAGGCCCAGAAGGTAAAAGAAGTTGGAAAAAGATAAAATTCTAAAAATAAAACCTCGATATGCTTTGCCTAGGGATCTCCGAGAAAGTAGTAAAAGGCTTCTCAATGAGAAACATAGGGACCCATAAAAAATAATAAAACAAGACCTAGTCAAAGGATAGGGGTTCTCATCATGAGACAACCTATTAGGTCCATGGGCATCTAGCGGTATGATACTACTAGTAGCTAGTTACCATGCCAGGGTAGTGGCTCTTGGTGGCATAGCCAAGAGAAAGGTGGTCTCATCACGAGAAAACCTTCTCATTTCCGTGAAAGTGTTTGTGGGTAACATTGCCACCACTGGTCACCACGCCAGGGTGTCCCTTGATTAGCTTCTTGAAGAAAAATCCATAAAGAATAAAGATAAAAGGCATGAATGGGCTTGGAAACATTTGCATCCAGGACAGGTGCAACTCACCTTTTACAAAAGCACCCACAGGTAAGCCATGCATTTCCCTGCTATCACTGCACCCCTTGTCAGGACATCCCTTATCCACCTCATCCACTAACATGACTTGGATTTGACTTCTCCCAAAAAAATCCCACATCCAGTGAGCATTATTCCAATAGGACACCCTGTCACTTCTTCCAAACTTGGCTTGCAGATTTGTGTAATGTCTTTGAGCACTTGACTAGGTAAAAAGGGTTTTATGCACATGTTTAATAAAATTGATGATTGGATGTGATTGACATTTCTATGATCCTTGTGACTTATGAGCCCATGGAGGGCGTATCTATTGATGTGGAAGATCATACTCGATGAATAGGTACACATGGGGAGATGATTAGTTCGGACCTCCGTGGGGCTGAGAGCCCACCAGATGGATGTTGAGACCCCGATAGGGGGCAAAGACAGGTCAGAGGGGTTTGCACTGAAGAAGAGGAGGACGTTCCACAGAGGCAGCTTGGCAGAGCCTTACCCAGGGGGGTTGTGCCCTTTCCATTGGGACGTTGGCCTTGGAAGGTCCATGACATCAAACATGACATCTTATGACATCATCCAGTGAAATGGGAGTTTTGGGAGGTAGTTGAGGCATGCTTGGCATGTGTGGAAGCTTCTAGAGGCCCATGGAGGGATAACACTTTGCTCCAGGAGGCCCATGTTTCCCTAGAAAGGGATAACATCACCCTAAAGAGGGCATGACTTCTTCACTTTTTATTAATTAGGGTTTTAAATTATGACATTTAGTGTAAAACATTATTATTATGTATTTTGGCCTTGTCGACCTAAAATTAAATCAAGGTCATTGCTATTGTATAAATAGAGAGCTAAAACTCTCTTATTTTCATGATCTTTGACTGACTATTTGGGGAGGTCTGAAATTTTCATCCCTCTTATGGTTATTGGCTGAAATTGTGGTGCACTTGTTGAAGGAAGGCTTATCTTAGTTATTTTTGGCATTTTTCTTGTTGGAAGGTTTACAACTAGGGTTTGGCTTGATGATACTTGGTGAATTTAAGTGAATTTCTGCAATCCTTCCCTTACTTGAATGGTTATAGTATTTTACTTGCATTTTGTTAATGAAATTGCTGAATTAAACCCTAGGGAATAAGCACATGTTGGTGTCCTTATTTCATGTCCCTACTAGACTATGCCAATTAGCCTTTTTTACTTATTGAATACATTTCTAGGGCCTTGCCTTTGCAACACCCTACCTATGCTCTTCAATCCTAACCATTTTTATCTTGTCATTGAGCTAAAGAAGGAGGAAAATGCACTAAGGCCTAGGGTTTCTACACCTTAGTGAGTTGTTTTCCCCTAGGGTTTGATTGCTGAAGCCTTGGCTCAACAACACTTCACCATCAAACCCTCTTGTCTTTAGCCCTCCCTTATCATTTTGCTTCTTCAACATTTGCCTCTACCTTTGACTCCATTTTCCCTATGAATGCATTGATATAAGACCTTTATGCTTGAGTGCCTTGATCATAAAATTCAAACAACCAATACCTTTGAACAATTGCTAACATCTTCTAACCCTAGCCTAGACTAACCTACTAATCCTAATGCTGCCATTATCCATTTGAGTTGTATTTATACTTTGCAACATTTAAATCCTTTATTGAGCAATTGAAAGATTGGATAGTCGTAGCTTCTAATGAATGTTGGTATTTGACATTGGTAAATCATTATTGCTCATTTGGACGTCTGCTCAGTTGGACATGCCTGTGGATAAGCACAGGTGAACATGATCCTAGTGGTTGAGCACTAGTGAGTGTGGTTCTCCTATAAGATGTAGTGAGATAGATATATGGGCATCCCTATGGATGTGCCCCTAGTGGCTGAGAACTAGTGGGTGTATGATATACCTTGCTATATTGTTCAAGAGTCAGACTTACCTATAACCCTAATTGTAATGTAAAGGGTACAATTCGGCCCCACCTTAATGTAAAAGATAATTAATGTAAAAGATAATTATTCTGGTAATTATTAATTATATTGTGAGTTAGTGAGGTCGGCCCTATTGTGCCAATAGACACTTTTGTTGATAGGTTCAGTCTAATATAAGTAAAGGTAAATTCCCCATTGAGGAATCATATCTTAAGTGTGAATTTGGAAATTTCAGCAAGTACATCTTCTTGGGAAAAGTGCGCACCTCTCTTGGGTGCTAGTCTTCTAGGGTTTGTAAGAAACCTTTTGTGTGTTAGGTTTTCTTAGTGGTGGAGGTCTTTCTCTTGAAGAATATAGCAAATGATTGGATGGGTTTTCTTCCCTTGTTGAGAAGGGTTGTTAATATTATGGTAGTTGCGAAAAGTATTTACCTCCACGTGTGAACCTAACGAGAATAAAAGACTCCGGAAAGAAAGAGAAAACCCTAATGAGTTGGCTAATAACCCTAGAAGTCTTGTCGGCTCAAGAAGATAATTAATATTAGGTTATTAGCCTCCAAGAGAAGAAGTTGGCTAGAAATAATAATAATATACTAAACAAACACATATCCAGAAGGAGAAGTCGGCCCCAACAAATCTGGCAGAACCACTATAAATACAGGGTGCCAGTTCTCATTTACCAACATCTCAAAATTGCAGTTCCCAGTTGGTGCACATTGCAGTTCCCAGTTTGGTACGCACATGTGGATGAGGGTTGCAGGTGCAACTACATCAGCAGCTAGTTTTTAGTATTAGCTTGGACTATCTCTTGGCTAGGGTTTGGACTATCTGATCAACTATTGTTTGTGCACTATCCTTGGAGGAAGATGTGCTACACCTTGTTTGGCTATCTAGCCTAGGGTTTTCTTCCAGAGTAATTCTCAGTCAAGGTTAAGGTGCTCGGAGGGTGGCTTCGGCCTGTGGTTGGGTGGCAAGGGTATCGTCAATGGTAAAACGAGCACACCATCTTCTATATTCTAATAGGTTATGGGCCCACACCTCCTTCATTCAGTCTAAACGCTGGAAGGAAACATAGCTGCTAGAATATTGAGCTCGCTGAGGAACTACCACTAGGGTTACTAGCAGAAGCATCTTCCAAGACACTGTAGCTAGG
Organism: Picea engelmannii; assembly: GCA_009831015.1. Lineage (NCBI taxonomy): Eukaryota > Viridiplantae > Streptophyta > Pinopsida > Pinales > Pinaceae > Picea > Picea engelmannii. The sequence continues at coordinate 273,235 of ML786935.1, forward strand.
GTTACTAGCAGGTGCAGTTGCATAAATCCTAAACATCTTGTTGAGGCACCTTAAGTGAAGGGATTGACCTAATCTTTGGACAGATCAATGTGCTCTAGCCTAGCACATCTCCTGATACTCTCAACAAGCCAAGATGTGAAGTTTGAATTTGTGGTCAAATCTAGGGTTTGACCAAGTCAAGCAAGCCATGACTAACTCTATGAAGTCCGAGAACAAGTTAGATGGGGCCTCTAACTTCAGAGCATGAAAGAAAAGGATTGACCTCATCCTTGCAAAGAATAAAGTACTAGATATCGTGAAAGGAAAGATCATGAAGCCAGAGTTTGAAGAAGGAGAAGAGAAGGAATCGCAGAATGTTGAAGCTATGGAGAATTTCAAAGATGTTGACATCAATGCCATGAGTATCATAGTGGATTCCATAAAATACCACTTGATACCCTACATCTCCCATCTTGACTCATCGAAGAAGATGTACGATGCCCTAACAAATATCTTCTCAGTCAGAAACATTGGACAAGTTATGAGTCTGAAGAATGAGCTCCGTGACATGAAGATGAATGATGATGACAACATAACATCATACTTTGTAAGAATATCCCAGTTAAGAGATCAAGTACAAGCTATTGAAGAGATCACTTCAGAGAAGGAGTTGGTGAACATAGTACTAAGACATGGGATGCATTTTCCGCAAGCATGAACACAAGGAAGGAGTACCCGACATTTGAAGAACTTTGGACTTGTTGTGCTCAAGAAGAATCAAGGATCAATGCAAAAGATAAACCCCAAAATAAGTACGATGATCAAGCCTTCACAGTAAGATTTAAGAACTTCGGGAACAAAAGGAAGTTTGGTTCAAGGAGGAAGCCAAATCAAGAGAAAGACATTTCAAAAGTACAATGCTTCAATTGTCAAAAGTATGGTCACTACAAGAATCAGTGTCCCGATATAAAGAAAAGGAAGGAGAAACACGAAGCATCGATTGCCGAAGAAAATGAACCTACACAGAAGACTAAGCATGATGGAAAATACTTTTTCTTCTAAAAGGTAACAACACTCTTCTCATTTCTTGTATATATATCTTGTTTGCATCGTCTCTGTACATATCTTGTATATATATCTCTTGGAAGATAATGTGTTCCAAGAAGAACTATACCTATGGAAGAACAAACAATATGTAAATGGATATCATTAGATAATACACACAAAAGGATGAAATACAAATCATGTGGAAGCCATTAAGCCAAATCAATCATGAAAAGACTTAGAAGAAGCAAAGACAGAAAGAAGTCAACAATCAAGAGAAAATTGGAAAAGGACTCATGACGTATTGTAGAAAGACAACAATATGAAAGCAAGAGAGCCAATTATACATTGCAGAAGACAATAAGGATGTAGATGGAAGCGTGGACTCTGTTAGACAAGAGAGCCAAGTATATATTGCATAAGACAATAAGGATGCATATGGAAGCATGGACTCCGTTAGACGAAGGGAGCCGATTATATGCACTCTTACATGAAGCAAGGATTAGGAGGGAGATAATCCTATGACCTATTGAAGATGATGAAGTATGTATCCATGGTAGCAGCCATAAAAGACAGTACATGTTCAATTCAATCGCAGAAGAAGACTTCTTCAAAGAGAAGCCTTAAAGTATTCCCAGTTGTCCATCCAAATCCGTGATTCTATGATGAAAAGAAGAAGTGGAATCTCTAGGGCATTGAATCTATAAGAAACTCCATGAACCTAAGAACTAAATAAAAACATGAAGATTCCAAGAAAGAAAGAAAAATCAGAACAACCAGTCATAATATTAAGAATCAAAATATTACCAACCTGATATGAACTCAATAAAAGTAATCAAGCAGAGGAACTGAAAGTCGTGATGAAGAACAATGTATGTAAGACTTATGAATGAAAACATTGCGAGATCTAGAACCAAAGGTTCTCCTAGATGGAGGGAGAAAAATATGATGATTACTTGTTCCAGTACACCAGACTTATCTCTACATAATTCATTATATCATCCGCAACATCCATGAGTCGGAATTCTACATCAAATGAATGCAAAGAACGTTCTCCAGAGAAATTGAATAAAGAGCGTATGAAGAGCAATCTCAAGACTTTGAGGCATACCAGAAAGACATTCCTGTATGTAAATAAAAGAAGATAACTTGGTGGAGAACCTCTAGTGCACAACAAAAGCGTGGTGAAGATTTCCTATAATGATGACTACTCAGTAGATCAGATCTCATGATGACAGAAGAAGTGCCACATAAATATGTTCCAGTTTTCCAACTATGATATACTCTATTGTTAAGATCTACATGAAGCCTTCACAATGTTCCAGAAAAAAGTACATTTGAAATCAAGCATTACATTATCCATGATGAAGTCCAGAAAGGAGAAAATGGTTCTCCAATACATAACTCCACAGATGAGCAGATAAGTAGACATTTTGGTAAAGCTTATATCCAAGATGAAAGAGTTTGGGTACTCAAGCTAGAGCTTGTGGGAACAACTTCCTTCTTATTGAAAAAGGAGGAAATGACTCTCCAAGTTAGGAGGGAGCACTGAAAACATTATTGAATACATTCATCTTTAAAATTGAAAAATAGTCCATCTTGGACAGATGCTTTCCTGTTCAGAAAGTGAATTGAGACTTCTGACGAACAGTCACTTTCCATTGTGGTTAACATGGGAAGTAGTATGATTGCTGATGTATCATAGACAATGACTTCCCATTGTGGTTAACATGGGAAGTAGTATGATTGCTGATGTATCATAGACAATGACTTCCCATTGTGGTTAACATGGGGAGTGGTCTAGGGCAGTCTCTCTTCTTGAGGGTTACTCAGGAAGACTGGCCCGCCTCGCCGGACAACGATTTCTCATTGTGGTTAACATGAGGAATGGTCCGTTTTGGAGGTTGATACATGAAAACATTTTCTTCTTGTGGTTAATGGGGGGAATGGTCCAGGACAAACATTCCTTAGGGTTTATACATTCTCTCCGGGGCGCACTTTGATTAGTGTAGGAGGAATGGCCCAGGGTGGGGAATGGTCCAGGACAGACATTCCTTAGGGTTTATACATTCTCTCCAGGGCGCACTTTGATTAGTGTAGGAGGAATGGCCTAGGGTGAGGAATAGTCCAAACTCAAACATTCCTTAGGGTTATTACATTCTGTCCAGGGTGCACTTTGATTAGTGTAGGAAGAATGGCTGAGGGTGAGGAATGATCCATTCTTAGAAATCAGAAACAATCTTTCTTCCTTGTTTGAAAAGAATAGGGCAGATAGCCCATTGCTGATGAGGGCAGATATTCTTTCAAATCTCACAAACGTGAGTGAAAGATTGGCCCAGATGATTCAATTTATTTTTAACAATATTTTCTGTGCAAGATGGCATCAAATGATTGTTATGGAGACTACCTGTCTCAAGACAATAGAGATATACTGCTGTGGTGGATATGTTTCACTGTTCGTGAGGCATATATTCTTTCAGAGCTCACAGATGTGAGTGAAAGATTAACCCAATTAATTCAGTCTATATCATAACATTGTTTCTATGCAGGTTGCTATCAAATTTTTATTATGAAGACTGTATGACAGTAGATGAGGACTACTGTGGTGGATATGTTCCACTGTTCGCAACCATACGTTGCTGATCAAGTACTTGTGTGTTACTTGGTGTGGTAGTGTACCAATGGATTGTAGTTATGTACTACTATGAATAGACACAATTGTGTTCTATTTTTGTTTTAACTGACTTGAATACTATCAACAATTTATTGAAAATAATCACCATCCAGACAAATGATGAACATAGATTTTCCAGACAGAAATTGGTTCAGAGCATTTACTCCTCTAGATTATAAGAGTGGCTCTTGTATCACTCTATGGTGTGAGTGACTTATTCAACATCATGCCTAATTACTCAGATGAAGTATGGTTTCGAGAGATGATGTAACTGATGGTGATGGTGATGCTCATGATCTAGTCATGAGATAGCCTAGACGACTATATTGATGATACCGGGTAAATGGTATGTTTTTGTGTTCAACACCATTACCTGTAATACCTCCCTAGCTTGGAGGGAGTGTTAATATTATGGTAGCTGTAGGAGCTATTTACCTCCACGTGTGAACCTGGCGAGAATAGAAGACTCCGGAAAGCAAGAGAAAACCCTAATGAGTTGGCTAATAACCCTAGAAGTCTTGTCGGCTCAAGAAGATAATTAATATTAGGTTATTAGCCTCCAAGAGAAGAAGTCGACCAATAATAATAATAATAAACTGAACAGACACATATCCAGAAGGAGAAGTCGACCCCAACAAATCTGGCAGAACCACTATAAATACAGGGCGCTAGTTCTCATTTGAAAGCATCTCAGAATTGCAGTTCCTAGTTGGTGCGCAATGTAGTTCCCAGTTTGGTGCGCACATGTGGAGGAGGGTTGCAGGTGCAACTGCAACAACAATTATTTTTTAGTATTGGCTTGGACTATCTCTTAGCTAGGGTTTGGACTATCTGATCAACTATTGTTGGTGCGCTATCCTTGGAGGAAGATGCGCTACACCTTGTTTGGCTATCTAGCCTATGGTTTGCTTCTGGAGTAATTCTCAGTCAAGGTTGAGGTGCTTGGAGGGTGGCTTCGGCCTATGGTTGGGTGATGAGGGTATCATCAATGGTAAAACAAGCACACCATCTTCTATATTCTAACAAGGGTTTCCCAGGATATTTCTTATGTACTTGTGCATGGTGTTTCTTCTTGTGATCTTGGTTGCTGCAACACAATTGTTTATGGTTTAAGTAAAATGCTACAATGGAATGAACTTTATGCTTAAACCTTGCCTATTGAAAAATAAATAGTTAGTCCACTACAAACCTTTCTAGAGTAGTCCATTACAAACCCTATAAATACTTCTATAGCTAGTTCACTACAGACCTTAGAAGGTTGTCTTATAGGAAAACTACTAGGGTAGTCCACTACAAACCCTAGAAATACTCTTATGTCATTTAACAAGCTTTAAAAATGATATCAAGGGAAGGTATTCTAGTACAAACCTTTCTAGGGTTTACAAGATAAGATCTATTCAATAAAAATACAAGGGAAATGCATGATCACCACTTTGATAAGAACATCCACACTTAATACATTCATAAATAAATCCACAAGACTTAGAAACAACACTTACTAGGTAAATCTCATCCATGAAACCCTAACCATGAAATCATCCATAAAACTTGAAAAATCATATGAAGATAATGTCTTCAAGAAGTAACTTGATTTAGTCGTCCTTAGGCAAAAGAGAAATATATAAGAGACAAGTAATAATAATCCTCCACAAGTAGCAATGATGAATAAATGAGGGAACACTTCCTCTATTTGTGAGGAAACCAAGACCTTGCCCTCATTGAGATAATATCCACTAAAATCCCTTAAAACATAATATATCCATGATACAAGGTGCATAGGTCTAGGATGACCCCCAAAGATGCCTCTAAAACCAAGATACAATGCAAAATCATGAAGACATCCTCTAAAAATTCCACATGTGCAAGTGTAGAAGCCTCATGAAGGGTGATGTCATCTCCAAATGGAGTACAAAGGCTCCAAAAGATATGTCTCTCCCCGAAATCTGCAAAGTATCACAAAAAGTAATGCGTACTCATCAAGAAGGTCACATCTCCTCATCAAATGGTGCCATCTCTTCATCCAAGGTGCTAGTCAGCTCAAGCAAGTGTCACATCATCCTCAAGTGCAATGTCCCATCACATGTGCAACTTCCAAGGTAGAAATCATGATGTCATCAAGGTAAAGGGCTCCATTACCTCTCTAAATAGGTGTACTATTATCATCAAAATATGTCATCAAGCAAACCTCAACATCCCCAAGGGGTGCAATGTCATGAAGGGGTTCCCTATGTTAAGCACACACTTATACTCAACCGGGGGGGGAGTTTGAATCATTATAAGTATATATATATATTTTTGATATTCATAAACCATAATGAAGAAATCACATAAATATAACAACCAGTAGACACAATATTTAATGTAGAAACCCTTTCAGGAGAAAACCACAAAAATTCTTTTTATAAATTTGTAGGCGCCAACCTATGGTTACAAATTCTTGTAGGCATCAACCTACTAGAGAAACCAATCCCCACTATTGTTTGTAGGCACTTACCTACATGAAACAATGATCCCCTTTACGATTTGTAGGCACCAATCTACATGAGACACCAATCCCCTCTCTTGTTTGTAGGCATCGACCTACAAGAGACAACAATCCCCTTTGTTGTTTGAAGGCACATAACTACAAGAGACACCAATCCCCTCTCCTATTTGTAAGCATCGACCTGCAGGAGACACCAATCCCCTCTATTGTTTGTTGGCACCGATCTACAAGAGACACCAATCCCCACAACTATTTGTTATGTAGGAACCAACTTACTTACAAGTTATTCATCTACATTTCCTTCATGGGTCTGCTTGCTGCTTTTGTCTTCACCAAATCTTCTCTGCACTTGTTACTTTTACTTTCAATAGATCTACTCCACACTCGCTACTTCTTCTTCACCAGATCAACTCAACACTCACTCCTTTTTGTTTTTTCATATCTGCTCAATTCTCGCTCCTTCTTCTTTCGCTTTGCCTTCACCAAATCTTCTTGCTTCTACTTTTTCCTTAGATTTGCCTTTACTAGTTTTTGCTTGCTAGAATGCCAGTTTAAAAAGCTTCCAAATAATTGCTAGATGTTTCACTATCATAGTACTATTAGCTATTCACAACTGATAGGATTGGCCGCCTTCAATATTTTCTCACAATCTACTACTAAAAAGTGAATGGTTTGTTTTTGTTCAAAAAAATGTCCATCTACAACTTATCACATCTCCACGTACTTTGAATCTTCAAGTTGTTGTGTGTCGTCATAGATTTTAAGGGATCTTCCATTGTCGCATGTATGTTTTTTTTGGTAGTGCTTGAATGTCATCAAACCACCATTGAGTTGTCCTTCAAAAAACACTTTCCTGAACATGTTAAATGCTGGTCATAATGTATAAAATATCTATGTGGACTTGTATTTTATTTTTCATAATAGATACTTAAAATCGTGCCAAATCCCAAAGTTCCATACATCGCTCATAGAGGATTCTGAGGTTTTGTTGGAAAAATGTATAGATATATCATCAAATATCATTCCCAACTATCAAAAATCCTTGAAGGTCTAAAGAAGGAATGTCCAGAATACTGAATGAAAAATTATATGCATGCTTCCCAGAATATAACATCCTCCACTTGCACTTTTTTTGTCATCAACATTTCTCGCCTCAATGGTAAAAATTTCTCGAACACGATACAATGAAACCTGAAGAAGTCTGAACACTATCACCAACAACACAAGATAATCAGTCTTTGTCCATCCAGACAGTCTCTATATCCAACATAAGCAGTAGTACATCTCCAAAAACAGTTGAACATGGTTGGGTTGGTCTCATCAAATCCAAGTCAATTCAACAAGAAATAGTCAAGTCATCAAGGAGACATCAATTGGGTTAACATATCAACAACTTCAAGTATCCCCCCTCTAAGGGATCAATACATAGTAGCAATAGTTCTTGTCGAAAATTCGAGTTGACGGACAACCCAATAAAAAATCTAGTCAACTGTCATGTTGGATCGATTCCTAGTTGATCACTTCCAAGGAAATCATTAGTAAGTAGGAGAATCACTGCATTGCTATACAATCAATGATACACAACGATATGAAGTCCTCAAACATCTAGTCAAATGATTCCATGAACATTCATCAATCCAACCACAATATATCCTGGTAGTTGACACTGGTCCACAATTTTGACTTTCACGTCTCTTCTACAAAAATATGAAAGCAAGATTGCCATTCCTTCAATTTTTATGGTGAGGATGATGATAAGGCACCAATTTGTTTGTTGGATGATCAGAGGAAGTAGGATCAGGGTTAGGTTCACTTACGGTAGTAGAACAACCCGACATATGAACAACAATGTCATTTGTAACAACATGCTCAATTGTTGGCATGTGAGGATCTTGTAGCTCATCAATCTATTCAACACAATCAACAATCGTTTGTTCTTTTATAAAACTGGCTTGAACTCCTCCTGCAATAAATATAACCTCCTTGGTTGTAGCAAGGCTAGGTGTAGGTAGGGAGGAAACAACAACATCATATCCAAGACCAATATTAATGAATGGATAACTTTGATAATTAGTGATATCATCTAAGATTTCAATACTCTTTTCAAACTTCAAGATTCTATTCAACTGAGTAGTTGAATTTTCCAAATCCTTTCTTAAGGAAACAATCTCATATTCTAGCTCTTCACAATTTTATTCATTTTTCTTTAGTTGGATTCTCACTAATTATTCTGTCCTTCTCACCTCTTCTAATTGAACTTTTAGGCTTATGATAATATTTTCTGATTCTTCAAGGTTTTGTGACATTTTGTCTTTTGAATCACGATCATCTTCTTCGTATTTTTGCAGCTGCCCTTTTGTTTCAAATTCTTCTTCCTAATATTCTTTATTTATCTTAAGGAACATATAAGTTCTTCTTCAATATCTGCTTCTTCATCTATTTCAAAATTTTCCTCTTCTTCTGAATCTATCATTTCCATGCCTTCATCAATCTTTGTTTCGATTTTCATAAAGAGAGTTTCTTCTCTATCACTGTCGAAACTTCTTTCTTTAGACGAGTCATTGACCCCTTTTGAGTAGAGGCTCTTTTTCTTCTTATAATATTTATCCTTATTTTCATGCTTGCTCCGTTTGTGGCTATTTTTTTGTTGATGTTGTTTACTCTTTACGTTATAGTCTTCTTCATTATCAATACTTTCGTTTTTCACATATGGACACTTAGAAACAAAATGTCCTACTTTTCCACAGTTAAAGGATTTAAAGGGAAACTTACCTTTGTATTTGCTAGATCCTTCTTTGAATTTTCTCAAAAAAATTGCTTCCTCTGCATGTGATTCACAGTTGGAACAATCACTTGATTTGTGTTCTTTGTTCTTCATCTTCTTTGAGTCTTTGAACGATGCTTCCCTTTTTGATGATTTTTCCTTTTCATTCCTCATTTCATATGAAGTGAGGATATCATGCAATTCATCCATTGTTAATTTATCAAGATTCTTCATTTCCTTAATGGAGGAAAATTTGGCATCAAATCTGAAGAGGAGTGACCTCAACACCTTTTGCACAATCATTGGTTCTGCAACTATTTCACTAAGTCCTCTTATGGTGTTGACAATTTCATCCACACAGAGGAGATAGGATGCAACATTTTCTTCATCTTTCATCTTAAGAATCTCAAACTGTCTTCTATCAGTTTGGAGCTTAGCCTTCTTGACTTGCCATCATCTGTATGATTGTTTTAAATTTTGTCCCAAATTTCTTTTGTTGATTTGCAATGCATTACTTTGACAAACTCTGATTCTAACAATCCGCACAAGATAACATTCATGGATTTTGCATCATTTTCACTAGCCTTTTTTTTTACTGTATCTGTTGGTGGATTTGTTAGGGTTGTTTAATCAATCATGACCAATTTCCAAATATCAAAACCAAGGGAAATTATATATGTTCTCATCCTTATACTCTAGAAAGCATAGTTTGTTCTGTCAAACAACAAAGCCCTGTTTGTAGAGAAACCTTCCCAATTATCCATGTTTTCTCGAGATCTACCTTCCAGTGGTTAGAATGTTTCCAAAGGAATCGAATATGATACCAATTGTTGAGAACACACTTATACTGAGAGGGGCAGGGGTGAATTAGTATAAGGCTATATTTTTCTTTTTAACATTCGTAAACTGTAATGAAGCAATCGCATAAATACAACAACCAAAAGACACAATATTTAACATGGAAACCCTTTTGCGAGAAAACCACAAAAACTTGTTTTTATAAATTTGTAGGCACCAACCTACGGTTACAAATGTTTGTAGGAACCAACCTACTAGAGAAAACAATCCCCATTATTGTTCATAGGCATAGTTTTAGGATCCGATCCTAACCCCTCTTCGTGGGGCATTATATAGGAGTTATAAAGGCCAACATTAGTTAATAAGGCCTAATAAATAAAGGAGAATAAGTCAATGTAAGAAGGCCTAATAGAAGCTTATGCTTCTAGAAAGATCTTCCTCTAGAAGTTTCCTTAGAAGGTAGAATTAATATAAATAAGAGTAGGAGGTATTGTATATTTTTGTCTTGGATATTATTGTAATAGATCGTTTCTCTGTTGGAGGTTTCCCCCTCGAAGAGGCAAGTGAAAATTGCTATCTTTAATAAAGGTGATCTTTCTGGTGTTATTCTGGTATTGATATAGCTATAATATTGTTGTTCCATTACTTCTTGCTAAATATTTATGTTTCACATATTATTATTCATCTAGTATATTGCAAGTGGTATCAGAGCTCCTTCCTAGGCAGAACTTGTGGGGTAAATTTTTTCAAGGTAGATATGTATTTCAGTGTCTTTAAGCTACAAAGAGATATCATTCTATGCATCAAACCATGTTCGGGGACTCATACACACAAGAAATACAAGTGGTACTTAAGCGCACATTGTTTGCCACCCTTGTAACCCTTGTTGGTACCCCTTCGAGTGGCAGCGCATCAGACAATAGATGCATATGGATCAACCTAGATATCTTGCATCCCTCCATAGATAAACAAATCAGTTGCCTAACTGCTATAGTGTCCCCGAGAACAACATTCGGGAATATACTCTCTAGTACCTGGGTAGTCGGGTAGTACGACTAAGGGTATAGTCTAGCCTCCTTAGTTGGTTCCCTAAGATATTGGATCGAGTACTATTGTTGGACTCCACATGTATACCAGAGAGATATAACACAGGGAAAACCCTTGACTGTATATAGCCTACAAAACCTAACCCTTGGGGTGGAAAGAAGAGCTCTCCTACAATGCAACTTGACACCCTGCCAAATTTTCCGCTACACAAATCCTCCCTGTTGACTTTTTTTATTATTAAGAATTTGGGAATTTTGATGCTGTAGAAGTATTTAGATCGAAGTATAACTCTGTAGGGGTTAAAAAAATAATAAATAAATAAATAAATGAGTATGGGGCTAGGCCGCACCCTTATTTGAGACTTGGTCCATTGGATTCCTCTCTTCATTCTGATTGTAGTGGTACCCTTCATTTTTTAGTCTTTTTTTTTTCTTTGCAGACCCAACCCTCTCCAGGATTCCCTTATTTGATACCTATCCCATTGGATTCCTCTCTTTTTTCTGATCACTTGGGTACGTATAATTTTTAGGCCCATATTTCCATCCCGACACCTCATCTTCTACTTAAGCCTCCACCATGCCTACCAACTGCTCTCAGTCCCAAGAAACCTGGGAGGAAAAGGTGTCCAACCTAGAACAACAAATGGCTTCCATACACACCGACTTACAAACAACCCTTGACAAGAAATACCACGCTCTGGAGAAACTCCTCAAGGGTAAGAATGTTGAGCTCAATCCCGAGGACCCTGAGTCTTCCCATTATGAGCATATTCATTCATCCTGCTCCCCTTGGGGTTCTCCACCCTCTTGGAATAAGGTGCCCAAAGTTGACATGCATAAATTTGATGGTTCCAACCCAACCAGGTGGGTTTCTCAAATGGAACAATACTTCTCACTTCATGATATTCGGGATGATGAGACCAAATTCCATGTAAGGGTTTTGTACTTGGATCAAGAACACTGGCAGTGGTGGCAGTGGCATAAGAAATGTTATCCAGGACTACCCACTTGGAACATGTTCATTAAAGAAATTTGTGCCCGTTTTGATAGGGAATGACATTTTTTGGGTCGACTCACCAAGTCGTGCCAAATTGGATCAGTCACCGACTTCATCACAACGTTTAAACAATTGGCTATCTGAACTGAGGGCTTATCTGATGAATTTTAACTTGAATGTTTTATCAATGGATTAAAGGAAGCGATCAAGGCTCATGTGAGCATGCATCATCCTACTACCTGGTTACAAACATGCCAATTAGCACTGGAAGCCGAGGCCATCCTTTAATTTCCACCCCTGAAGGATACATTCCCCAAACATCCTCACCCCGGGGCTTACCCAAATCTGACAAAAACCTTGAAGGTGCAAAAGGTATCTCCAACGGAAATGGCGGAGCATCGCAAGAAAGGAATTTTCTATTACTGTGATGAAAAGTATTCACCAAGACATAATTGCAGGGAACAAAAATTCTTCCAGATTGATGCATCAACTTCCTCTTCCTATGAAGACATACCATCAGATGAGGTTGTTGACCCAGAGGATGCTCAACCAAGTGTTCATGCTGCAGATTCTATTGCCTCCCCTATGGAACCAGAAGAACCTGTCATATCTCTTCATGCCCTCTCCAGTATTTTGGCCCCACAAACATTGAATATCAAGGGATACAAAAAAAACAGACTAGTTGTGGTGTTGATTGATAATGGTAGAACACATAATTTTATTCATTGCAGGCTTGTTGAGGAGAGCCGTTTCTTTGTCTGCGTTGTTATCCCAATTTTGTGTATAACTAAGGAGATTATGTCTCAAGGCCCTCAAGTTGTAGATATGGAGTGTCGAGAGACCACATGACCAACAATATCCTTTTGCACAACTAGAGACCCGCATCACCACCACAGTGACCCAATAGTTGGTCATCATCCACACAAGCTTGCCACCACATGTCACTTGGGTATTTCTCCATGAAGTACAAGTCAGGTATGATGGTGGGTATCATTTTAATATTTGAGGCATTCTAGCTTGTATATCAGAGGTTATTTTTTATTATGAGACATATTCTTTGGAAACTATACCTTTTGCCTTGTTTAAATGTTGGTGGTTGGCTTGGGGCACTCAAGTAGATGGTCAACTTCAGGATGGGGTGTTTTTGGGAGCTTCCTTTGATGAGTCATCATGCCACTCTCGACCATACTTATCACTTTTCATCTTTATTTCTCCTCATGACATAATCTCTTGGGATTTTGGGGTAGACTGACCCTAGAAGGGACCATTCCTCATTTCATGGGAAGAAGGAGCCGAAGGCCCAGAGGGGAGTTAGTTGGAAAAAGATAAAATACTAATGAAAGAACCTTCCATATGCTTTGCCCAGGGGATCTCGAGAAAGCAATGAAAATATTCTCTACAAGAAAATAAGGACCTTGTGAAAAGAATAAATAAAAACGCTTTAAGGATCAGTTGAGGATAGGGGTTCTCATCACGAGCCAACCTATCACGTCCATGGGTATCTAACGATATGACATTACCATTTTTGGCCATCACACTAGGGTAATGGCTCTCAATTACATGGTTGAGGGAAAGGGGGTCTCATCATGAGCCAACCTTCTCATTTATGTGAAATTACTTGTGGGTAACACTGTCGATATCTGGTCACCACGCTGGGGAAGGTACATGTTGGTGGACAATTTTGGAAGAACATGCCTAGCTTGGGATTCCATGAGGGAAAGAAGCGCATAGGATGGATGACATAGGCCAACATTCCAGATGACAGAGAGATGCTTTTGGAGGCCCAAGAGACAATTGGATAGACATATCCCACCCTTTGCATCTCAAACGACTTTCCTAGAAGGGGAAAAACATCACTCCCTATGGGATTGACGTCACATTTGAGAGGCATATGGTGGTTGATGATGAATCAAAGAATGGCACTTGACATTTTTAGGTGGAGAGGCTCTGGATGATTTCCACATGGCCTTTGGAGGCCCTAGTTTTCATTCCATCTCCAACGACTTGCTCAATTTTCCAAAATGTCCTCCTTCAAGAGATGATGTCACCTTTGTTTTAGGGTTTTCTTTGTGCAAAAGTGAAATTAAAGAGACTTTTTAAATATTATATTTGTAAAGGGGAAATATTAGGATTGTTGACCCCTAATATTATGTGGACAAACTATGTTAGCTACATTTTGTATAAATAGAGATCATCGGATCTCATTTTCATAACATAACTCTCCATTGTGAGAGGCTCTTGGACTGAAATTTTCGCTCTCTTTGGCTAGTTATCTCTCTTGTTATTTTTTTTATGGCTATGTATTGGTTATGGTTGATGGAGATAGTGTGCTATCCTTGGAAGGCTTTCTTCATTGCTTTTTTGGTGGTTAGTCTAGCTTTTATTTCCTTTTAATGCTTGAAGGTGCCATTTATTTCATTGTATTATCATTTGTACAAGTTAAAGGTTCTATTTGCTTGAGCCAAGTAGGTATTATAAGGGCATACACCTTTACTTGTGTTTCCACCATTTTATTGCTAAGGCAATATTGCTTCATAAGGGTTTACTAAGAGGAGTATAATTGCATACACCCTCCTAGTTAAAACCCTAGCTAAGAGAAGCTTGCCTTGGGGAGTAAAAGGGTTTACACCCCCAAGGAAGTAGCCTATCTATATTATTCATATTATCTTGACTCCATTAACCCTTTATTGAAGGAACTAGTCATTTACTTATTGCATGGGATAAATAAATTGCTGCCTTGGTAAACGTACAAATTTCAAGTTTTGAAGTTGTTTCTTTTGGATAATGATCTTGATGCCTTAGGGATTGTTCCTCCCTTAGGGAATCCCATTTCTCCAAAATTTTATTATTTATGTAGTTAAAATAACCTACATCCATTAAGGATTCTTTAAACTCTAACCCTAACCACTAATATCTCACAAACTAACCCTAGACTAACCCTCTAACTTTGCTAGTTTAACCTACTAACCTAGGTGCATCTATTGGGATAGATTTTGACACTTCTTGATGGTCATATTTTCTGCTGTAATTCATTGAAAGATACAACCATAAGGATGATATACTTCTGCAGAAATTTACTTTTATGACAACCATCTTTATTCAGTCTTGAAGTGTTATTTTCGGTCCACATTGGTTACTAGTTTTATTGATGACATTGTTAACTAATATAGACCTTTTACTTGTTGATTTGGATGTAATCTATTGCTGATTTAATAACTTGAATGTTGTTGTATTTTAGGGACATCAAGCTTAACTTGTTGATCCATTACTATACTTGGTTGGAAAAGTGTTTTTTCTTGTGTCTCGGGCAGGTACAGGTGCACCAACAACTATCTCTTTACTCAATATCCATTTACCTCTCTTTACTTACCATTTTCAACCAATCTATTCTTTCATCACTTGACCTTCCGAGGGAATTCTCCTTACACCTCCCTTCATCCTTCTCATTCCCCCTAGGGTCTCCGGGATCGCTTTCCAGGAGTGACCTTAGTCACCCCCCAAGTGCGGGACCTACATCGAGGTGACATTGGGTGTATGATTTCAAAGTTGTATCACTTTCTTTTGTGGTTGGGTCGGGCTTTTACCAACCTACAACTTGTGCTGTAACACACCCTATTTCTAATTTTTAAATTCTCATCGCTAATGGTGGTACGATGAAGTGTGGAGGTTTTTGTGAGAATTCCAAACTCCAAATGGGTGATTATCATCTAAAAACCCACATGTTCTCTATTTCCATGGGGGGATGTGATATAGTTTTGGGTGTGGAATGGATTCACACTCTAGGACCAATCAAACTGTATTATTATGAGTTATATATTATTTTCACCCAAGAGGCTCACACCTATACCTTTTGAGGTCTCTAAGCGGGCTCTCCTGAAATCATCAACTCTCACAGGATGGAAAAAATGTTGAAGAAAGGCCACCATGGTGTGATTTCTCAATTGCATGCCATCCAGGTCACTGATCAGGCCTCTTTGGTAGTCCCTCCTAGCCTGCAACTAATCTTGGACAAGTACTCTTAGGGTCTTTGAAGTTCCAACAAACTTAATTCCTTCCAGGGGTGAGCATGATCATAACAACCTTCTCCTATCAGGTATTCAACCCCCCAATGTATGTCCCTATAGGTATCCATTTGCTCAAAAAAATGAAATAGAAAAGATGGTACATGAATTACTGGAGGCGGGGGTAATTATCCCTTGTAACAACCCATATTCTTCTTCTATGGTGATGGTCTTAAAGAAAGAAGGTACTTGGCATATGCGTCCCAATTTGTGTGCCTTGAATAAATTGACTATCAAACATAAGTTTCCCATTCCTATAATTGATGATCTGTTGGATGAACTCCAAGGTGCCTATGTCTTCTCAAAATGATACCTTCGCTTCGGCTATCACTAGATTCAGATGAAGGAGGAAGATATTATGAAGACTGCTTTTTGAACTCATGAAGGACATTATGAATTCTTGGTTATGCTTTTTGGCCTTTGCAATGCCCCATCCACCTTCCAAAGTCTCATGAATAAAATATTAAAACCCTACCTTCGATAGTTTGTCCTAATTTTCTTTGAAGACATCCTCATCTACAACCGCACTTGGGATAGCCACCTTCTTCATGTGAAGAAATTTCTTCACTTGTTGCATGACAACCAATTGTTCATAAAAAATACCAAATATTCCTTTGGAGCCAGTAGAGTGGAATACTTGGGACACATTATGGGTCGGGAAGGGGTAAAAGTGGACCCCCAAAAGATACAATCTATGCATGAGTGTCCACGATCCACAACCTTAAAGCACCTAATGGATTTTCTCGGTCTCACAATATATTACAGGAAAATTTTCCACCATTATGGAAAAATTGCTAATCCCTTAACCTACCTTCTTAAGAAGAATGCATTTCATTCGACACCTTTTGTTGAGCAAGCCTTCATAGAGTTAAGTAGGCCCATGTGCACTACTCCTATCCTAGCAGCTCTTGACTTCAACAAAAATTTTATGGTGGAATTGGATGCTTCTGGCATCGGTATAGGCACAATGATCACACAAGATGGTCCACCTGTGTCATTTACTAGCAAAGCGTTGAGTGGCCGTAATTTGGGTAGATATAATTATGAAAAAAAATGATGTCCATTCTCCATGCAGTGCACATGTGGCGACCATATATTTTGGAGCGTCGTTTTCAGATCAAAACAAATCTCCATGGTCTAAAGCATTTTTTGGAGCAAAGATTATCCTCCCCTGAAAAAAACAAGTGGCTGAACAAAATGTTGGGTTATGATTATGAAATCATATTAAAAAGGGAAAATACAATATAGTAGCCAATACATTTTCAAGACAACATGAGGAGGACGACTCCCTCTTTTCCTTATCCTTACTGGTCCTTGATTGGATTAAATAAGTATGTCAAGGGTGGATAACACACCCGACTCTCTCCAGGTTAATTCAACGCCTTCAGGAGGACCCTAATCCTCCCATTTGCTACACTGGTTAGGAAAATATTCTCAGATATAAGGATCACCTAGTTCTATATCCCTCTTTAGCACTCAAGTCGAGGCTCTTAAATGAGTTACACTCATCGGCTATGGCGGGTCACTCGACCTTCCAAAATAATTATGCTTGTGCTCATTGTTATTTTTTCTAGGAAAGCATGAATAAGGATATCCTTCACTTCATCACTGAATTTGAGATGTGCCAACGTAATAAAGGTGAAGCTATCAAGTCTCTAGGAGCCTTACAACCTCGACCCATTCCAACTTCTATGTGGACAGACATATCCATGGAATTTATAGTGGGCCTTCCTAAAGCTGGAAACAAGTCCGTCATCATGGTGGTGGTTGATTGCCTCTCCAAGTATGCTCATTTTTGTGCCTTACCCCACCCTTTCACACCGAAACTAGTAGCATAGGTTTTCCTTGATCATATTTTCAAGTTACATGGCATGCCCACCTCTATTGTATCTGATTGTGACCCAACTTTCACCGACACATTTTGGCAAGAGATATTTAAATTGTAGGGCACCCAACTAAACATGAGAATAACCTATCACCCCCAGTCCGATGACCAAAAGAAAGTGGTCAACGAATGTTTGGAAACCTACTGACAGTGTTTTTCTTCAGACAAACAACAACAGTGGGTGAAATGGATCCCCTTGGCAGAATGGTGGTACAATAATTCCTATCAGACGAGCACTAAAATGAACCCATATGAAGCAGTGTATGGCCAACACCCACCTATAGTAACTACCTATCTTCTAGGCAAATCAAAGGTCCAATCTATTGATACAATGCTGCAAGGTCGCACAACCACCGTAGAGGATCTAAAGGATAACCTCCACATGGCCCAAAATCGCATGAAGAAACATGCGAACCAACATTGTTCAGAATGGGTTTTTCCAGGAAGGTGATTGGGTCTTTCTCAAGCTCCAACCTTACAAACAAACATCTCTCAAATCCTAGGGACATCACAAGTTGACACCCAAGTTTTATGGGCCCTACTAGATTATCAAGTGTATTGGTTTAGTGGCCTACCAATTAGCCCTTCCAACTACCTCCAAAATACATCTGATGTTCCATGTTTCCTATTTGAATAAAATGGTCAGCCATAATTGTAGAGTCCAAACCATATTTCTAGAATTAGATGAAGAAGGATCCCTTTGGTTCCAACTAGAAGAAATCCTCATTTCTCATGAATTTCATTTACGTGGTAGAACTATCAAGGAAGTGTTGATCAAGTGGAAGGACACATCACTAGAGGATTCAAATTGGGAACCACCGACTATACTCTAACAATGTCTGTACCTTCAAACTTGAGGACAAGGCTGCTTTTGAAGGGGGAAGGCATGTTAATATTCGATCCTAACCCCTCTTTGTGGGTCATTAGTTAGTATGATATGTTTTCTATGTAGTAAAGGTCGACATTAGTTAATAAGGCCTAATAAATAAAGGAGAATAAGTCAATGTAAGAAGCTCTAATGGAAGCTTTTTCTTCTAGAAAGATCTTCCTCTAGAAGTTTCCTTAGAAGGTAGAATTAGTATAAATAAGAGTAGGAGGTATTGGATATTTTTGTCTTAGAGATTATTGTAATAGATCTCTTCTCTACTGGAGGTTGCCCCCTCGAAGAGGAAAGTGAACGTTGCTATCTTTAACAAAGGTGCTCTTTCTGGTGTTATTCTGGTATTGAAATAGCTATAATCTTGTTGTTCCATTACTGTTTGCTAAATATTTATGTTCCACATATTATTATTCATCTGACATATTACACACTGACCTACATGAAACATTGATCCCCTCTGTTGTTTATAGGCACTTACCTACAAGAGACACCAATCCTCTCTACTTTTTTTAGGCATCGACCTACAAGAGACACTATTTTACCTTTGGTATCATACCATCATTTTAAAGTTTAATTATTATCTTTGCTCATCGATCTTATTAAAAAAATGAAAATGTAGTATCTTCACCCTATTTTCTAAGAAAGGGTAGATTGTTCTTCGATCATTTTTCATTATATTTTGTGATTACATATTACTTTAGTGCATTTCTCGATAATATAAAGGAATATATTCCGTCAACAAAATATTGTCACATTATATTTTGTTTTTCAAAGAAAAAATATATTGTTGGCAATATACAAATTAATTTTTTTAGTGAATTGACCCAACCATCAGATAATTGGTAGTTTCCATTACATTCAATCCAAGGGTCCCTCCCCAATGTTACTTTTCGTTCATCCTTTACCCTCCAAGCTAAAGAAGACCCCAATATAGGAAAATACAATATTTGAGATTTTCAAATAACAAATGAATTTCAACGAGTTTTTTAGGACTTCCTCATCTAGTCAAACACAAAAATACACACATAAATTAACTTACAAGAACACCAATATCCTAAAAGATTACATTGTATTGATATATAATTCTCTCATAATACAATAGAGTATGATGAGGTCCCTTATATAAGAATAGGTGACCATAACAACCATGTCATAATAGGAGTGTTTGTTCAACCATCTCCATAACTATCTCCACAATATCTTCTACGAGTATCTCCATAAATATCTCAAGTGATCTTCATGAGATCATCATCCCTAACTTCTCTATTTGTCTTCATCTTCAATTCATACGTACACCTTTGTGCATTATATTCATTTTCACATATTATAATGTCACCATATAATTATCACAAATATGAATTATTCCTTCAAATGTACTTCTGCCTAATAATTTGTTTCCAAAGCCAAGTTCCACTGATTACCCTCCAAAGACTTTTGGCAACGAATGATTGGCCAAAAAATTGAACATTTTAAGCCCCCATTGTCCAAGGGGTTTTTAATTTGATGATCTTCTCAAATGATCAGAGTCATTGCATCTTTATCCTTTTTCTCTTTCCATAGGAAGTCAAAAAAATTCTTCTTAATCTTTTTATGAATGAAAGTAGATCGGTATAGCTTCTAAGACAAACTTTATGAGATCAAATTTTCCCACTAAAGAGAGACATTTATTACACCATATAGAAACTCTTTTCTCCACCTTATTATACAACCATACCCAAACATACCCAATCTTGATTTCCATAGTCATTTTGTTCTGAGGTGAATCCTAGATACTTTAATCCCATATCAAAAGGAATTTATGGGTATGGAAGGATGTCCTTTAGTAGTCATTCTAGTCTAGGCATATCCCTATTAAGAGAAATGAATGACTTTTATATATTTATATCCATCCTAGTGGATACATTTTTTATATCTCTAGGCCATTGTTATGTCTGGTTGCATCTCCTATAGTTACATTTCCAAAAAGAAGGATGTGATCAACAAAAAGTGAATGAGTAAAAATGTTGATCATTCTCACTTTGATTCCTTTTAATGAGGTAGCTTCTCTTAAGGCTGCTAAATATCTACTTAGGCGTTTTTCTACTAGTAAGAATAGGAGGGGGGATAATGGGCATCTCTCTCTAAGACCTCTTGTAGGGTTGAAGAAAGTGGAGGTAGATCCATTGATTAGTAATAAAAATGAGACAAAAATAAGACATCCCTCAGTCCAATTTACTAAATAGAAATTGAATCCCACGTGGATAAGTCTAAGTCATAGATATAGCTAAGAAACTATGTCCTATGCTTTTGATAGGACTATATTTATGACAAAAGGTGGCTTATTTCTTGTCCTAATAGTATGCAATCCTCCTTGAGCTAATCCAACTAAACCATGTATTTCTCTAACACTTTAGAACCAAATTTATCTTTGGAAATTCCCTTTGAAAAAATTGGTTTTATTCTCCTTGCTATCAACTTAGAGATACTTTTGTAGATGGAGTTGCATAATGATATAGGTTTGAAAACTTCAAAGGTTTTAGAATCATCCTTTTTAAGGATTAATTCCATAAAGGTAGTATTTATATCCACTAGAACTCTTCCAGAAACCTTAGACTTTTCCACCACCCTTAGCAAATCTTCCTCAATAAGTTTATAAAATCCAAAGTAGAGTTCGATGGGCCAACCATATGGCCCATGGATCTTATCCTTTTGCAAGGAGCATAAGATTGCTTTCGATTCTTCTTTTCTCACTTCTTCCATTAAAATTCCATTTTGTTCTATATTCACAAACCTTGGGATATAGGTGGATATTTTTATGATTTCAACCATGTTTTCTCTTAGGGGTTCCTTGAAAATATTTGAGAAATGTGCCACTCTGACATCTTCCACCTACCTGAAACTTGAAACCTTAAAACCATATGGACCTTGCATATCCGAAATAATATTGTTACTTTTCTCTCAATTTGCAAAATTATGAAAAAACTTTGTATTTTCATCTCCTTGAGCCATCTAAGTGGCTCTATTTTTTTGTCTCCACTTTGCTTCTTCCCAACCCAAGAAGGACTTTAGACTCTTCCAATCTTTTTAAATTCAAATGGTCATATTTTGAAAATATCTCCTTGTTATTTACCTCAAGTAGATGAGTAATGTGATCTTATATTGCCACCAAATCCCATTGATAACTCCTATAGTTTCCTTTTTCCCATTCCACTATGACCCTCTTTATTCATTTTATGTTTTCATGAAATTAGAACATGGTTATTATTTCCAATTCATGGTTACAAGGTACCTAACCAATCTTTACTAGACTTCGGAAGTCCTCTTCTTGCAACAAAAAATGATTAAATTTAAATGGCATTTGGGGAATTTTAGTGTTTTTCTACATTTGAAAAAATATAGGGAAGTGATGAAAATAAGTCCTCTCCCAATCCATGCTTTGATTCTATCAATTGTCATCATAACATTCTCTACTACCATGAATTTTTCAAAACATTCAGAAACCCCTTCCTCTCTCAACTTGTTCCTTTACATTCGAGTGATTTTTAGAGGCTCCACATCCACTATTGAATTTTGTTCCAATATATGAATTATGTAATCAACTAATCCATCAGGCCCACTTGAATCGTCCAAAACTTAAGAAATATTTAGGGTAATGTTTATGTCTCTACTATAACAATGTTCTTCTTTATACAATCTCAACTAAGGAAAACCTCCCAATATTCTCTTCTATTGTTGGCATATGAACCAAACACATTCATAATATTGAAATACTTAACCAAGACCAGTGACTAAATTTTAGTTTGGATGGATGATTGTAAAAGTTCAGAAGAGACCAAACAACACTTCTTATTCCAAGTTGACAGTAGTCCCTGCAACTTCCCCACATATCCCAATGCACAAAAATATCAACCTTTCAACATGCCACTCACCAATCCTATTGTAGTGTTCCCCTTCACCATGGTTTCTTATAAATATATGACATCAAGCTTATATAATTCTACTAACTTAAGAACGATGATTTTTTTATAAAGAATACTCAAACATCTTATATTTAATAACAAAATATTCATTTTGTAACCTTACTAAGAATTGTCCTGGCCATAAAGCCTCCTTAATAGTTTTTTGTTTTTCCAACTTCACTAAACTTCTATTTTTTTATTTGAAATGTAAAATGCAAATCCTCATAATATTTAGGTCAACCATTTTACAACCTCCTTCCATCTTTATATATCCAATCCCAAAAAACTACTTTATAAAAATCTAACTATCTTGAGAGTGATTCACCTCATACATTCCATTCTATTTTTCTTTTATTTTTGAAATAAAATATTCAAAATACTATTTATTATATTTTGTTTAGTACATATTTCTTATTTTATATATTGCAACTTTATCTTTTAATAAAAAGCTCTTATAAATTTGTTTTCCAAAATTGTCTCCCTACAATATCTACTTTATTCACATGCCTTCTGGTCTAAATAGACAATTGCAAATGGGATTTTGTTAACACGTCTCTTTCCTTTATCCAAAACTTATATTTCTTATCAAACCTTTCATTAATAAAAAAATATTTAAAACAATTTTTTATAAATGAATATAAAGATTTTTAAAAATCATGAAATATACATTCACATTTTAGTAAACATAAAATAAAATAAATATATAAATTTTATTTTATTTCCTTTAAAAAAAATTCATAAATACATTTCATGATCTTTTAAGCATTAAACATATATCACAAATATTAATATAGGTTGATGTGGGTAATGTCAAAAATATTAATACGGGTGATATTGAGATTTACTCACGTTTATATTATATATTGGTCATCACTTTTTTGGTTGTTGTCTAGTAGCTCACTAAATAAAAAAAAATACAGATATGTAATGAAATATTTATTAACCATTATTCAAGCAAATTTTCTTAAATTTGTTTTAACTTTTCATATAGTTGCATGATGTATAAAAATTGCAAGTGGGTGTACTTAAATATTAAAATAAGTGTTGCGTGGCAGCTTAGTCCCTATCAAGTAGATTTGGAAATGGAGATGATAGTTGGCACCTTATAATTATTGACGATGATGATGATTATTGGAAGATGGGGAGAGACGATGAATATTTGTTAAAAAAACTAAAATTAACAATATGGTAAGTAAAGGGCAATTAGAATAGATCGTTAACAATAAGAAAATGAAAGATTAAATATGTAAAATTAAATGAGAATTAATATATATATATATATATATATATATTAAAAGTTATGTTCAATTGTTTTTTAGAAATGAAATGATAAAAAAAAATTTAAATATTAAAACCTATGTTGAAATTTCATTGAAAACATATACACTATAACTTATATCTTAATTTACAATTATTGAAAAAGAATCTACCCAGAAATAAAGTCATTAATATGAAGTTACGTAACATGTGAAGAAGATATCTAATAATATAATCTCTTGTAAATTGCGGTTTAATGCGTTTTAATGGAAGATGTCCTCGAGGTTTTTGCTTATTAATGTCAATCTTTTCGAACCTGTGCGGTGAGTTGTCACTAATAAAAGCATAATTAATGTGCATTGGGAAGGGCACGAATGTGGCGGGGATGGAAGGGACCGATAAATGCTTTGAAACTTTTGTGAACTCAGGTAGAGTGAAGGTTGCGAGTTCGATGAGTTTGGGGTGGAATTGTAGATCATGAAAGTTTTGAGTGCAAGATGTATATCACTGAACACGGGGAATGAGAGTTCGATAGTGCCAACCCGGGAACCCGCGGCCATAAAATTGACTAAGTATGGAAATGAACGACAGTCTGTAAGACTTCTGTAAATCATGGTTTAATGTGTATTAATGAGAGATGTCCTCAAGGTTTTCACTTATTAATGCCAATATTTTCGAACCTGTGTGCTGAGTTGTCATTAGTAAAAGCATAATTAATATGCATTGGGAAGGGCGCGAAGGTGGTGGGGATGGAAGGGAGCAATAAATGCTTTGAAACTTTTGTGAATGTGTAGAGTGAAGCTTGCGATTTCGAGGAGTCCGGGTTGTAATTGTAGATCACATAAATTTTGGGTGCAAGATGTATATCACAAAACATGGGGCATGAGAGTTCAATAGCACCAACTCAGGAAACCACGACCATAAAATTGGCTAAGTATGGAAATGAATGATGGTTGGTCGGACTGGTGATGTGAGGATATAGATGGAGATGAGGATATGTCAATTCGCCATCCTGAGAACCCACAATCATAGAAATGCGACTAAGTATAGAACCAGAAAGGGAAAATAGAGGAGAAGAAGAAAAGGGGAAAAACAAGTAAGTATAGAATAGGGAAAAGAAAGGGACAAAATACCTTTATCCCTCACACAACAACATCTATTGTTCGTTTATTAATGCCAATGTTTTCGAACCTATGTGGTGAGTTGTCACTAATAAAAACATAATGAATGTGCATTGGGAAGGGTGTGAATGTGGGGGGGATGGAAAGGAGTGATAAATGGTTTGAAATTTTTATGAACCAGGGTATAATGAAGCTTGTGAGTTCGAGGAGTCCAGGGTCGAATTATAGATCACTGAAGTTTTGGGTGGAATATGTATATCACAAAACATGGGGCATAAGATTTCGATAGCGCTAACCCTGGACCCCATGGTCATATAATTGGCTAAGTATTGAAAGGGACGAGGGTCGGTCATACTCATGATGTGAGGATATAGATGGAGATGAGGATCTGTCAGTCCGACAACCTAGGAACCCGTGATCATAGAAATGAAACTAAGTATAGAACCAGGAAGGGATAATAGAGGGGAAGAAGAGAAGAGAAAAATAGGTAAGTATAGAAGAGGGAAAAGAAAGGGAGAAAATAACATTTAGTCTGATAATTATGAAGCGATACAAAGACATTAACCATGGGAAAAACATTCTCAGGTATGCAATATACTTGGAGCTCAACAAAGTCAGGTTCAAGTTTAAAGAGAATTTGTTTATATTTATTTCAATACTATTCATATTATTTTATTTTAATAGTATTTTTGTGGTCCAAATGTAAACCATGTTGCAATTTGAAGGGTGTTTTCGGCTCGCAATTTTTTCTCAAACCCATAAGCAATAGACAAAAAAATATATGACTTAACATTTTTATATGCAAGCATGTTCTCAAATATAACAAGTTGTAATATATGCACAGTATTAAACAAGAACATAACGTCAATATCTGAGTTGCCATGTTGTATATGTCCACTTATTGTTGTATTTGTTAGAGGGGTAGTGGCCACAAAACTATGTCCTATCATAAATTATTCTTCCATGCAAAATGTAAGGAGCCAAAGCTGCAGATGTCGCATAGTGTAGCTTTTATTTAAATGGAAGTAATAGGCAGGGAAAAAAAGCTTAGAGTGCATTTTTGATTATAATATTAAACATTGAAAAACACCATAAATTTGCACTCAACATGTTAACTAATATGTATTGACGAAAAATTATTTAAACTTTTTCTAAGATTACAAAAATTCAATAAAACAATGTTAAACATTGTAAAACACCATTAATTTGTAAAATGTGGGACCTTTAAAGAAGTCCCTCAAATGAAAGTTAAATAGATATAACAAAAAATGGAAGATGTTTTTAAATTTTCTTGTAAAAAGAGAATTCTTGTGAATGGACCAGGAGGTGCACTTGCTCACATCCATCATAGCAAGGCTAATGATATCTGATCACATAAAAATTAAAAGAAAATGATCAACATGCATAAGAGAACTTTGACACTGGTCCCCGAGGTGTAGGACAGTCGGTGATGGAGTGTGTTGTTAAGCCACTCCGTGATGTTAAAGTCATCGGTTCGAAACCTGCGGGGACAAAAAATACAACCATGCTAAGGGTTGGTGTGGCTCAGGCCGGGTGCGATCCCCGGGTGATTTTGACGGCTTAGATGCCCCTGAGTCGCGGTTTCTCAAGCCACAGGTTAATCGCGTAGCCAACAGGTCCCGCACAAATTAACAAACAAAAAAAAAAGAGAACTTTGACACTGTGATACATGGGAAACAAAAAAAAAAGATAATGATACAACAACCTCAAATATTTTATATTCAGATAAACTAGGTTACAAAATACAATTGAGATTATTTCCCAAAACAACTCACTTGGAATTTGTAAAAAAATATATAGTTCAGTACATATTCTCTGAAATTTAAATGTGTTTGCCATAATGACTGGGATTGGGGCTCCCGTGGACCATAAAACAAATATGTACAAGAATCAAGCTTGTAGAAAGAGGAAAGTGGGTGATGGAAGACAAAAACACTTGGCAAGAAGAAAGAGAAAATTGTCATTCCTCGGTTAAACCTTTCTATTTAAAGAGGTAGAGTAACTAGATGAAGACATTGACAAAGACAGAAGAATGTGATCAGTATGAACTTACTATGATGGTATCTCATGCCTTGTCATTTGATGTCCTTTTATGGCTTTCCTTGATGGTTATGGGAACCGTCTCAAGCTTCCTTTAGCCTTCATTGGTAATCTCATCGAAAACCTTTTTGAACCACTCCTCGATGTAGCTCCTCATGGGCACCACGTTGGTTTCATGCCATATTTTTATATTGAAGAATTCACTTTCCAAGTCCCTTAGATCAATAGAGATGTTTCGCAATGTTTATTCAATATCTTGGTTTTTAATCGAATAATCAACTAGCCAGTTTTTCTCGTCATCTTCACCATATTCAAGAATGCCATAGAAATTTTCAAATGATAATCCTTTATAGATCTCAACTTGTTCATCAAATGATTTCTTGGTTAAAAACAATGAGTTGAATATCAATTTTGGGTCTTGGACTTCATTGGTGCTTCCACCTAGATCTATCTCAGTTGGCTTCTTGAATAGTTTGTCTCTTCTAGATATATCATGGCTACATGCTTGAACGATACCATTCATGTTTTTTACCTTTTCTTTCCAACATGCGTTTAGTTGGTTTATTCGATCCGGGGAAGGGAGATCCTCCTATCTTCTTCTCAATTCTGACATACTAGTAACTTTAACACTAAATGGTACAACTTCATCAAGGTAGAAACCTTGCTCGTTTTTTAAATATGCTTGCATATACTCATGAAAAACATGTGCTCTTTTTACAAAAGAGACCATACTCTTTGACATCTCCCAAGCTTATGTTATTAATTCCATTATTCTCTTTATATTATTTTCCACATAGCCTCAGGCTTATGTGAGAAGGCTTGTTGATCCCTTTAACTTTTCCCCAGGTGTGGTGGGCCCGGTCATTGCTAAAGGACTAGCCAACAGTGGAAGGGGAATTAGAGCTCCCTCCAATTCTTTGATTCGCTCCTTTAACCTGACATTCTCCACTTCAAGGCCGTTAATAGAGTTTTCTAGAGCATCTCCAGTTTCTCGGTGTATCTGGGAGATCTGGGAAGGGTGCATGTTTCGTAGGTTCATCTCTGAACAAGTTTTCCCTTTATTATTCTTTACATCTCTCTTTTCAATAACCAATCTTTTGGATTTGCTGTAAAAAACAACGCTCTGAAATGCAAAAGACTCTTCTTCGTCGAAGGTATCGGTTCCAATTATTTCCATCTAAGGGTTATGGGGAGCAGTGCTCTCTAGCTGGTCATCATCAGGGAACATTTTTTCAATGTCAATTTATAGTTCCATATCTTCGAGGGAGAGATCATGGATATCACTTTCTCCCCTTGGTCCCTCCTCTTCTTGCACAATTTTTTTTCATTTTTTGCTTGCAGGAAGTTTATGAGAACTTTCAATTTTTTCGAAGGGAGGGTTCTTATCTCCTCCTCTGCCTAAAGAACCGTGTGGGACTTTATTACTTCAGTAGGCCATTGGAGTGATGCTCCAAGATGTTGTAGTCTTTGGTGTGGCAGTCATGGATTGAGCACTTTTCTCACCCAGACCTTTTCGTTTCTGCTTGTACGACTCATTGGTGCTGAGTATTGTCTCCAGGTCATTGGTATCACGAGAAGGACTGCCTGAGGCATTATCTTCGTCTTCATTCAGGATAGTGTTAATGAAATAACTGTTGAAACCGACAACCAATAGATGTTCTACAAAAATACCATTAGGGTCGAACCCTTTTAATTTTTCAGCATATTTCAAATTGAGGCTATGGAAGTGGCCCACGAATTTATCTTTGGAAATTCCCTTTGAAAAAATTGGTTTTATTCTCCTTGCTATCAACTTAGAGATACTTTTGTAGATGGAGTTGCATAATGATATAGGTTTGAAAGCTTCAAAGGTTTTAGAATCATACTTTTTAGGGATTAATTCCATAAAGGTAGTATTTAGATCCACTAGAACTCTTCCATAAACCTTAGAATTTTCCACCACCCTTAGCAAATCTTCCTCAATAAGTTCATAAAATCCAAAGTAGAGTTCCATGGGCCAACCATATGGCCCTTGGATCTTGTCTTTTTGCAAGGAGCATAAGATTGCTTTCGATTCTTCTTTTCTCACTTCTTCCATTAAAATTCCATTTTGTTCTATATTCACAAACCTTGGGATATATGTGGAGAGTTTTATGATTTCAACCATGTTTTCTCTTAGGGTTCCTTGAAAATATTTGAGAAATGTGCCACTCCAACATTTTCCACCTACTTGAAACTTGAAACCTTAAAACCATATGGACCTTGCATATCCGAAATAATATTGTTACTTTTCTCTGAATTTGCAAAATTATGAAAAAACTTTGTATTTTCATCTCCTTGAGCCATCTAAGTGGCTCTATTTGTTTTATCTCCACTTTGCTTCTTCCCAACCCAAGAATGACTTTAGACTCTTCCAATATTTTTAAATTCAAATGGTCATATTTTGAAAATATCTCCTTGTTATTTACCTCAAGTAGATGAGTAATGTGATCTTATATTTCCACCAAATCCCATTGAGAACTCTTATAGTTTCCTTTTTCCCATTCCACTATGACCCTCTTTATTCATTTTATGTTTTCATGAAATTAGAACATGGTTATTCTTTCCAATTCATGGTTACAAGGTACCTAACCATTCTTTACTAGACTTCGGAAGTCCTCTTCTTGCAACCAAAAATGATTAAACTTAAATGGCATTGGGGGAATTTTAGTGTTTTCTATATTTGGAAAAATATAGGGAAGTGATGAAAATAAGTCCTCTCCCAATCCATGCTTTGATTCTATCAATTGTCATCATAACATTCTCTATGACCATGAATTTTTCAAAACATTTAGAAACCCCTTCCTCTCTCAACTTGTTCCTTTATGTTCGAGTGATTTTTAGAGGTTCCACATCCACTATTGAATTTTGTTCCAATCTATGAATTATGTAATCAACTAATCCATCAGGCCCACTTGAATCGTCCAAAACTTAAGAAATATTCAGGGTAATGTTTATGTCTCTACTATAACAATGTTCTTCTTTGTACAATCTCGACTAAAGAAAACCTCCCAATATTCTCTTCTATTGTTGGCATATGAACCAAACACATTCATAATATTGAAAAACTTAACTAAGACCAGTGACTAAATTTTAGTTTGGATGGATGATTGTAAAAGTTCAGAAGAGACCAAACAACACTTCTTATTCCAAGTTGAGAGTAATCCCTGCAACTTCTCCACATATCCTAATGCACAAAAATATCAACCTTTCAACATGCCACTCACCAATCCTATTGTAGTGTTCCCCTTTACCATGGTTTCTTATAAATATATGACGTCAAGCTTATATAATTCTACTAACTTAAGGATAATGATTTTTTATAGAAAAAACTCAAACATCTTATATTTAATCACAGAATATTCGTTTTGTAACCTTACTAAGAATTATCCTTGCTATAAAACCCCCCTTAATAGTTTTTTGTTTTTCCAACTTCACTAAACTTTTATTTTTTTCTTTAAAATGTAAGATTTTCTCCCCTAGACAAATCCTCATAATATTTAAGTCAATCATTTTACAACCCCTTCCATCTTTGTATATCCAATCCCAAAAACTACTTTATAGAAATCTAACTATCTTGAGGGTGATTCACCTCATACATTCCGTTCTATTTTTCTTTTATTTTTGGAATAAAGTATTTAAAATACTATTTATTATATTTTTGTTTAGTACATATTTCTTATTTTATATATTGCAACTTTATCTTTTAATAAAAAGCTCTTATAAATTTATTTTCCAAAATTGTCTCCCTACAATATCTACTCTACTCTATTCACATGCCTTATGGTCTAAATAGACAATTGCAGATGGTATGTTGTTAACAAGTCTCTTCCCTTTATCCAAAACTTATATTTCTTATCAAACCTTTCATTAATAGAAAAATATTTAAAATAATTTATTATAAATTAATAAAAAGATTTTTAAAAATCCTGAATTATATATTCACATTTTAATAAATATAAAATAAAATAAATATATAAATTTTATTTTATTTCTTTTTATAAAAATTATTCAGATAAATACAATTCATGATCTTTTAAGATTAAACATATATCACAAATATTAATATAGGTTGATGTGTTATTTTTAGTAAACATAAAATAAAATAAATATATAAATTTTATTTTGTTTCTTTTTAAAAGATTATTAAGATAAATACAATTCATGATCTTTTAAGCATTAAACATATATCACAAATATTAATATAGGTTGATGTGTGTAATGTCAAAAATATTAATATGGGTGATATTGAGATTTACTCACGTAATATTATATATTGGTCATCACCTTTTTTTGTTGGCTAACTAAATAAAAAAATATAGATATGAAATGGAATATTCATTAATCATTATTCAAGTAAATTTCTTTAAATTTGTTTTTGCATGATGTATAAAGGTTGTAAGTGGGTGTACCTAAATATTAAAACAAGTGTTGTGTGGCAGTTTAGTCCCTGTCAAGTAGTTTTGGAAATGGAGATGATAGTTGGCACCTTATAATTATTGAGGATGATGATTATTGGAAGATGGGGAAAAACAAGGAATATTGTTAAAAAAACTAAAATTAACAATATGGTAAATAAAGGGAAATTAGAATATGGTAAATAAAGGGAAATTAGAATAGATCTTTAACAATAAACAATTGAAAGTTTAAATATGTAAA